>CP049713.1:3058581-3197784 GCA_004148225.2 Heterodera glycines
GGGGGGGGGGGGGGGGGAGAGTGATCGGAAAAGTGATCAATGATCAGGGGGGGGGGGAGTGATCGGAAAAGTGATCAATGATCAGTTATTTAGTTGCGTATCTACAGTCATGGTCATATGTTTAACAACACTCAAAATTTTCTACCAAATTTGATTTAAATTGATTATAAAATCTCAATATGACTATATTGTGTATATATGTTTTATATTTCTTGTAGCATTTTTTGTGGGCTTTATAATGATACCATTCACTATCCCTGTCAAAATGTTATTATTAGTTACAAACCATTTTACCAACTGCACTCCCTTTTTGGGGTGGTCATATGTTTAACAACACTACCCATATATTTTTATTTGCAGTGATAATTGCGTAGAATTTGAAAAGTAAATTAAAAAAGATGGAATCCAAAAAATCATTTCATCCATTCATTCGTCGTCCATTTCGCGCAGTTTCCAACTCTTCGCTTTCTCTCTCTTCTCCCGTTTTTTTTCAATTTGGCCCATCATTTTGTCCTCCAACTCGGCACATTGGTCATACCATTCTCTTGGCGGTGTCTTCTGTTGCATTCGCTTCTTCAGCACCAACGTCACCTCTTTTACGGTGATCAGCATCTGTGGAAATAAACAATTTAATGCTGAAATAAGTTAAAATTAAAAAGTCAGAGCGTGATAACAGGAAAAAAATTAGAAAATTCTCAAATATAAAGGTCCACTTTGGGTTTTCGGGTGGCAGTGGAATGAAAAAACGGTCGACAGTCCCTGGTGGCAGCCTACGCATTAGATGCTGGCACAAGCATCAGGCCTGGCCAGGAGACAAAGGGTGGGGACCCCCCCCCCCGCTTACCGAAATGAAAAAAAAATTTTGGGCAAATTTAAAAAAAAATTGGCTTTCTTATCATAGTTGATTAAGATTTGAAAAAAAATTCCGGGCGGCGCCTAATAACCGCATCGCAATTCCCATTGGACCATTAATTGTTGGAAATGTGATTCCAAAATGGCGAAATTTGTCATTTTTTTTGTTGTAAAACGGCGTAAAATTTTGTTTTTTTTCGCCCTGGTGCAGAATTTTTGAAAAATAGCATTGGAGAAAAAATTTTCGGACCAGAGCAAAAAAAAAGGTTTTCGGATTCGTCTTCCGATTCTGGATATGTGCCTGGACCCTCCCTGGTGGCATCCTATACGATCTAAGGCTGATACAGGCATAACCAACCTCGCTTTGCGACGGCACAATTTCAGCGAGTAATGCGTAATTTCTGACACTCCATTTGGCGCCGAATCCGTGCACCACCGTCACAGTCAGTCGCCGGCCGTCACTCTCCGCGTGCGTCCCTTCCGCGACCGCACCGCCCACGTTGATGCACAAATGCATGCAGTTGGACTGTTCGGACCACTTGTCGGGAGCCCGCAGTTTCTCTCGCTTGAATAACAAAAAAAAATTTTTTTTTTTTTGATAAATTATCATTTCATGAAATTTTTAACATTGCCCATAGCGGGTAAAAAACCTAATTGACGGGCTTATTTTATTGGTTGTCACCTATGAAATTCTTTGCTCTTCTATTGACAGTTAATTAAATTTCAGCACTTTCTTGAATTTTTAGAATGGATGAGGGCAACACTCTCCAATTTTGAAAAATTTATATTAAAAAAAAGTTGCCAGTGTTTTTGGACAAATCTAAAATGGCCGTATTTTTGTAAAAATTATACCAAATCCGCATGCAATGATATAAAACTAACCGTTGGCACCACATAATGGTGCAGTCGGACCTGATTGTGACGGTCAATGCGATTCTGTGCCGCCTGTATGGGGGGGGGGGAATCAAAATTATGAAAAATTTACAAAATTTAAAAGTTGTGTTCCTAAAGTTTTCACCTTCACCCACCCTCTCCTTACTCTGTCCATCCTGACCGCAATTGATGTCATTGTATGATGAGTTTGGTGGCCATTCATTTTATCGTTCAAATTGTTTGGGTAATGGGAAAATTTGTTGAAAAATTAGCAAATGTACAGCAAAAAAACACCTAAAACAGGGTGAAAGAAACATGAAAAATTCTGTTTCAAACTTAGTCCAAATGAAAATTTTCAAAAATCAGCATACAAAATTTGAATTCATTTTGAAAAAAATTTTCTAGAGGGGAGGAGCATATATTTTAGGGGTGGTGAGGGGACGGTCTACGCCAGTTCGGCCCCAGCACGTTTAGGCCCCAGCGGGTTTTCGTTTATAACTTTTTACTTTGTCATCCAAATCCAACATTGTTGGTATCATTCGAAAGCCCTTCAGATGCTCTATTAGCCTGCAAATTTTTAAAAAATTTCGTCAATTGATACCAACAATGTTTGAGTTGGATGACAAAGTAAAAAGTTATAAACGAAAACCCGCTGGGGCCTAAACGTGCTGGGGCCGAACTGACGGGTTCCGGGGGGGGGGCTATATTTTTCAACCACCTCAAAAGAGGGTCTTTTTCAGCGCTCTAATTTAAGGGGAAGGGGTTGTATTTTAAAAAATTACAGTATTATGTTTTGTTTTTTTGGTGTAAACGCTCATACGAAAACGGCCGCATGAAAACAGTTGCAGAAAATGTTAAGGCCCGTCTCTTACATTGTCTTACATTGCCTGGTAAAGTTTAAATTAACGCCCAAAAAGGTGGCGTTTTGTATGCAAAAAATTTACTGAAAAAAAGTTGGTTCGCCATTTCTGTTTCTCATCTTTAGAATACCTAATTTTAGTATTACCTCGGTCTATAGGAGGTGTGTACTCTGTCTGTACCTAGTTTTTTTAATGGGAAAATATTTTTTGTTCCACATAGGCACTTCGTCCGAATAAGACCCAATTCACACGTTTAGATCACAATTTTTGAATGTTAAAAATTTTTAAGGGTCAAAAACCAAAAAAATAAGTACCCACCCAATTATCAGAAATTTAGCTGTTAATGTGCATCATATTTTAAATAAAAACCTAACTGTTTCTATAAAGACACCATTGTCGGGGCTTTTAAGGCATTTGTACATTTATGTATAACAAAATAAACTATATGTATAATTAACACATTTTATAAATTTTATTTTCCAAAGATTTCTTCAAAAATGCAGCCTTCATTTCTCACTGTCCGGCTTACAGAAGTGAGTGGGCGGAGGATCATAAAGCCTAATTAGTAATTACAAAGTGGTTTTTTTTGCTCATTTTCAAAACAAAATCACTGAAATTTTGTTATGACCACGAACAGGGATTGGTGTGACTGGAAAGGGAAAATGTGGCAAAAAAATTAGTTTTACCGGTCCAAAAATATAAGAAGCGATCTTTTCCGATTTATGATTATTAGGCATACAAAATCAGGGGAACACTGACCTGGAATAGTAAAGTTTGCCTCCTCTTCCCTCATTTTCCGAAAAACCCGAAGATTACCCTTTGATCTACCCCCCTTTCGGTGGTTTTCCGCGTTGAAATTTGAAGAAAATTTAAATCATTCGCTTTCCCTTTCTCAGAATGCGCAACAAGGCTTTGACGCCTTCAGGGCTTTTTATGAGCCTTGCCAAACAAGCTCCGCCGCGCCACCACCCGTGGTTAGTTTATCAGCGCTTAGAAAAAAAACAGTAATTTCCCCCCGTTGTTTTAGCCTCGCGCTGTTCACGCCAATGACGAATTCACGCACCACGAGGCAACCGTGCACATCAACATTTTCGTATTTGGTGCAATAACGGAAGGAACAGAAGCGAAGGTGGAGGACCAGAAACTGACATTGAAGGTTGCCCACGCATATGGCACAGTGAAGACGGAGAAAAAATTCGATTTGCCCACCGATTTTTTGCCGTCCCAATATGAAGTGAGTTCTTTTCAAATCATAAACAAAAATGGGTGGGGAAGCCCCAACTCAAAAAGATTTTTTTACAAGAAGACGAAGAAAGGCGCTCCCGCAATTTTTGAAAAAAAAATTTTTTTTTTCAAGAGTCGGGAAAACATGTCCCAGTGATTTTCGGGGTTGCTGTTCACGAATCCGGCATGGCATCCATTTCGAACAATTGGAACCCCGGATCCGAATTCAAATAAGAAATTTAAAAAAAAAAATTTTCAGACTTTGGTTCAAATTTGTACACGGAAAGAACTTAAAGTCCATTAATGCTTCAATAAAAGTTCAATTAAACTATTTTTAGATTAAACATGAAAATTGACAAATTTGAATTTCGATTTTTTTTTTGTTCGAATTGACCCGGGGTTCGGAATTGATCGAATGGATGGATGCCAGATTTATGATCAGAGTGACCCCGAAAACACTTGAAATATGTTTTCATTACTCTTGAAATTTTTTTTTAAATGGGAGCGGGGGGGGCAAAGCCACAGTATTGCCAAAGAATGAAACAGCGTCCTCAGAGCGGGAGGGGTGGGGGGGTTAGTGGGGTGCTTTTCACACTTCATTACCCCCGTCGTTTTCCCCAGAAAATTTTAAAACAAAAATTAATTTAAAAATTACATTGTTGTATATAATAAAACTAATTGCTCTTAAAAAAATTTTTTTTTTGACAAATTCAAGTTTAAAATTTTTTGAGTTTTCGGGGTGAATGACAAAAAGTCTAAAAATTTTCCGACCCACCCCCCCCTTTTTTATGTATGTTTCGGAAGGAATAACCTGCCCCGGGGTCATGACCAACCACCCGCCACTGATTCTTAAAAAAATTCAAACTATTTTTTCAAAAAAATCAAAAGTTTTTCACTTATAGATTTTATGGTGAATTTCGGGAACGACGAGGGTGGATGACCTGCTCCGGGGTCATTTCCAGAATTTTCACTTTTTCAAAATTTCATGGTGAAAAATTTTGTTTTTTGTTTGATTTTTTTCGGGGTCTGAGGAACACCCGCTCCGAGGTCAGTGGCCGATGACCACTGGTCATTGGTCACCAATGCATCCTATGGCTTCTCAATTTTCAGTATATGTATGACCTTTTTACAGGTTCTGCTTCACGAACAGAGAGTGGATTTGACGACGAAAGTGGTTGACCGTGTGGACACGCCGCCATTCACAGTCGGTTGTTTTACATTAAAATTGAATAATTTTTATGGGCCCTCCCGTCGCAAAAGCAAAAAAAGGTCCTCAAACTCGAAGTTGAGACCCATTCCTAATTGACCTCCCCTGAAATCCATTCGTAAATGGTCAGACAGACCGCATGTGAATGCGTTTATCGTTCGTTATGTGAAAAACAAATTTGTCCCCATTTTTGGTCTTTCCATTGGAATTGATGACCACTGGTCATTGGTCACCAATGCATCCTATGGCTTCTCAATTTTCAGTATATGTATGACCTTTTTACAGGTTCTGCTTCACGAACAGAGAGTGGATTTGACGACGAAAGTGGTTGACCGTGTGGACACGCCGCCATTCACAGTCGGTTGTTTTACATTAAAATTGAATAATTTTTATGGGCCCTCCCGTCGCAAAAGCAAAAAAAGGTCCTCAAACTCGAAGTTGAGACCCATTCCTAATTGACCTCCCCTGAAATCCATTCGTAAATGGTCAGACAGACCGCATGTGAATGCGTTTATCGTTCGTTATGTGAAAAACAAATTTGTCCCCATTTTTGGTCTTTCCATTGGAATTGATGACCACTGGTCATTGGTCACCAATGCATCCTATGGCTTCTCAATTTTCAGTATATGTATGACCTTTTTACAGGTTCTGCTTCACGAACAGAGAGTGGATTTGACGACGAAAGTGGTTGACCGTGTGGACACGCCGCCATTCACAGTCGGTTGTTTTACATTAAAATTGAATAATTTTTATGGGCCCTCCCGTCGCAAAAGCAAAAAAAGGTCCTCAAACTCGAAGTTGAGACCCATTCCTAATTGACCTCCCCTGAAATCCATTCGTAAATGGTCAGACAGACCGCATGTGAATGCGTTTATCGTTCGTTATGTGAAAAACAAATTTGTCCCCATTTTTGGTCTTTCCATTGGAATTGATGACCACTGGTCATTGGTCACCAATGCATCCTATGGCTTCTCAATTTTCAGTATATGTATGACCTTTTTACAGGTTCTGCTTCACGAACAGAGAGTGGATTTGACGACGAAAGTGGTTGACCGTGTGGACACGCCGCCATTCACAGTCGGTTGTTTACATTAAAATTGAATAATTTTTATGGGCCCTCCCGTCGCAAAAGCAAAATAGGTCCTCAAACTCGAAGTTGAGACCCATTCCTAATTGACCTCCCTGAAATCCATTCGTAAATGGTCAGACATATCGCATGTGAATGCGTTTATCGTTCGTTATGTGAAAAACAAATTTGTCCCCATTTTTGGTCTTTCCATTGGAATTGATGACCACTGGTCATTGGTCACCAATGCATCATATGGCTGCTCAATTGTAAAGTGTATTACTTTTTTACAGATTGTTGCCCAAGAAAAGGAGCAGACTGGCGACCAAATTTTTCCTATCACGGTCGGTTGTTCTCATTGAAATTGGGTAATCAGCCCGACCCCAAATGAATACGTTAATCAATCGTTTATGAGAAAAAAATTGTCCACATTTTGGTCTTTCCATGGGAATTGATTTTTTCCGTTGTTCCATTTGCCCTCTTCCAACCCGCGAAAGGGGAGGAGAGACCCACCCATTCACCATCTCTGCTGCTATAGCCACCATTTACCCAAACCAAAGCTAAAATTATTCCCATTTTCGTATATTTGTTACCCTGAAGCCATGGACTGTCCCAAAAAAGTTAAACTTCCCCCTGAACTCCTTTCGGAGTTGGCCAATTGCCTTCATTACAATTTTCGCTGGTATGGCATCCGAATTTCTTTGTTCTTTGACCATTTTCTTGCCAAAAATCAAAATAAAATTCTTCGCAATAAAATTAAGGTAATGAGTTTTTCCTTTGCATTAAATAATTGGAAATGAGAACAAGGAAAGGTCCATTACAGTGCTCATTAGACATTGGGTACCTATTTTTTAACTTAAGCATTTTCTCTTGGGTCCTTTTTCAAATCCGTTTAGGTTTTTTCCAATACCTTTATTAATTAATTACAATTATACTCCCAGTTAATTGCTCTTTCAGAGAACTGATGAAGAAATCCTAGTTCTTCAAAAAGTTATTGCCGATTCGCAAAAAGCTATTGCCGATGCGCAAAAAGCTATTGCCGATGCGCAAAAAGCTATTGCCGATGCGCAAAAAGCTATTGCCGATGCGCAAAAAGCTATTGCCGATGCGACTGCTCGTCTCGAATATTTGAATGAACACCGTGATAACATGGTTTCCTTTTTTTACTTTTTCATTTTTATCCTTGTGACCAATTTATTGCAAGCACAGCATGCGATGTTGATCCCGGTCTTGCCGCCGCAAAATGTCGTTCCCAGCGGCGAAATTCCGACCCCGGTACTGTAACTTCAAAATTTGAAAAATTTTTCTAATTTTTGTGAAAATTTTTTAAAGTTGCAAAAAATTTAAATTTTTCGGAGCCGCCTACTTTGGTTTTCTTTTCTTATTTTTTTGTCAAAATTTTCGGTAATTCTGTAGTTTGTTCCCCGCCCTTTTTGGAAAATTTTTTTTGCCATAAAAACATGTTTCCATGGCTTTTTGGGGTCGCTGCTCACGAATCCGGCATACATTTCGGCAAATTTCGGACCCCGGACCCGAATTCGATCAAAAATTCAATTTCGCATTTTTGGTTTTAGAATGTTTTTGTGTATTTAAACCGGTATTGAACAAAAATTGCGAAATTAAAATTTGAATTTTTTCCAAAAAAAGGGGGCAAACTACAGTATTACCAAATTTTCATCTCCTTTTGTGTTTTGTTTGAAAAAGCCGAATCCCGGTGCGCTTATGTAAAATCCATCTCAATTCGTTTACTAAATCATAATTAAATTCGCATAACAAATTTTTATTTAGCCCACGGATCCACCGATTTTGGAGAAAGAAGAAGAGGGAGAGGAGCCAGAAGCAAAGAGACTGAAAGCAAACGACGAATAAAGGAACAAACGGGAAAGAAAAGGGTACGGCACATTTGGCAAAGAAAAGCCATTGCCATATTGTTTTTTTGGATTGTTTAAATAAAACGTAAATTAAATAATTTTAAAACAAAACTGTTGATGTAATTTTCTCACATTTTCTGGAGTCTGAAATATAACACCAGGGAAGGCATTCCGAGTTCCAAATTTTTTCAAAATTCTGAATTTCGTGCCATCCCTAATTATTGCATAATTGGCGACTCTGTGGAAAATGCGCAGATGATACGGTGTTTCCAAAATTTAAGTATACTGTAGTTGGTATACCGTAGGTAGTTTTGTTTCCTCTTCATCCCAGTCACACAAAAAAACAGATCATCAAAACTGACTGCCCATCCCTATTTTGTACCGTATACCATTTTTTCCATTAGCACCATACATAATTTTATCATTTTTTGCACTGCCTTTGCCCCGAGCGAACCGGGGAAATTCAAATTCAGAGCGTGAATTTCTGAAAATCTGGCAATCATTCGATCATTGGTTCGAAAATTTTTTTCTGTAAATTCTTATAACATGTTTCTAGGGATGCTTTGAGGCGCTGAGCACGAACCCGGCCTCCATTTCGACCATTCAGAAAAAAATTAAGAAAAAATTTCGAGACAAATGATCGACATGATTGCCAAACTCTTTTCCATATGCCGTAATTGTGCCGTTAATTTCGGCGGGTGCGAATTTAACTTCGGGGACCGTTTTTCCAATTTTTCTGCGTTCGACACCCTTTCCTCTCACGTTCAATGAATTCTGCTGAAGGATTCGTTTCAAATTCTCGACTATTCCCGAGTCCGTCCTTATCTGATCAATGATCAGTTGGTCTCTGTTTGGGACTCAATTGGCTGTCCCTCTTACCCCCAAGTGGCACTTTTGATCAGATCATTGATACTTAATTGCAATTTGTTCATTTTCCAGTTGGACTTGCGCATGCCGATGCTGCACTTTCTGCACAATGCGGTGCCCGCCCTGTTTCTGCTCGTCCGACTTGCGCTGTCGCCCGACCGGCGTCCGCTGGTGCCGCGACTGCTCTGTGCCATTGTGCGCGCACCGCTCCGCTCGCTGCTGTGGCGGCCCGTCGCAGCACAACTGTTGGTCAGCGCGTTGTCCGCCCGCGTGTACGTGCACAACCGGGCCGAGGCACTGTACTTGTGCAGGTAATGATGATGGAATGGCATTAAAACGCATAATTAATCGGAATAGAGCAATTCTATATTAGTTTTTTAAGATTTTTTGGTCTTGAGTCCCGGGATTGACCGAAATGTTAATTGGGATTTATATGCCCGGTTTTTAAAGAATATTCAATTTCCTCAGCACTTTTTTGATCATTCGCTTTGGCGCCAACTTTTTGAACAACGCAAACATTGCCGGGGGCAACAAAGAGGAGACGCAGCGCCGGAGGGGCCGCGCGGCCATTTGTGCCCTTTTGGTAACAGCTAATCCACATAAGTTTGCTGCATGAACCCGTTGGTTTTCGGGGTCGTTTATCACGAATCAGGCACCCAAAAATATAAAATGCCATTATCATGCAATTATATTTTAAAAATATATATTTTCAAGTCCTTAAATTGACAATTGAGCCAAAATGAATTTATATATTTGATAGCTCTAAGAATTCTCCATTTATCTTTAAAATTTCGATGAATTTCACTGGATTTCAAAAAAGTTCTAAACAAAAAATTCATGTTTAAGTTTTGGAATTTAATAAGCATAACTTTTTTATACTAATTAAAAATTTTAAAATATAATATTATGATAGAAAACACCTTGAGTTATTGAATGCTACCATGAAATATTAATTTGGTTGAATTCGAGACAAGATATGATTTTATTTGCTTTACATTTTTTTATTTTCATACCCCTTGGCGGTTTTTAGGAAACGACCTATCACCATTTACGGAGTGAGCATTCCTGGCTCGAGTCCCTAATCCGTTTTTTTCGTGTGCTCAATGGCCATTCAGTTTTATCACTTTTCAATTTTTCCAGATTATTTCTCATCGAATTTTAAAATAAAATGAACAATGCTTTTTAGCTCTGAATTTTGTGGTCAAAAATTTAAATCTACTCCATTTTATTGGATGATGCCCAAATTTATTGGCACTTGCCAAATGAACTGGGGAACTGTTCAATTTACAAAATTTACAACAATAATAATAAATTCCAACAAATTTCAACATTTTGCATTGTTTTTCATCGGCCCAAAATTTTATGGACGGTAAATGCGCAATTTCTTCACAATTTGTGCTCGACAAATTGGACACTTTTTGTCCGCACTCTTCTCAATCAGTTCAGCGCATTGTTCACATGCGCACAAATGGCCGCAGGGGTCAAAAGCGAAAAGGCGCTAAATTTTTTAAATTTATTTTGGCATTTATTTCAAAAAAAATTATTATTTTAAAAATTTTATCTTTTTTTTAGATTAAATTTCAATTTTGTTTATTCTATGTTAAAAAATCTTTTAATATTATATATAAATTCAAAAATATTTTTGAGTGAACATGATCTTTAATTTAATTTTATTTTTGATTTACCAAGAATTCTTTTTTTGGCATTTATTTATGAGATTTTTACATTTGTTTGGCTTTAAAATAATTATTATTTTAAAAATTTCCCATTTTATTAACAAAAAAATGTTTAAAAATAATTTATTTTAAGCAACTAATAAAAATTTTATTGTATAAATTTTTACCCAAAAAATTCATTTTTTATGCCAAAAACGAATTATTTTTCTCGAAAAAAATAATTGTTATAATTAATTAAAGAAATTTTCTTTTTTGTACCTCTCTTCTCATGCAAATTACACATTTTGTTGGTGGGCAAAACTAAAGTTGTTTATGTGCTAATTGTACGTTTAATTTTTTTCCCCACAAATTTTTACCCGAAATTTTCCATTTTCACAGTTTTTTCTTTCCCAATAACCAATTGTTTCTTTCAAATTTCCAACCGGCAAATTTTTGAATGACATATTGTTGTTATTAATATTTTCACAAATTTTGTCCAACAATTCTTTGGTGCCGCCAATGCCATTAATTTGGTCCAATGTGAGGGCAAACAATTCTTTGGCATTTGCAAACACTGAGCCTAAATAAAATAACGCAATGGCATTGGATGATTCAAAATTATTAATAAAAAAATAGAAAATTCGGCGCTATATGGAAAGTGACCTATTTTGAAAATTTTTTCACTTTTTTTTGTTCAAAACTTTTTGTTCATCATTCTATATCAAAACAAACAAAAAAAAAAAAAATGTTTACCAAAAAAAAAGTGAAAAAATTTTCAAAATAGGTCACTTTCCACAGAGCGCCTAATTTTCTATTTTTTTAAATTTAACAAATTTTTTAAATTATAAAAATACGATTAAAAATTTTTTTGTCTTCGTATTTAGCCACATTGGAAATTTATCTCCTTTTTGCCCTATGTATTATGTGCTTCACAGGAATAGAAGCGGTTCGAAAATTTTTAAAAATTTTTGGACCAGAATTCTGGGTTTTTAATGAAAATTCTGGAATTCTAAATTGCTAAAGATATGTTTTGTTTGTTAATATAAGTAATTTCATTTTTTTGTGGTGAGAAAATTTAACAAAATTAATCGAAAATCACATTCTAAATTTACTTCATAGACATCAATCATCTGTAATTTTGTCTCAATCGATCTTTTTCTAAGAAATATTGAAAAATATTTATTAATGGAAAAATTTTGTAGATTAGCAACAGCAAAAATGTAAAAAAAAAATTCTGTTTTGTTTTTTGCCATTTTAGGATATATTAAAAAAAATTCTTGATGAATTCATTTAAATAATAATAATTATAATAATAGCATTACTGTTCTACCAATGCAACTAAAAATGTTCATCTCATTTGTCCTCCATTTCCACCACGTGTCCATTAAATTTGCGCCTGTTCGAGCAGCGAAAAGTTCGACCGACGCGTGCACAATTTGGGCACTTTCCGTGCCGAGTTGGGCGCGCGGCAAAAACACCCAACGGCGAAACGCCTCAATGACCCGCGCATTGTCGGCAAAATGTTCGGCTTTTTGTTGCACATTTGGCCACAGAGTGCAAAAGTGGTCTATCATTAAAAAGTGCTAAATGGAGGAGAAAAAAGATAATGATGGAAATGGACAATTTATAAATTTAGATTTTAAAAATATATGGGGGTAAATGCACCAAAAATCGGAAAAAATGCAAAATATTCAATTATTTGTCAAAAATGAATTTAATTAATTTAAAACATCGGAAAGTGCCAAAACATGTTTCTTGCAAAAAATTGAGCATTAATTGTTGAAAATAAGTATCTTTTGAAAACCAAAAAAAAAATTAATCCGTTATTTAAATTTTATTTTTACGCTCTTTTTTTTAATTACTCAATATGGCTCTGATTTACATGGGGAAAATTGCTTATAAAATAGACGAACATGCTAAACATTTGGAATCCAAAGAAGTTAAATAAAATGATTATTATATATTTCACTTTTTTTTTACAAATTTACGAAGATTAAATAACGAAAAATTGAATTTATAAATTTTATGAGAATTAAATTTTAAAATTCCTTTTTAACCAACTTTCAACTTACTTTTGTACTTTCTTCTATGCTTTCATATTTCATTAATTTGTGCCATTTTATTTTGCATAATTCGTTGATGATCGGCACAATTTGTTGCTGGTCAACCAATCGCAACCGTTTCCATAATTGCCCCTCATTTGCCGATTGTGCCAAATTATGCCAAAACAAGTCGATTAGGTTGGCATCTTTCAAGCTGATTTTTGTGTCATTTTGCCGATTTTTAGTTGCCAATTCAATTAAATAGTCAAAATTGGCGGTAAGAAAAAAGTGTTCCTTAACAATTCAGTTAAGATTAGAATACAAGCTGAAAATTTTTTTTATTATATTGTATCAACCACCTAAAAAAGCATCAAAAGTGCCAGAATAAGGATAAATTAATAAAAAAAATTATTTATAAAACTTTTTATTTATTAAATAATAAATGTTTTTCAACGAAATACATAAGTAAATTTTTGATACATCTTCATTTTTTAATTAGGGATATATTGTTATTGAATGTCATATTTTTGGGATTGGTGAAAAACTCTTAAACAACTTATAGAAAGACAAATCGTACAAGTTTTACTAAGCCTAAAGGCTTAAGCTTATGCCTAAGCTTTATGCTCCGTTTCGGCTTTGCTTGTTAATTTATTATTGTACGAATTCCCATTGACTCATAAAATTAAATGTTCGGTAAAAGGCACAAAAATTGTCACAACTTTTCCAGAAGTGCGAAATTCTTTGGAATTTTTTAAGCTAATTGAAAATACACTTTGTAAGGCCTTTCGAAGGATATCGAGAAGATTAATTTTGGTTGCATTTGCTAACTTTTTTTTTACCTTATCGGCTAATGTCCAACTGAACTTATCATAAAGCCAGTGATTCAGTGCGCTTGTTGCGCTGTTTTTCCACTGATCAGTGCTCTCAAAATATCTGATCAGACAATGATCGCCAGAAAATTCGCACAACGAATCGACGGGCATCCAATTTTTAAGCAAAAAAATGTTCTGCACAGCATAAAGCTCATCAATGTGATCAGTTTCAGCAATTGGATTCTATGTAAAAAGAGTAACGAATTCACCAATTAGCCGATTAATTAATTGGTCGGTTTCGAAAGCGCTTTATAATAGCCCAATAAAAAATTTTTAAATGATAATTAAGTGATTATCGAAAAAAACATAAAATTTAGTGATTAGGAAAAAAAAATTTTTAATCTAATTTTACCGAATTATGCAAAGGGAGCAAATAAAATTTGTAGCTGTGATCTTCAAACATTGTGGCATCGAAGCGTATTTTGGCACATTTGTTCATCAAAAATTGGCCTTTTTCATCCGTTTTGACAGTATAAAAATGCAAAAAACATCTGCTCATTTCATTGAAATTGCCTTGTAAATTTTTGTCAATGTAAAAAAATGGTTTTTTCGTCGCTTTTTCCGCCGATGGTTTTATTGAGAAGAAATCGTCAAAATCGCACATCAATTGCTTATCATTTTCTTCGCTGTCAATTGGCATGCCAATCGTCGGCAGATCATTACGAGTGATAAAATGGTCCCAAATTATCACTCGGTAGGCCCCTGGGGGAATCACCTTAATTAACAATACTAATTATTTTTAATAATGCAATTAAATATATTATTATAAAATCCCTTATTGATTTAAATATTTAATTTATTTTTTATTTTAAAATTGAGATTTTTAATTTTGAAAAATTCGCTTTTAAGGAAGTAGGAAGCATTTGAAAAATGAGTTTTGACGGGGTTAATTTTTTGAAATTCGCAAAATGGTAATTAATTTTATTGCATTTTCCCTAAGAAATAGTGGGAAAATATCAAAAAAAAGACAACCGAAGATTTATTTAAAATAATTATTAAATTTGTATATTTATTATTTATTTTCTCCACCTTTGCTACATAATAATTTGTTTTTATGTCATTTGTTTGTTTTTCCATTGTTTTTATTGGGTCCGCTTTTATTTTATATATTTTTGCTGAAAATAGTAAAAACAGAAGGGCAAAAACAAATTTAGTTGACATTTGTGGCTAAAATTTAAATTAAATAAAATTAAATAATTTTTTTGACAGAATCTAAAAAATAATAATTTATTCTTACGTCATTTAATAATTTTTCTTTCTTTTTCAGGGATTAATATTCATATGATATGATTTTTGTATTAAACAACCAAATAAAATAGGCTTTAAATCGATTTAATATTGATGGATAAAATTTACAACTCGAGTTGAAACTCGAGACCAAAACAAAAATTAAAAAGTCTTGCAAAAAATTAAAAAATTTTATGGCTTTTTCCAGCAAGTTTTTCTGGTGTTAAGCAAAGACAAATATTGTGGACATTAAAATTTTGTGTTTAAATATATTTTTTATGGCAGATTCTTTAAAAAAACCACTTATTCCATCTAATGTTTTTCTTAATTTAAGGGATTAATTATCACATATATGGATTTTTATTAGATAACTAGCTAAAAACCCCTTTAATTTGAAGGATAATAAGAATTGAAATTATTAAATGAATTATCAAATTTTTATAGCTTTTCCAGCAAGTTTTTCTGGTCTTAAGTAACGGTTTCTACATCAAGCATTCGTCAGTCAACTAGCTTCTTCTTCTTCAGACCCAGAAATGATCATTTTTGGACAAAAAACATTTGCTGACAAATTTTTATAAATTTTCAAAAATCTATCGCCTAAAAAATTAAAGAAATTTTATACGAAAATGCTCTAATTTTCAAACTATTTTCCCTTTTTTCCAAACAGACCTAGAAACCCTCGCCTTTTCTCCAAACCAAGACTCTCGAGCACACTTAGGCACTGACAACTGGATGGATTTCAAAAAATAAAAGAAGAATTTTTTAGCAGATTAATAAGTTATTTAAATTACAATATAATTTTTAAATAAATTTTTGATAAGCATTTCATTTTAAGAGTTGACAAAAGAAAATTTTTTATGTTTAAAATGTAAAAACAACTGCTGGTAAATTACGAAATTTGATTCATTGCCCACAATTTTTGCCTTTTTCTGTTTGTTTCCGTGCGGTGATAATTGAAGTAAATACACAAAATCGCAAATCGATCTCATTCTGCGTAAAAATTCACTTAAACGTACAAAGGAAATATTTGCACATTTTAATTTAATTATTTCAATATTAATTTTTCTTTTTTTTGTTCCTTTTAAATTAATTAAGAAATAAAATATTTTATTTTTGATTTTTTTGATTTTCGCCTTCAAATTTTCATTTGACGACAAGTAAAATTATAAAAAAAACCAATTAAATAAATAATTCAATGAAATTAATTTTTATATTTTTTATTTCCATTATTTCTCACATGGGACAGCGTTTCCAATTGAGAACGGACGGGGGGGGGGGTGTGAAGCCCCGCGTTCCGTTTCCATCTCAGTAGTATTTTTACGGAAAATAGTGGGGAAGGGCCCCGCAAAAGGGTCGTTTTGCCATTCCGCTGTCCCCGCATAGATTTTTATAGAATTTCGGGGATGGGCCCCCGCAAAATAATAATTTTACCGCGGGCGCCTCGCCACAATCTCCGTACCCATCTAACTGTTTTTATAGAAAATAGCGGGGATGAAGCCCACTAACATGCTAATTTTGCCTCGGGCTCCCCGTTCCCGTCCCCGCAATTGTCCGTCTCCGTCCCAGTAAAACTTTTGTAGAAAATAACGGGAATGGTGCCCCGTAAAAAATAATTTTGCCACAGGTTCCTCGTCCCTGTCCCCGCATCTCGGTCTCGTCTCAGCATTTTTTTTGGTGTCCCGCAAAATATGGTAATTTTGCCACGGGCTCCCCGTCCCCGTCCCCGCATTTTTCAAAATTCTGCGCTCTCTTTTCCATTCAACAAATTCGTTTTGCGCGTGTCTTTCGCGCATTCACCACGCATTAATCAATCGAACCAATTTGTTGCTGGGGGGAGGAAATTACAGGTTTTGTGGTCGGTTCCTTCGCACGAAAACACCATTTTTTGTGGTGCTTTAATGGGATTTTGCCAGTTAATTTATTGGACCGACAATATTTTATTCTGTTTATTTTTATTTTTTTACTATCAAATGCCTATTTTTAATTTTATTTTTTTAAATTTATTATTTTTTCTATTTTCCGTAAAAATGCATCTTTAAAGGTTATTTAATTTGGGGTCAAAAATTAAACTACTGTAAAAACATTATTCAAAGAATCAAAAAAATTTCGGAAATTTAAATTTTTTTATGAATTTTTCACCGTTTTGTAAAAAGTACATGACAAAGATCAGTTCTGGGAAATAAGTACATTTGGAAATCTTGAGTAAATTGGGTTTTTTTTACCTATAAATGTCAATTTTGTTTTATTTTCCTCAAAATAATTTTCATTAAATAAATAATAAAACAATTTTATTTGAGAATTTATTTCCATGATTATGCCTTGATGTCAAATTATTGCTTCCTATGGATGGTCATCGAGCTGCGCTAATTACTTTGTCAATTGCCTTTGAATTTGCCGGAATTTGTCTGACAATTTACGCAATTTTGTCCTCTTCATGGCAGGTAATAAAATAATCATTAAAACATAATTTACACCAATTAGCAGATTGTCGATTTGGACAATTCAATGCATGAGCATGGCCTTTGGTTGGATTGCATTTTGCAAAATAAAAATCGGTCATTTAAAATTGTTAAAGCATACAAACTTTTGGACTTGGTCATTTGATTGAGGGCCGTTTGAGTGTGGCACACTTTTAAGCTTTAAAACTTAAAAAAAGACCAAATCAACTTCCTGGCATCTTTCGATAGCCCTATATGCCTCTATAGCCTAAAATTTTCAAAAAAATTTTTAAAAACAAACGGCCCGCACTCAAATGACCCACCCCATCCACAAAACATGTATATATGTATTTTTTCAGAAATTTTACCTTTTCCGAGTTTACACGTTGTTACTACAAATTCGACTTTGATAGGTCTAACATTTTTTTTTTTTTTTTGAAATTTTATTTGGTTTTTCCCAGAAATTATGGCAATTTTGACCCGGAATATTTGGCTTCTGCCGAGGTGGGAAGGCACAGATTTTTTGGCTGGCATAAGGCGGTGATCATCATTTTGGTAAACGGTTTTTAATTTATATTTAATTTACTAATAATTTTATTTAAGTGCATCTCTCTTTGCACGGGGATTTTTAGCATCTTAAATGGAGTCCGTAATAATTAAAGTGATTAATTAATTAAATTTTCAAAAATTAACTAATTAACAGGTACTAAATTTGGTTGTTCTATGCATTGGTTTATGCCTTCCACGTTTAAATGAGCTTTGTTCATTGGCATTTACATTAATGTTTGCTGTTACGGTGCTTTTAACGAGTAATTAATTAAAATTCAATTATGTATCAAACGAGTAATAAAGAATTAACAAAATTAATTAATTATTTCAAATTTTCATTAAGCAATTTTTTCTTGTGCCAGTGAAATTGTATTTTATTGGTTCGCCTCGAAACCACAAAACAAATTTATTGGAAACATCAATAAAATTGAGGTAAGTATTGAATTGAATACCTGAAACTCACATCCATTAACTAATTAATTAAAAAAATGAAATAATTAAAATAATGCATTTTATGCTTTTTGTTAGCAAAAGTTCGGCTTCGCATTTTACCTTCAATTGTTGGCATCTTTGATGAATCTGTTGGCGCTTATTTTCAGCCTTGTGGCAGCTGGGTGGAAATTATGTTTTATTTTATTTTAAAATTTATTTTTAAGGCGAGTTTATTATCAGTGGAAGCATCGAAGAAGAAGCAGTGCACAGCGAATTTATTTAAGATATTAATTTTTAAATTTTTGATTGCCGTTTGAAACAATTTTAAATAATTATTAAATTTTTAAATAATTAATATTTAACTTTTTAACATCTCCCTTCAGTCAAAATGGTGTTTTTTTATTTAATTTAGATAATTTTGTGGGAGAGGCTTTATTGGGTTGTTCCATAATTATTGAGCCTACCCAACAAATGTTAATTTTTCAAAAACAAAAAAACAAAGACTCAAATATTTGATATGATCCGATACAGAAGAATTGAATCCATCTAAGCTATTGTAAGTCATCTTTTTTGGTGTAAATTTCCAAATGTTTTTCAATAGTGCCCTACATGCCCCGGTGGACTACAAATTTTCAAAAAATGATCATTTTGGACAAATTATGTTCACAAGTCTCATCCTTAATTCTCATAATTTCAAAGATTAATTTAACTGATAGGGGTCGTTCAAATAGAGGTTTTTGAAAAAAAATGCAAAATGCACAAAAAATAAATATGCAAAATATTCATTATTAAAACTTTTTCCTTTATGCTTAAACTTTGCTTATTAGAATACCCATTTTCAAGTCTTTCGAATGATATTGAATCTCGATTGTTCAGTTTAGTTGAGATGAAGCGGGTTAAGTTTGATTAAAATAAACAGTGCAAAAAGCACTGATCAGGTCAGGTTTTTTTAAGTTTTTTTCGAATATGAACAAATTTTTAAACCAAAAAATTTTTATTAAGAAAAAAATATTAAATTAGGGATAATTTTTTTGAAAAATTTTACAATTCTTAGGGGTGTATTTTCTGAAATTTTTTTTGGGTCATTTCTTAGGGGTGTGTTTTTCGTTTTTATTGCATTTTTGTTAAGGATTTTTTCAAAAATCCTAAAATAGGCACCTTAGGCACGAAAACCCCGAAATAGGCAAAGTTAGGCATTAATTATAAAAGTTATCGTAGACACCCCAAACCAAGCGGAAAGGGCTTTTTCGTGCTTATCTGTGCGTATTAAGTGCGCAAAAATTTTAGACATTTGCCTAAAAATGGAGTCCCTAATCATATTTCTTTAGAAGTCATCAATGCCTTTTCATATATAGGCATAACATTTGTGGACTAATTTTTGAAATTCAATTTCACGATGTTTTTGTGGTTTTATTGCTCAATTTCAAAATAGTTTAGTTTTTGATCTCGTTAATCATATAGACTACATGGGATAGATTTAACAGTTTACATTGAAATTTTTTCTTGCAGTCAAATTTCAAGAGTGAATTTGTTAATATATTTGGTCGAAAATTTGTCCAAATTTGCCAAATATTTCAAATTTATTATTATTTCAAGAAATCAATACAAAATTCGGCCATTATCCCAAAATCAGAACATTCCATATAAATCAGAACAAATGTGCCTCTGGTTTATTTTCGAAAAGTCCCTTCCTAAAATATAAAATTTTCTGACGAAAAATGCGGCGCCCTTTCAAATCGCTGTGTTTAAATTTAATTAAAATTATTTTCGGCTGGGAATTTCCCGAAATCAGGCCATTTTGTCTGATCAGCAAATCGCAATTTGAAACTTTTAGCAGTGCGTTCAAATTAATAAGTGTCAATTCATTATAAAATATCATTGATTTGTGTGTTGTACATTCCCTCTGATCATCTCCTGTAACGGCGAAGGTTGATCAGCGCTCGCATCATGTTGTTCTTGAACTCGTCCATCTTTTGGAAGCCGGCTGGTGAAGTCGAGTCTGGAAATATTTTGAATTTCATTTTGAGCATGTAAAATTCAAAAAAATATAAAACAATTTTTTGCTAATCATTTAAAGAATTTTATAAATGCCATAATTAATATATATTTTTTTATATTATTCGCTAGGGCTGAATGTTTTCCTAGCCGTTTGCTCAGTTTGAAACTAATTTCTTAAATTTTCAAAAAATCTTCGGTCAAAAATTTCAACATTTATTTATCTTGTTATAAGTTCGTTTTTTTAACTTGACGGAATTATAAAAATTCCTATATATTACCGAATTTATAAAACTTACTGGCACCTAATGGGTCAAATAAAAGGAAGCGATTTTGCCCATCAAATTTTTTACAACTATAAAATGTAAGCTCCGGTAAATGTTTATTTGAACAATGTTAGCTGCAATTTGACCTAATATCTCAGTGATTACCAAATGAAATGTGAAGGGGGTTCTGACAAATTTAGGTGATCAGTTTGAATCAAAAGAACTCATTAATGACAAATCCCTCAATAAATCCTATTTTACCCACTTAATTTCCGCTTGATCCCACGTGATTCATCCACCTCTCTAATCACCCGCCCCTCTCTACCTTTGATGTGCCGCTTCGCCCACACGCCACCGTTGTTTTGGCGCCATCTCCGCCCGCCGTTCTCCTCGTCCTCCTCCGCACCGCCGCTGTCCTCCCGCTGTTCCGTCTCGTCACTGTTCGTTGATGGCACCTTCGTTCTCGGCGCGCCTTCCTTTTGCTTTTGCATCATTTGTGCCAGCTTCATCATGCGCCGGGGCGGCACCAAAATGCGCTTTTGCAGTACGGTATGCTCCAATGGCACACTGTCCGCGCGGGTTTCAATGCCATCAGCGCCTGGGTACGGTAACGGTTGTTCATCATCCTCCCCATCTTCTTCATCAGTTTGTCGTTGCAGTTGTTCCAACAACCGCCGAGCCTCCGGGTACTGTAGCGCGACAAATTCCGCTGCTATCGTATCCGCATCGCGGTTACGGTCGTGTTCAGCTGCTGTTGCTGGTTGAGCAGTGCCAATGGAAGCGCAAATTGCGAAGAGAAGGAGTGGCAGAAGAGGTGCCGAAGCGTGGAGCATATTCATTCGAATTTCCTGAGAAAATTTAAATTAAAAATGTGGAAATTAAGTTGAAATAATTTTTTGGAAATTAAATTAAATGCCTTAGGCCAAAAAAATGAAAAATGTAAAAAATTTGTAAATTTTCAATCCCCTTGGAATTAAACTTGAAAATTCCAATTCGAAAATTTAAGAAATGTCCAAAACTGATTTTTGGACACCTATGGAAAGCTTTTTAAAGGGTCTCGGGCAAAATAAAACAATTAAATTTTTTTATTGCGAAAATTTGCGCAATAAATGCGCCACCTTTTTTGGCCCGTTAATTGTTCGCCTCCTCCGCACATTTTGCACTTTCCCACCACCGGCAGCTTCATCAAGGGCTTTTGTGAGGCCATTGAACAAATTTGTCGTCACAAAAAGCGTCATAATTTGCCAAAAAAGAATGTTTTTTTTGGTTTCCTTTTATTTTGGCTGAAGCAAAGAAATTGCGCAATAATTAAAAAATAGAAAAAATAATAATTTGAGTAATCCTTGGCCAATACAAAATGAATTTATGCTAAGGCTTAAATACAATTTGTTGTTCGGTCGATAAACATTGCTTTTGGCACACATTAAATTTGTTCATTGCCTCCGGATTGGGTTTCAAAAATTCAAAATTTGTCATGTTTCGTTTCGGATTTTAATCAAAACAACATCGGCACAGATTGAGCGGACCATTTCTTATGGGGGATGGGAGGCGGGGATAAAGCCAAGGAAAATCAAACAACACAAATTCAAATTAATGGTTTGGTGCCCCCGCCGGGGGTGTCAGTCTCTCCTCCCCCCCCCTCCCCCGGCAGTAATTCGACCATCCACGACCCCTCGAAGTGGACCAAAATTCCGGAACAGTTCTTCCTGTGCCACTGTTTGTGACTGTTTTTTTTGTTTTGGCGCCGTAAAGCAAACAGAATTTTGGCACTTTTGGTGGCTTATATCGTTATTAGTGTCGGCACAAATGAAATCTGTGCCTTCGCCCCGGACTTTTTTGTGCCACCAGCAGTTGATGAGAGGAGAGTGTCTGTTTGGGATGAGGTGGTGTTGTGGTGATAGGATGCGGTCTTAAAGTGCCCCGCCAGCCCATGTGTCTCCTCCACGGGTCAATTCTTGACTCTCAGTCTCGAATTTCGGGCTCGGGCAAATGCCCTTTAATGGGACTAATGCCATCATTTGAGAATAAATGAATGAATTTTGATGAAAGGGCATGGGGAGATGTTCAGCAGAAGGGCATTTCCCATATAAAAATTCAGTCTGGCACTAATTTTTGGCCGAGTCTGTCTCGGCATAGCCTCTCGGTATCGAGTTTTGGTTTATGGCAATGGGTTATATTTGTATTCACCATCCAGGAGGAGGAGGGCACTGTCGGGGCCCACTTTCCTAGAGGGGCTGCTTCTCGAGATTTTTGGCTTTTTCCGAGAACCCCGCTTCTCGAATGACCACTGTGCCAGATTGGAGACCGGTTTACAAAGCAGAGGAGAAGCACTGTGGGAGGGTGCTTTTCATCCGGAAAATTCCATCTGGCATTTTTGCGCACGCATTTCATTCAACCCCAAGGGGACAATGATGAAGCGGGCAAATTGCGTGTGATGTTATGCCCTCCTAATAATAATGAAAAGCATGGCAATTATTACGCCGAGGGTACGTGGCGGGGGAGGGGAGGGGGGGGGGCAATTTCCCTCCGCCGGTGACGGTGTTCCCCCGCCCGTCCCCCGTCCCCTCGGGGCATTTTTTGCCGTGTCGGATTGCGTCGTCATTTGCACAAAGGCTTTTTAGCATCGGTATGATCATCATCATCATAATCCATCCCTTTCTCCCCTCAATTCTTCCCAATTTCCGGACCTCCTCCGACTATTTGTACAAATAAGCCCAAAGTTGGCATTTGGATGTGTGGGCATTGCGCCAAAAAAAAATTGTTCATTTTAATTTTGCAAAAGAATGACGGCAAAATGCCAATTAAACGAAAAGGGCGCGGGAAAACAAAGCAATTTTCCGTGAGCTATGAACATCCAAAAAAAGTGAACATATGCCTCCAACGCAGAATCAAAATAATAAGAAATTTCTTGAAAAATGGGAATAATTCGCCAAAATTCTCGGCATTTTTTGAGTGATTTGATGCCCTTTTTGCCATAATTTTGTTGACTTTTGGTGCCCGGACGTAAAATTTTATTCTAAGAATTTGTAATTTTCAAGAAAGAAACTTCACTCGCTTGATATTATTATAGGAATTTCATTGTGGCACCATACGAAAACATTTTAGTGTCGCAACACATTACCGGAAACATAAACGTTAAAAACATTTTTCCCGGTGCCGCGCCGCACCTACAAATAATTAGCAGCTAATGGGCCGAATGTGGCACACCAATGCTGTCAGTCCATAATTAGCGGATGGCATTGGCAAAAATAAACAAATTACTTGGCTTGCCTTTTAATGGGTGTTGCGATTAAGCCTTAGCTTCTGCTGCTGCGCAATACTTAAGCCATGTGCACCAAAATTTTGTGATTAATTTAGTCCGAGGCTTTGTGAAAATCGGGGCGATTATTTTCAATTCGCAAAATGTTTTTGGGTTTGAAAAATTAAACAGCTATATTTCTACGCCTAGGTTTGGTTGCACTCGCTCGAGAAATTCAAAATTTGAAAATTTCTAGCCTTTTAGCCCTGTGGAAGATGGGTGAGGCTCGGCACATTCCTAGAGGCTAGTAGGCATTTTCGTCAAACCCAGTCTCGAGATTTAATTTCTTCCCATTCCCATTCCCGATCTCTTGTCTCTGTGTTCTCGAAATTTGGTGTCTAAAACGCGGTAGAAATAAAAACATTTTTGTACCAAAATTTGAACATCTTTTAAAACATACAAAAGTGGCATTATTTCATTAACCCACGCCACCCACACAAAAAAAAGCCTACGGCATTTTACGTATTTTCCCAATTAACTGCGACCTTTCCCTACCCCTCCCTCCGGGGCCATTTAACGCTTTTCGGCAGCACCCCCCCCCCCCCCCCTCCGATGGAGCAAAGAGGGCACCCACCGTTCATCGTTTTTTGGCACGGATGTGAGGGTGGTGGAAGAAAGGCAATTCGTACGTGACTGGACCACGGCACGGCAAAAAAGGCTTTAATGACGTTAAAAGCGTCACTTTTGGGGCGCTTAGTCACTTCGATTCCGGAGAGGGGCGGGTGAACCGATGACGAAGGCATTGTGCCAAAAATGCTCCTCCGTGCCTTGTGCCGCTAGCCGCCTTCACCCATCATGCCATCATAAATTTGTGTTTTATTTTTCCCTTGGGCGTTTCAAAAGCAACTAAAATGGCACAGGAACATCGCGGAAAGCACACACACAAATGACCAAGTTTTGTCTTTCGTGCCGGCCTCACCCAACGTTTTTTTGCCATTTTTGGCATTACGTAACAAATTAAGCAGCGCAAATTTAACACAAAAACAGGGAAACAACAGTTAAACTGAAATTGGAAAGAAGCTAATCTCCGAACTCGGCCTTGAAACAATGTTTTTTTGCTGCTGAAAAATTCAAAGTTAGAATTTTAGTAAAACTAAAAATTAAGTTTAATTTTTAAAATTCGGTATTTTAAAAAGGCATTTTGTCCCGACGACCTCTTACACCTCTTCGCCCAATTTTTGTGTCACAAAATTACAAAATGAATGACTGCACAAAATTTACATTCATTTCTAGGCATAAAAATCTAATCAAAAAGAAAAAACCGACATCTCCTCAATTTATGCGCATAATTGTTGGCTTTGATTGAATAAATTGCGCAGATCCCCTCCCCCTTCGGAAAGGGCCAATCACAAAGATTTGCCGGCATATAAAAAAGTTATAAATAAATACATGCAAAAATTCTGACTTTTTTGCGGTTTTCGTGTTGCAGCTTTTTAATAATTTCTTCAATCGCTTAGAAATGCTTACCAAAAACTTCTAAACATAAAGAGCTCTCGAATGATTCCAAATTTTTAAAAATTAGGCAAGTGAGAAAAAAGTTATGAATTCTTAAAGTTGCCTGAGACGCAGTTGGCCAGACGCAGTTGACTGACCCCTACCGCTCCCCCTTCGTCCCCTTCAGAGCGGTGCGCAAATTGGCATTTCCGCCGGCGGAGGGTGTAAAATCATGCAGCAGTTCTTGACACTTTGCGCACTTAAAAAGGCACAAATTGTGACAAAAAGGGGAATAGAAAAATAAAATAGGCTGCTGATGGATTAAGAGTTCAATCGGAATTGAGCTATTTTAGCCCAAGAAATGACGTTTTAATACCCAGGGGCTAAATTCTCAAGCAGAAGGCTCAAAAGGTGTCGGGTCGTTACTCAAAAACATCAAATGAAAATTTCAACAAAAATTACCCATAACTTTGCTAAAAAAGTAATATTATTTTAATTATTGATATCATTTGATAGCCCTAAAAGTTCTCTATTAGCATGCAAAATTTAAAAATTTTTATTAACTATCAAAAAGTTAGAGCCATAGGAACTCAAAAACAAGGTTTTTGAACATCTTGGTCATAACTTTTTGAAAACTTTACATAATTTTCTGAAATTTGGCTGGATAATTAAGAATATTTAGTGCTATTAAATGATATCAAGAATAAAAAATCTTGTTGCTTTTTAGCAAAGTTATAACCAAAAATATTTTTTATTTTGATCATAACACCGCCAAAATCTCAGCAAAATGCAAGTGCAACTGACAGATGTATGGATGAGTGAAAATGAGGCCATTTGTTTGGAACATGGCCTGCTTATAAACGGCCAAACGGTGTGCCGTTGGGGTTGGCATTGCCTGCCGATGACATTTCGCCATAAATGACATATTGCCACAAAAAAATGACATTTTGTGCCAAACCCATCACTCCTGTGCAATTGAAGGGGCGGCCACCTGCTGCTGAACGGCACACTTCCCGCGCAGAAGAAGAAGAAGCACCTCCCTTATTGTTAGCTACCATTGTCCGCCCCCTCCGCCCACCATTTTTTGCTGCTTTTTCCAGCTGAATTCATAAGCAATTAAAGGGGGCGGTGGGCGGATGATGCACTTTTTTATGCCCCAAGGCATTGGCGCGCACAATGAAAATGAGACGGATCGGATTTGGTTTTGGCCCCGGCTTTTCCTCCCCCGCCCCCCATTTTTTATGTTTTTGGCATGCATTCGGCATACAAAATGCCGTAGGGCAATTTGCTGGGTACGCATGATGTTTTCTTTTTTTTTTTGCCAATTTGTGCGTGGGTTTTGCCGCGCCGGATGAGCGGCGAATGAATGAACGTCCGGTGGGGAATTGAAATTGTGCACCGGACAGCACACCAAGTGTTGTTGGATTCCTTTTTTTTGTCTTCCGGATGGATGCTGAAATTTTGATGAATAAAAACATTCAAAAACTATTTGGACGAAAATGAATTGGTCGGGGCCCGGCTCTGTCTCGATCAAATTTTTAAATACGTTGCTAATCCCAAGCAATCCTAAACCTTAGCGGATATACCTAATCCATTGTTATGTAATATGTCTGACATTCTCGAAAAGTTATTATTATTTAAAATATGATCAACTTTGGAGCTGTATTATGTTTCAGAGGTCAGTAGTCAGTGATAAAACTCCTCAGTCCAAAAACAAAAAAAATAAAATATTTAAGAAAAATTAGGTAAGAATTTTGAAAATTTGAGGCAATTCCAAAATGCATAAATTTATTTTTGTTACTCAAATGTAATTTATTTGCCTAATTGCAGTAATGGACCTCTAAAAAAACTTATCGCAACTTTGGAAGAAAGGATTTCCGAGCAGCAGTTCGGAATCATTTAAAGCATTTTGGCCATAGCCGAAGAATTTCTCAAAAATGCCAATCGAAATAGGGCACAAATTTGGAACAAATTTTTATATGATGACCTTTAATCTCCAAAATTTCACCGCCCGAAAGTTCCGTCCGGTCTTTGGTCTCGCGGCATTTTGCGCCTCCCCCGTTCCGCTTCATTGTTCCCAATTCGCCGCTTCATCTCGAAACACTGTGACAACCGGCAATTTGGTAAAATTAAATTTCGGCAAATTTGTGGCGAGGGTTGTGAATGATGGCACACCAAACCAGCCGGCACTTTGCCAGAGGGTGGCACATGGCGATGAAATGCCAAATGGCGCGGCGGCTGAGACGACGGAGTGGACAGAATAAAAGAATAGTGGGGGTATGCCGACGGCACTTTTTGGCTCAGGCGAAATTCAAATTTTCATTTTCCAAAAATAGGCCAAACAATGGCACCACCAAAAAACCTATACAACAGTGGCAACAAAACTGCAGTTAAAAGGTTTATTTTGCATTTTTGAAGTCATTCTTGAAAGAAAAATAGGAAAATACAAGAAATAGGGCAGCAAATTAATTTTTACCGTATATTTTTCAGGTGTCAGAAAATTGGACCAACCGTAAATTTTGTACACCTAAAGATTGGACAGCCCAATTTTACCTATTTTTATAAATATATTTTGAAATAAGAATTAAATAAAAAAATAAACTGATTGGAAATAGCGTGGATTAATAATCAATTTATTTTTTAAAGGATTTATTTATTTTTCATTTCCTTTTGCATAATGAATCAAAATTTCGGGGAGTAATTTTTGGATGCCAGGATTTTGAAATCAAAGCTTTTGAATCAATTTGTTTTTTTTTCATTTGCCACTACTTTGTTGGTGCCACGAAATTTTAAAAATGTTTGCCAGATTTTAACAAGAATGGAATTTTTCTTTGGCACCGTCGTCGCACTAGCAAATTTAAATTTTAATAATATTTTTAATAGAATGTAAATAGACAAATGGATTTTTGGGAAGTATTTAAAATTAATTGTCCGTCATGGAATCCGCTCATTTAGAGGACAATTTGGACACAATTCACCACAAATCCGTTGAATGCCGGAAAATTCATTGGAAAAATGTGCGCAAATTTTTGGATTACTTTTTTGCGCCAAATTTAAAATTGCAAATGCATTTTATGATGGCTATAATAATATTTTAATTACCCCTTAATTGGCCAATTTTGAATAATAGCAACAAACTAAAGTCATTACGGGAAAATGCTGAACAGATGAAAATGTGGCCAAAAGAAAAAGTTAAGGCCAAAAATGAATTTGGCAAAAAATATTGTTTAAAAACGCCCAAAATTCTTTCCATAATAAAGTAAGTAAATTGTACAAATTGGCATCTTCAAATTTAAAATGGACAAAAAGCGGTTGCTTGGCACTGAGAAAAGGTAATTTTTGGCAAAATTTTGTTGGCATAAATGCATTCAATTTGAGCAGAAGAAAACTAGAGGAATTTTGAAACATGTCGGAAAAATCCAGGCTCCTCGAGGTTTTGATCCAGCTGGACCTGAATTTTTTGAAATTTGTTTTAAAGAGCAAACAAATGTTAGAAAAGAAATCAATTCATTGCTTAGGAATTCTAAAAATATCTTAATACATGTTTTTTTCTGGATTCTCCATGCTCTAAATAGTGGGAAAATACATATTTTTACATATTTCGGGGTTTTTAAATGGGAACATAAATGCGTTGTCATTTCCTCACAGCATTCGTAATCACTAGGGCTGGGATTTTTATGTTTTAACATTTTTCTTTTGCGGCTTAGTTATGGCGAGAGAAGCCCAAAAATAGCATTTTCTCCGAACAATTTTTGATTTAGAGCGACTTATAAAAACATAAAAACACATATTTTGGCGTTTTGGCACCTAAAAACATATCGCACATATTTCGGGGTTTTGGCACATATTTTGCACATATTTTGGCATTTTTGAGAAAAATCGTAAGAAAAATACAAGAAAATCTGAAAATGCACCCTAAAAATTGACTACTTTACGTTTCTTAAGCATTTAGAAAATTTCTTTATATATTTAAATGCCTAAAGCAGCCCAAATCAAACGCTGTGTTAAATCGTCACTGGATTTCAAAGTGCCCGGAAGGAACTTATTCAACTGATGGAAAAATTATCTTTTGTCAACGGTGCCTTCACCAAGTATTAGTTTTGACAACGGAACAGCGGCATCTGATTTGCATTTGTTCTCACGAAATTGATAAAGACTGATATTAAATATGATTTTTTTTTGCGTAAATACACTTGGTTTTTCCAATTTTTAGCACATATTTTTGCATTTTTTAACACATATTTAGGCCTTTTTTTGGTTTTTAGCACATATTTTGAGTTTTTTTAGCACATATTTTATTACATATTTCAGGATTTTTACCACATAAAAATCCCAGCCCTAGTAATCACAAATTCTAAAATATTATCCAGAAAATCCAGGTTTTTCGTGCCTAAATGGGACCTGGTATTTTTTTTTTCTCATATTTGACTTGGAACTGGAAGATGGGGATGAAAATCCCAGGGAGAGTCGGGGGCGTTTGGGCCCCCGTTTTTGGGCCCTCGTTTTTGGGTCCCAGGGTCGTTTGGGCCCCAAGTACAAAAAATGAAAAATCACAGTAAAAACAACTTTTTTAAATTTCTGCATAAAAATGTAAAATAAACATTTTAAAAATAAATTCAACAATAATTTTAACAATAAAAAATGTAAAAATTAACAGAAATTCACGGGTTCATAAGGTAATTTGGACAATAAAACAAAAAATCACGGGTTCATTCGAGTTGCGAGAAATTCCCCGGAGAAACTCCAAAATAATGTGAAATTGATTTTTTGAACTCCCATCTCCAAAATTTTGTCATCCCATCAGAACTCATTTTAGCAAAGTAAAGGTGGCCTTCGTAAGACAATTTTACTTTTTGTTTTTTGGTTGCAATTGGGTTAGCCATTTCTGAAAAATGTCCAAATCAGAATGCACATCAAATTGGTTAACTATTAAAAAATAATAGGATTTGGAATAAGTAAAATTGTAAAAAATGAGCGAATGTTAATTAAACCTAACTTATGCCAAGTGGCGAGGGATCCCTCAGGCTTAGTTTTTAGAATCTTAATTTTTAAAAAAGCACATTTTTCTATTTTTGGGTTGGGGCCCAAACGACCCCGGGGCCAAAAACGGGGGCCCAAACGGGGGGCCCAAAAAACGGGGGCCCAAACGCGGGGGCCCAAAACGGGGGCCCAAACGCGGGGGCCAAAAACGGGGGCCCAAACGCGGGGGCCCAAAAACGGGGGCCCAAACGCTCTGGTCCTCCCAGGGATCCCTTCCCCGTCCTCCCCCCCCCCCGCCCTCCATCCGAAATTGTGCCGTGCCCTTCTCTTTTCTTCCCCTCCTTTTCTGTGTTTTCTAGATTCAAGTAATCGAGAACCGAGACTTACATAAAATTCTTAGGAAGTATGAGAAAATTGGATGTTCAAGCTTTTTAAGAACATTTGATTTTCTTTAAAGAACCCTAAAAATTTCAGGAAGACTGAGACATAAAATTTAAGAAGTTTTTTTTATTATTGAAAGCAATTCCTTAAATTACTTTTTGAAATTTCAAATCAACATTTTGAAGAATTTTCTGTTGTCTTTTGGCAAGAAAGTGATCAAAAAACTCGTAGAAATAGAGGGCAATTCGATTTTGGGGGAAAGAGCTTGGCCGTCATAACTCGGCACATGGGCTCATTTCGCAGAAAATAAAAACACTTTTCTTAAGAAGGTACCCTATCCACCCACCAAGTTTCATTCGGAAATCCAAATCATTGGACTAAAAAAAATCCAATTATTAAACAATGGCTTTCGCAAAGTTCTTTTTCGAAAATGCCGGGTTTTTCACCCCGTTGGCACAAACAGATTTTTGTTGGAAGGAAAATCCGTCTCAAATGCCAGAAAAGGACTGCCTTGCCATTTATTAAAAAAAATAATAGAGTACGACATTTTGAAAAAAAGCCTAGACCTGGACATGGATTTTTTTCCATATTTCGTCTGAACTGGATTTCCTAGATAAAAATCTATGTTTGCAGGGAAAACGGCTTGTCAAAACTTGTTTAATTAAAATAAGTAAATCATTTGTAAAAGAAGAATTTGGGGACAAAAATAAGCACATTTTAAGTTAATTTTAAGGCTTAAAACGGCCATTTTTCAACAAAATGTTTTCAGCGCATTTTTTAAAGTCCGGCGGTGCCGCTAATCAGTGCCGGAAGTTTTTGAAAAATTCAAATAAATTTTAAGAAAATATGTATAGATTTCTTATATTTTTTTGTAGTTTTTATTGGGACCTTTTTAAAGAGTTTTTTGCTTTTTATGGCACATTTTGCCATTGACCTGAGAACCAACGCCTTTTTTACACACAATAAGTGCTATTTTGTATTAATATCCAATTGATTTTTGCCGTTTTTGTGTTCCATTTCCCTCCTCCAAATGACCACCACCAACTCACTCACTAATTATTCATATTCCATGCCAATTTTTTAATTATTTCACTAATATCCATAAATTATTTAAAATTTTTAAGCCATGGATTGTGCCTCAAAAATTAAACTCCCTGATGAGTTTCTTTCCGAATTGGCAATGCCTTTCGTTTCAATTTCCGTTGGTCCGTTCTCGAATTTCTTCCTCAGTTTTTAATTACTTTCTCGCCAAAAGACAACAACAAATTCTTCAAAATGTTGATTTGAAACTTCAAAAAGTAATTTTAAGGAATTATTTTAATTAAAAAAAAACTTCTTAAATTTTATGTCTCAAAGTCTCCCTAAAAACTTTAGAGTTCTTTAAAGAAAATCAAATGTTCTTAAAAAGCTTGAACATCCAATTTTCTCATACTTCCTAAGAATTTTATGTAAGTCTCGGTTCTCGATTACTTGAATCTTGAAATTTTCTCTGCTTCTTTTGGAGTCTCGGTCTCGATTTTTTGGGAATTTTTTATTTTCGGTATTATCGGTTCATTTTCAGATCGTCAAATCGTACGAACAGCGCGAGGGGTTTAGCAGTGTTGAAAAGATGTCCATCGTTATTAACAAAATTATAGCATCTGTGGTAAGAAATGTCGCCGAAGCTGTACTCGGGGCTCGCGCTCTGATCAGCTTACATACGGTAAATTAGAGAACCGGTGGGGAGACATACGGTAGTGGGAGAAAAGGCGGGGACATACGGTAGTGGGAGAAAAAGCGGGGACATACGGTAGTGGGAGAAAAGGCGGGGACATACGGTAGTGGGAGAAAAAGCGGGGACATACGGTAGTGGGAGAAAAAGCGGGGTATACGGTAGTGGGAGAAAAAGCGGGGACATACGGTAGTGGGAGAAAAAGCGGGGACATACGGTAGTGGGAGAAAAGGCGGGGACATACGGTAGTGGGAGAAAAAGCGGGGACATACGGTAGTGGGAGAAAAAGCGGGGTATACGGTAGTGGGAGAAAAAGCGGGGCATACGGTAATGGGAGAAAAAGCGGGGCATACGGTAGTGTGAGAAAAGGCGGGGCATACGGTAGTGGAGAAAAAGCGGGGCATACGGTAGTGTGAGAAAAGGCGGGGCATACGGTAGTGGGAGAAAAAGCGGGGCATACGGTAGTGTGAGAAAAAGTGGGGCATACGGTAGTGTGAGAAAAGGCGGGGACATACGGCAGTGGGAGAAAAAGCAGGGCGTACGGTAATGGGAGAAAAAGTGGGGCATACGGTAATGTGAGAAAAAGCGGGGACATACGGTATGGGAGAAAAAGCGGGGACATACGGTAGTGGGAGAAAAAGCGTGGACATACGGTAGTGGGAGAAAAAGCGGGAATACGGTAGTGGGAGAAAAAGCGTGGGCATACGGTAGTGGTAGAAAAAGCTGGGAGAATACGGTAGTGGGAGAAAAAGCGGGCATACGGTAGTGGGAGAAAAAGCGGGGCATACGGTAATGGGAGAAAAAGCGGGGACATACGGTATTAGGAGAAGCGGGAACATATGGTAGTGGAAGAAAAAGCGGGGACATACGGTAGTGGGAGGAATAAGCAGAAAAATTTTCAAAATTTGGTAGTCAATTACGTTACCGTACTCCTAAAATAGAAACTCTCCCCCACACCCCCCGAGGGCTTTATTTTTCTACCCCCTCGAACGGTGGGCATTTTTTATTAGGCACATTTTCGTGTAAATTTTAAGAGCAATTTCGACCAACTTTATCTCATTTTGGAAGAAAGAATCACATGGGAAAACGAAAAGGACCTGCTGAAAATGTGGAATGATGCGCATTATCAGCAGGCGGAACAAATGTGGGGGAAGAGGTGAAATTAGGGGGGGGGGGGTAGATTTTGGAAATTTAAATTTAAAAATAAAATTCTTAAGCCCACTTGGCCCAGTGGACAAGTACAGAGTGCGCAAGAAGCATCCATTGCCTCCGGCAAACCCGGAAAAGCATTGCTTTAATGATAATACGGTAAAATTTAATGGACTAAATGCATTTGATGGAATGCAATTTTACAGCGGAAAATACTCATGGAGAATTACCTGACTGATGCCTACCCGAGCCCGGCAAAGGAGCAGCAGCTGGCGCAAGAGACAGGCCTTACGGAGATGCAGGGTGCTGGGTTAATTAATTAGTGCCGGGTGATTAGTTAATAAATAAGTGCAGGATAATTAGTGAATTAATCAATGCATGGCAATTCGTTAATGAGTCAAAGCAGGGTAATTAGTTGAGGCCGAAAATTTCCTGAGACTTGACGCGAGACCGAGATGCCAAAAACGGGATTTAAGAATAGGGACTCTGGTACTCAATGAATAATTAACTAAATAAATGGCATTTTTGAGTCAATGCAATTTGTTTTGACTAAAACTTGAACAAAAAATATTTATTAAAAATTTCAGTTGGCAATTGGTTCGTAAATCGGCAACAAAGGGACAAAAAGAAACAGCAAAAAGTGCCTGATCATCCGGAAGTAGAACAAATTTATTTCGTCGGAGACGGAAGTTTTGTTTTTTAAGCGAATTGGCGAGGAGATCAAAGCACAAAAACGGATTATGGCTGATGCGAAAAAGATTTTCGATGCTGCGAGTGCTCGTCTCGAACAATTGGAGCAGCAACAGCAGGCACAGAATGTACCGTATCCACTAGCATTTTCCATTTTGGGCGGTGGTTTTGTACTGTAAGGCATAAAAAATTAAATTTCTGTCTTTGAAAAAATCAATTTTCGCTTTCAGCAGAGTTTAATTTTGCATAAGTTTCAAGAGCATACCGTATTTCCAAATTCTCCCGCCCCCCTAAATAGAGCCTCCTCATAGTTTGAAAGGAAGAATCATAAATACTGGAACAATCGTTTTAAAAATGTCAAACCTTTGAAATTTTGTAAAATGTATATGTTTTTTATAGAATCGCAAGAGCTCAGAATTTTTGGGAAAATCCACATCGGGCCAGGCTTGACTTGGACCAAAAAAAACGAGATTGTGATTGGGATATCAGGATTTTCAATCGGATTCACCTGATTTTTCCCAAAGAAAAAACCCAAGCTATTTTAGCGCTCTTCCACGAAAATGCCACCTGCTGATGAATTGGAGAAAGAGTACGAATTTGTGGAGCTGAAAGAAATGGACGAATGAACGAACGGAGCACAGAAAGGGAGCGGAAGAGAATGGCACGGCACAATTTTACAAGAAATGCCATCACAAATTTTGAATAAATTTCCTTCATCCATCCACCAATTGTTTTGCTTTCGAATTTAAAACCAAAACCACGGATTGTTCTGTCAAAAATGAACTGCCTTTAATACCTTTTTTGCTAGCATGTATTTATGCATAAATATTTCAATTATTTTTGAATAATTTCATAAAAATAACAATTTTTGGCCTAAAAATCCACAAAATATTTAAAAAGAATGATATAAAATTCACCATTTTATAATAGCTCATATTTTTTAAGATTCATTTTTAACCATGTCGAAAAAGTATTTAAATTTTGACATTGTAATTAAAAAAAGGCAAAAAATTTGGAACGCTTCACGAATTTGCGTGTCATCCTTGCGCAGGGGCCATGCTAATCTTCTCTGTATTGTTCCAATTTTAGTATATGTCCATTTGGAATGAACGGAGGCGGTGGGAGGGCCATTTCTTATATATGAAGAATGAGCTTTTTGAGTAAATTTTTTGATGGGTTCTAAAAGCAGTGAGGCGCATAAGACCACTGCTGCCTTCTTTTCATTTACTCTTTTTCTTTGTCCAATACTCTCCTTTGTCTCTCTCATTTCTATGCCTTTACTCTCCCATTGTCTCTTCCTCTTTTTTGCCCAAGTGTATTTGTCTGACTGCTGCTGCTTTTTTGCGGAGGGAAAGAAAAAGACGGCGTGAAAGAGTGAAGAAATTTTAGCCAATGGCAGACGAGAATGGGGGGATGAAATAGTGCACACCTCTTGGGGAAAAGAAACGAGTGGGATTGGCGAGAGAGTGAAAACTGTAATATAAACCTTTTGTTTCTCATGTTGGAATTGGAATTTTATTGCCAGAACCTTCTCAGAAATTTTCAAGGAATTTGTGATTAATCCGAAGACATTACTCTTTGGAATTTTCGGCGACTTTGCTGCGCATTAATTAGTTAATGACTCAAATAAATTGCCAGAAGGTGTCGCAGTGTCACTTGTTAAGCGCAAAGTTCTAAAATATTAACCAGCAGCTTTTTCGTTTCTAACCCTAATTGGGCCTTGGTTAATTCATATTTATATAAACCTATTTATCTGCACAAAAACCCAAGAAAAACCATGCCTATGCCATGTTTGGAGCCAGGCAAAGGTCAAGAGGTCCAACGAACTCTATAATTTAAAGCTTTCATTGCTACAAAAGTATGTTTTGAATTTCCGTTATTTGCACATTTTGTCATTGACCCCTGCTCAGATTGTGAGAAGAACAAACGCCTTTTTTCCTTCATTTTGTATTAATTAGTCCAATTGATTTTCACCGTCCTTTTTTGTGTTCCATTGCCTTCCTCTAATGACCACCAACTCACTGCTCACTAATTATTCGCATCCCAATCCAAGCCTGTCTTTTAGTTAATTCTCATTTTCCATTAAATATTTTAATTGCTTTTAAGCAGAGTTCCCAAGTTTTTTTAAATAAGACAAAATGGCTCAAAAACTAAGATTCGGACCCCAAAAATAAGATTTTTCTAAAACTAATAGTAGCGCGAAGGAAACGCAATAAAAACATGAAAAATCGACTTAAAGCAATATTTTATTAGCGGAAAAACCAGGGCTGCCAACTGAAATTTTTCAAAATCAGCATTTGGCCGACAAAAAATCAGCATTTTGAAAATTTTTATTCAAAATGAAAACTCAATAATAATGTTTCTTTCGCGGCGCGCTTTTTCCAAGAGACTTTTTGGGAACAAGGAGCCGGCGGTGCCGATAGGCGCCGCCGGGAAATTTTTTTGAAAATTTTAATGTAATCTGTTAACAGATTTTCATCAAAAATGACCAATTTTTGAGATTTTTGGCCAATTTTTTATGAAAAAATAAGTTTGGAAGGCCCGGCGGTGCCGTTAGACGCCGACGGAGGAAAAATAGAAATGTTGATCATTTTTTAACAAATTTTCACTGAAATTTAAAGCATTTTACACTCAAGAAAACTAAATAAAAATGCATTTTTTCAAAATCGAATTAATTCAAATATTCGCTTCAATAAAAAATAATTTGGGTTCGGGGTTCGGAATTTTGCAAATTAAAGGTCTCGTGTTCAGCGCCACAATTTACCCTAGAAATATTATTTATAATGTCTTTTGAGTGCTTTATATAGCACGGTCACTTGAGTCCCAGCTGAGTTTGGCACTCCATTTTCGGCACTTTTCATCCTGAAAAAGGGCAAGCGCGCCCCTAATTCTATTTTTCCAACCCATTTCAAACCTTTTTACATCGATTCTGACTGTTTTTAAGCATTTTTGAGTTTGGGGCCTATGATCAATATTTACCGCTTTCCCCCCAAATTTCAACTGACCCCTAATTAATTAATAATTGCTTTTAAGCCATGCGCTTTCCCACCAAAATTAAACTCCCTAATGAGCTTCTTTCCGAATTGGCCAATGCTTTTCGTTTCAATTTCCGTTGGTCCGTTCTTCGAATTTCTTCCTCCGTTTTTGATCAGTTTCTCGCCAAAAGACAACAGAAAATTCTTCAAAATGTTGATTTGAAATTTCGACAGGTCAGTTAAGATTATGAATCGTCTTCATTTTTTGAGGGTTTGGCATTCAAAAAAATATTTCGAAAGTTTTAAGGCATGTTTTAAAAAGCTTTTGGCATTTTTCAATTAATTTTTAAAATGCTTTTTGCAATATGATATCATATTCGTGATCAGGGGCCTTATGCTCGTCTCGCGGTTTAGAGCTAAACCAGCTTGTTTAATCTTATAAATCTGACGCATGAAGAAATTCGAAATTGAAGAAGAGATATTTTTTCAAATTCCTAATCTCGGTACATGAGTTTTAAATTCCTTAATTTAATGAGGCCGGGGGAATATTAAAAAGGTAATAGTTCAGGTGGAATTAAAAAGAAAAATAAATTAGAAAATTTATTTTTAAGACTTCTTAAAAGCTAAGAATATGTAATATTTTATGAAAAAACTGCTTATTATGAGAACCAACGCCATTTAAACATATTTTTGTATTTGTTATTAATTGATTTTTTGCCGTTTTTGTGTTCCATTGTCCTCTTCTAATGACCACTAACTCACTCACCCTCCAATTCTTCACTTCCCAAGCCTATATTTTAATTAATTCCCCTTAATTAATTAATTATTTTAATTGCTTTTAAGTCATGCCTTCCCCCCCCCAAAAAAAGTCAATTGCCCAATAATTAATTAATTACTTAGTTTCTTTTGAGCCATGCGCTTTCCCGTCAAAATTTCACTCCCTAATTAGCTTCTCTCCGAATTGGCCAATGCTTTTCGTTTCGATTTCCGTTGGTCCATTCCGAGTTTCTTCCTCCATTTTTGATCACTTTCTCGCCAAAAGACAACAGAAAATTAGTCAAAATGTTGATTTGAAATTTATAAAGGTAAGTTATGAAGCTAATTATATGCAAATCCATGTTTTTTCATCCCTAATTATGAATAGATGATGCTTCCATATTTGAGGGTTTAACACTTAAAAACATAGTTTAAACAGCTATATTGATCAAAATTTTGAAAATCTATGCTTTTCAATTCAATGCCAAAAAACAATGATTTTTGCAAGTCTGATATCATATTCGTGATCAGAAGCCTCGAAACCTCCGGGTTAATCTTTTCATGTTTTAGTACAGTTTTTGGCACTTAAATGTGCCATTGCATGAAGCTGTCCTCGCGGCACGCGCTCTGACCAAATTGCATACGGTAATCCGCCAAGTCCATTTGTTTTCATTTGGGCCAATTTCTGGCAATATGTTGCTATGTATTTTCGCCCCTAATTCGCCTTAATTTGTTAGGGCCATTTCAAAGAAATGTACGCCATTTTGGAAAGCAGCCGCAAATTCTCAGATCAAATCCAATCGATGCTGCAGAAAATGTGGATGGAAGCACATTATATTGAGGCCGAAAAAATTCAGGGGAGGTGAAAAAATGAGGCGAAGGAAATTTTGGAAATTTAACATTAACAATTAAATTCCTAAGCCAACTTGGCCCAGTGGAAAAATACCTATTGCGCAAGAAGCACCCAATGCCACCGGCTATTTGGAAGGGTGAAGAACTTGTTCATTGCTTTACGGAAAAAACTGTAAAAATTAATGGACTAAAAGCATGGACGGAATGCCATTTTACAGAGGAAAATGCTCAAAGAGTATTACCTGACCAACCCCTACCCAAACCCGGCAGAGAAGAGGCAGTTGGCACAAGACATGTGTCTTACGCCGATGCAGGGTAATTAGTTAATTAATTAGTGCAGGGTGATTCGTTAATTAATTAGCCCATTGTAATTAGTTAATTAAATTAATTTGTGGATTAATCATGCGGGTAAGTAATTACAATTAATCTGCTCGGCTGTTTGAGTCGCAATGCGTGAAAATTGACATTCTTATTTGAGAAAAATGAAATTTTTTAGACAAAACATTTAAAATTAAAACCTAATAAAAAAAATAAAAATATTATTATAATTTTAGTTGGCAATTGGTTCAAAAATCGACGACAAAGCGACAGACACAGACAACAAAAAATCAATTATGCTAATCGTCCGCCGGTAGGAAACAATTTTTTTTAATGGAAGTCGGAACTTATTGTCCAGAAAATTGTCGAGGAGATCCATGGCATTTCCGTTTCGGGCGGTGATTTCGGTAGTTTAAGGCAGAAAAATGAAACACACATAGCTTTGACATTGAGGCAAAAAAAAAAGTTTAAAAATTATATTTTCCATTTAAACAATTAAGAAATGTGTAATTAATTAGTCATAATCAACCAATTTAAGCTCTCCCCAACCAAAGTGCCAGCTGCTGAATTGGACAAAGAGCAGGACGAACTTTTGGAGCCGAAAGAAAAGAAAAAACGGAAAGAAACGGACGAATGAACGACGAACAGAGCAAAGAAACGGAGGGGAAGGAGTTGGCATGGCACAATTCATCACAAATTTTGGATAAATGCCTTCAAATGTTATCAAGTCCACCAAAAATAACATATTTTTGGCATCCCTTGAAACTAGGGTTGGTTGCTCCTTGCTCAATAAACTCGAGACTTTTCTCGAGTCGAGACTCGAGACCGAGACTTTTTCCAAAAAATTTTCTTGTTCATTTAAAATTCGATTAAAACATATAAGAAATTTAAAAATAAATCTTTGTAGGGTTTTCTAACATTTTTTTTGCCTTTTTTCCTTATTTAAGCTATAGTCCATTTTTCCTTTTCATATGAATGACTTTTTTAGACTATTTATAACACATATGCATTTTCCGACTTACAGTTCGGGTGGTTCCCTTGTGAGCCAAGTTTAGAGCATCATAACTTTTTTCTTTGTTGACCAAATCCAACAAAATTGGTATCATTCGAAAGCTCTTAACAAGCTCTATCGGCTGCCTAAAAATCACAAAGATATACTGACATATAAAAAAGTTATAAATTAAAATATGCAAAAATTCTGACTTTTTGGCAGTGCTCATGTTTCAACTTTTTTATAAGTTGTTCAATCGCTTAGAAATAACTTATCAAAAGCTTCTAAACATGTAGAGCTTTCGAATGATACCAAATTTATAAAATTTGGCCAGCCTGAAAAAAAGTTATGATGTATTAAGCTTGGCTCAGACGCAACTGGCCAGACGCAACTGACCCCTACCGTCCGGCGGTGCCGATAGGCACCGCCTGGGAGAATTTAGAAAATTTGAGTGTGCTTTGTTAACAGATTTTCACCAAAAAGTTACCAAATTTTGCATTTTTAGCCAATTTTTTAATAAAAAATAGGTGGGTTTAGGCGTCGCCGGGTGAAAAAAAGCAAATTTTGGCCCTGTTAATAATCTATAATTTTCATAATATGAATTTTTTTTATACTTAATTTAAATTGTAAAAGTTCTAACTGAATATTAAATTAATTTTGATTTCCATTAAAAAGGAATATTTTTTGAAAAATTAAATGAAAAAACAACTACTTGGAGGGGAACTGATCCAATGCAGAAAAAAGGAAATGAACCAAAAGCACAACCCACTGAACCACAAATATGAGTTAAAACCGAAAAAATATATTTTTAAGTTTTCCAAAAGCCACTCATTGCGGGTGTAAAAAAGTCTCTCTGGAGTCTCGAAGACCGAGACCGATACTGAAACCCGAGACCAAAAAACCCGAGACTTTTCTCGAGTCCGAGACTCTCGAACGGCTACCCGATTTTGGTGCTTTGCAACTTGGGGACCCGACATTTGGGGATCCGACTTTTGGGGATCCCGACATTTGGGGATCCGACTTTTGGGGATCCCGACATTTGGGGATCCGACTTTTGGGGATCCCGACATTTGGGGATTTTAATAAAACAAAAAAAAAATATTTAAAAAATTTAATTTTCCAAAATTAGACAAATTTACGTTTGCTTTAGCCATAGCTATTTCTATTACAAGTAAAGACAAAATAATATATTTTTTAATAACTCCGTTTCCCGACTCACCGCAAGGAAGTGGCATAATTTTGAACCCATACTAACCTCAACACAATAGACAAATCACAATATATTTTTTATTTAAAACGCCTTACCCAAGGGCCAACGGGAACAGAAATTCGTCAAGTGCATTCAAAAAGTTCCAGACGGCTTTGCTGTCTAATTGTGTTCAATAAATGCCGAGGTCATGTTTTCTGTTTCATATCTTTCGAGTGACTTTGTTCAGTGCATTAAATTAATTTTTTTAACAAATTAATTTTTTTTGTGACTCACTTGCAAAGCACAGAGTTAATTTATAAAATATTATTTTGTTTTTCTTGCAATAGAAATAACTAGGGATGTCAATTTTATGTAAATACATATTTTTTTCCTGGCTTCTCCATGTTCTAAATAGTAGGAAAAACACTTTCTTTTTTGTTTGCGAGCAAAAGTTGGGACTTTTATTTACTTATTTTTACATATTTCGGGATTTTATACATATTTGGTACATATTTGGACTTTTTCTTACATATTTTCATTTTTTTACATATTTTGAGGATTTTTTACGGAAAATTTTGAAAATCCTGAAAAAAGCCAAAATTTCGACAAATTTTTATATTTTTTTATACATATTTTGAGAATTTTTAAAATTTTTTCGAAATTTCTTGTGAAAAAATAAAAAAACTTTTTTTTTTAAATGTACCCCTAAAAATACCAAAAATAATTTTTTGAATATTAAAAGGTGATTCTAAACCTATTTAGGTTATTTTCTGCCATTTTGTGCCAATTTATACATATTTTCGTACATATTTTGGATTTTTGTACATTTTCTTACATATTTCGTGATTTTTTTTACATATTTATGTACATATTTTGACCACTTTTTGTACATATTTTTGACATCCCTAGAAATAACTATGGATAAAGCAGACGTAAATTTGTCTAATTTTGGACATAAATTAAATTTTTTAATTTTTTTTTGTTTTATTAAAATCCCCAAATGTCGGATTCTTAAGTGTCAGGTCCCCAAATGTCGTTCGGTCCCCAAATGTCGGGTTCCCTAAGTGTCGGATCTCCAAAAGTCGCACCACGCTCTCGAACATCACTACTAATTAGTTTTATTTCTATAAGCCTTTTATCGAGTTGATTCCTAAATTTTGTTGCCCGCCCTGCAAAAGGAATAAATATTTTTGCCAAGTTTATTTTTCGATTTAAGTCTATAAAAGGGAATATTAAAGCGTTCACAGATGGTTTGAATATTTTCGAAGGCATTCATATCTTTTCGGCCATAAATGATTTTATGCGCCGTGAACAGATCAAACAGCTTTTGCCTCCTTCAAGTGTTGGCAATTGAAGGTATTCTAATCTTTTTTCCACAGCAGCAATTGATTTTATATATTTTTTTAATTGGCTAACATGTAAAATTAAATTAAAAATTTAAAGTATTAAATTTTGACATTGTAATTAAAAAAAGGCAAAAAATTTGGAACGCTTCACGAATTTGCGTGTCATCCTTGCGCAGGGGCCATGCTAATCTTCTCTGTATTGTTCCAATTTTAGTATATGTCCATTTGGAATGAACAAAACAAAAGCAATGTGCATTTTTTATATATGAAGAATGAGCTTTTTGAGTAAATTTTATGATGGGTTGAAAAAGCAGTGAGGCATAAGACCTCTGCTGCCTTCTTTTCATTTACTCTTTTTCTTTGTCCAATACTCTCCTTTGTCTCTCTCATTTCTATGCCTTTACTCTCCCATTGTCTCTTCCTCTTTTTTGCCCAAGTGTATTTGTCTGACTGCTGCTGCTTTTTTGCGGAGGGAAAGAAAAAGACGGCTTGAAAAGAGTGAAGAAAAATTTCCTCCTTAGAACAGACGGGCATATAGATGAAATAGTGCACGGCTCTTGGGAAAAAGAAACGAGTTGGATTGGGGAGAGAGTGCACTTCTCTGACAACATTTTCTCCTTTTCTCTCCCTATCATTTCACCCCATCTCCCCCTCATCCTTCCATCGTTCCTTTCCTCGGACTGGCTGCTGCTCTTTAAACTTACCTGGCTGGGGAGTTCCTGCGATCACCAAGGCAGGGCTCCTGTGGCGAGGCTCCACCATTGCACTTTCGGTCGGGGCTGACCCGCAGGGCGGTCCCGAACTGGGATAGGCCCACAGCTAAATTTTTGAGTGCGGGGGACGGCGTTCGCGCCTCCCCTTTAAAAGCTTTGCTTCATCTATTTGCTTGCCAGTTTATCCTTTTCAACTCCGAGTGCCGTGCCGCCGCGTTGATGAATTCGAATGTTTTTCTCATAATGTTTAATGTTTGGATGATTTAAAGTCGTTAAGAAAACTTTAAGAACGAGAACAAAAATGTCCCCATTTTCTTGAAAAATTTGCTAAAAATTGCTAAATTTAGTCATTTTTTCTACAAAATCTGTTAACAAATCGCATTAAAAATCACTAAAATTTCTCTGCGGCGCCTATAGGCACCGCCGAACCCCTCCCCCAAGTTCACCAAATTTTCTTTGGATAAAGCGCGCCGCAGAAACAGAACTGTCCCAAAAAAAAATTCCAAAATAATATAAAATTACATAAATTATTTTGAAAATCATTAAAAAATTTTTCAAATAAATATAGAAATATACTAAAAACAGTTCGAAATCGCCTTTTACATGGTTTAGAATTTTAAAATTTGCCTATTAATCATTTAAAAATTTTTTATTATATTTTATATTTTTGGAAAAATTCCGAGTTCCGACTTCCGACATTTTTGGGGTCGGAATTCCATCCCTGATCTGGATGAAGAGGAAAAGGATGATGAAAATAATGACGAAGAGGTCAAATAATTATGAGATACGGTTAGCCGACATTTGCGGACCGACATTTGCGGACGACTTTTGCGGACCGACATTTGCGGACGACTTTTGCGGACCGACTTTGCGGACCGACATTTGCGGACCGACTTTTGCGGACCGACATTTGCGGACCGACATTTGCGGACCGACATTTGCGGACCGACTTTTGCGGACCGACTTTTGCGGACCGACTTTTGCGGACCGACATTTGCGGACCGACATTTGCGGACCGACTTTTGCGGACCGACTTTGCGGACCGACTTTTGCGGACCGACATTTGCGGACCGACTTTGCGGACCGACATTTGCGGACGACTTTTGCGGACCGACATTTGCGGACGACTTTTGCGGACCGACATTTGCGGACCGACTTTTGCGGACCGACTTTTGCGGACCGACATTTGCGGACCGACTTTTGCGGACCGACATTTGCGGACCGACATTTGCGGACCGACATTTGCGGACCGACTTTTGCGGACCGACATTTGCGGACCGACTTTTGCGGACCGACATTTGCGGACCGACATTTGCGGACCGACTTTTGCGGACCGACATTTGCGGACCGACTTTTGCGGACCGACATTTGCGGACCGACTTTTGCGGACCGACATTTGCGGACCGACTTTTGCGGACCGACTTTTGCGGACCGACATTTGCGGACCGACTTTTGCGGACCGACATTTGCGGACCGACTTTTGCGGACCGACATTTGCGGACCGACTTTTGCGGACCGACATTTGCGGACCGACTTTTGCGGACCGACATTTGCGGACCGACATTTGCGGACCGACATTTGCGGACCGACTTTTGCGGACCGACATTTGCGGACCGACTTTTGCGGACCGACATTTGCGGACCGACATTTGCGGACCGACTTTTGCGGACCGACATTTGCGGACCGACTTTTGCGGACCGACATTTGCGGACCGACTTTTGCGGACCGACATTTGCGGACCGACTTTTGCGGACCGACATTTGCGGACCGACTTTTGCGGACCGACATTTGCGGACCGACTTTTGCGGACCGACTTTTGCGGACCGACATTTGCGGACCGACTTTTGCGGACCGACATTTGCGGACCGACATTTGCGGACCGACATTTGCGGACCGACTTTTGCGGACCGACATTTGCGGACCGACTTTTGCGGACCGACATTTGCGGACCGACATTTGCGGACCGACTTTTGCGGACCGACATTTGCGGACCGACTTTTGCGGACCGACATTTGCGGACCGACTTTTGCGGACCGACATTTGCGGACCGACTTTTGCGGACCGACTTTTGCGGACCGACATTTGCGGACCGACTTTTGCGGACCGACATTTGCGGACCGACATTTGCGGACCGACTTTTGCGGACCGACATTTGCGGACCGACTTTTGCGGACCGACATTTGCGACCGACTTTTGCGGACCGACATTTGCGGACCGACTTTTGCGGACCGACATTTGCGGACCGACTTTTGCGGACCGACATTTGCGGACCGACATTTGCGGACCGACATTTGCGGACCGACTTTTGCGGACCGACATTTGCGGACCGACTTTTGCGGACCGACATTTGCGGACCGACATTTGCGGACCGACTTTTGCGGACCGACATTTGCGGACCGACTTTTGTGGACCGACATTTGCGGACCGACTTTTGCGGACCGACATTTGCGGACGACTTTTGCGGACCGACATTTGCGGACGACTTTTGCGGACCGACATTTGCGGACCGACTTTTGCGGACCGACTTTTGCGGACCGACATTTGCGGACCGACTTTTGCGGACCGACATTTGCGGACCGACATTTGCGGACCGACATTTGCGGACCGACTTTTGCGGACCGACATTTGCGGACCGACTTTTGCGGACCGACATTTGCGGACCGACATTTGCGGACCGACTTTTGCGGACCGACATTTGCGGACCGACTTTTGCGGACCGACATTTGCGGACCGACTTTTGCGGACCGACATTTGCGGACCGACTTTTGCGGACCGACTTTTGCGGACCGACATTTGCGGACGACTTTTGCGGACCGACATTTGCGGACCGACATTTGCGGACCGACTTTTGCGGACCGACATTTGCGGACCGACTTTTGCGGACCGACATTTGCGGACCGACTTTTGCGGACCGACATTTGCGGACCGACTTTTGCGGACCGACATTTGCGGACCGACTTTTGCGGACCGACATTTGCGGACCGACATTTGCGGACCGACATTTGCGGACCGACTTTTGCGGACCGACATTTGCGGACCGACTTTTGCGGACCGACATTTGCGGACCGACATTTGCGGACCGACTTTTGCGGACCGACATTTGCGGACCGACTTTTGCGGACCGACATTTGCGGACCGACTTTTGCGGACCGACATTTGCGGACCGACTTTTGCGGACCGACATTTGCGGACCGACTTTTGCGGACCGACATTTGCGGACCGACTTTTGCGGACCGACTTTTGCGGACCGACATTTGCGGACCGACTTTTGCGGACCGACATTTGCGGACCGACATTTGCGGACCGACATTTGCGGACCGACTTTTGCGGACCGACATTTGCGGACCGACTTTTGCGGACCGACATTTGCGGACCGACATTTGCGGACCGACTTTTGCGGACCGACATTTGCGGACCGACTTTTGCGGACCGACATTTGCGGACCGACTTTTGCGGACCGACATTTGCGGACCGACTTTTGCGGACCGACTTTTGCGGACCGACATTTGCGGACCGACTTTTGCGGACCGACATTTGCGGACGACTTTTGCGGACCGACATTTGCGGACCGACTTTTGCGGACCGACATTTGCGGACGAACTTTTGCGGACCGACATTTGCGGACGACTTTTGCGGACCGACATTTGCGGACGACTTTTGCGGACCGACTTTGCGGACCGACATTTGCGGACGACTTTTGCGGACCGACATTTGCGGACCGACTTTTGCGGACCGACATTTGCGGACCGACTTTTGCGGACGCGACATTTGCGGACCGACATTTGCGGACCGACATTTGCGGACCGACTTTTGCGGACCGACTTTTGCGGACCGACATTTGCGGACCGACATTTGCGGACCGACTTTTGCGGACCGACATTTGCGGACCGACATTTGCGGACCGACTTTGCGGACCGACATTTGCGGACCGACATTTGCGGACCGACATTTGCGGACCGACGACATTTGCGGACCGACATTTGCGGACCGACTTTGCGGACGACGACTTTTGCGGACCGACATTTGTGACTAAATTATCAAAAAAAAAATAGAAAAAAAATTCAAAATGAATTTTCAAATAAATTTTCGTAATTACCAAATTGAAATAATGACTGAAGGTGATAATTAAATAGTGCTTCTTGCTCTAAGCTATGTCAATTTCGACATACTTTTTTTCTTTAATCGGAAAATTTACCCAAAACTAAGCGAATTTATTACATATAGTTTATTAGGCAAATTGATTAATAAAATGCTTTATACAAAAATCATATCACAAAATATATAGCACGCAAAATTTTTCGTGTTTCACCTACTAGCCTTAGTCTAAAGAGCTTAGATTTTGATCAAGCATACCTAACAATTAATATCAAGAACAAATAAAAGATATAAAAATATATTTTATATCTTTAAAAAGCAAAATTAAAATGAATTACTCACATTATCAATGACAACATAATTCTTGTAATCAGGAATTTATAAACTAATGCATTGCACAAGTTGATCAGATCACTACTTAAGGATGATATGAAGTGATCAAATTTTTAGCACCAAGAGGAATTGAAAAAAGAACTTTTTGGAAAAACTTTATAAATTTTTCATATTTTCATTTGCATTAACTTGCTTAACTCCGAAAAATCACTTCAATATTCAGATGATCATCCAATTTAAGAAAAAATTTTTTTTTGAAAATTAAATCCAGAAATTATGACCCGCAAAAGTCGGTCCGCAAAAGTCGTCCGCAAAAGACGGTCCGCAAAAGTCGGTCCGCAAAAGTCGGTCCGCAAAAGTCGTCCGCAAAAGACGGTCCGCAAAAGTCGGTCCGCAAAAGTCGGTCCGCAAAAGTCGTCCGCAAAAGTCGTCCGCAAAAGACGGTCCGCAAAAGTCGGTCCGCAAAAGTCGGTCCGCAAAAGTCGTCCGCAAATGTCGGTCCGCAAAAGTCGGTCCGCAAAAGTCGGTCCGCAAATGTCGGTCCGCAAATGTCGGTCCGCAAAAGTCGGTCCGCAAAAGTCGGTCCGCAAAAGTCGGTCCGCAAAAGTCGTCCGCAAAAGACGGTCCGCAAAAGTCGGTCCGCAAAAGTCGTCCGCAAAAGTCGTCCGCAAAAGACGGTCCGCAAAAGTCGGTCCGCAAAAGTCGGTCCGCAAAAGTCGGTCCGCAAAAGTCGTCCGCAAATGTCGGTCCGCAAAAGTCGGTCCGCAAAAGTCGGTCCGCAAATGTCGGTCCGCAAATGTCGGTCCGCAAAAGTCGGTCCGCAAATGTCGGTCCGCAAAAGTCGGTCCGCAAATGTCGGTCCGCAAATGTCGGTCCGCAAAAGTCGGTCCGCAAATGTCGGTCCGCAAATGTCGGTCCGCAAAAGTCGGTCCGCAAATGTCGGTCCGCAAAAGTCGGTCCGCAAATGTCGGTCCGCAAATGTCGCACTACGGTTCTCTGTTAGCATGCCAAATTAAAAAAAACTTCGTTTGCCAAAAATTTTCGGAATAGAGAACACCTAGGGCTATCGAATGCTACTAAATTCATTCAATTCAGACAACTATGAGAAAATTGATGCTCCAAAAACCGGGATGGCGCCCAGTTGGTTGGCGCCCAGTCGACCCCCACCGCCTCCGCCCACGGGGCTCGAACCCTACTCAAAAAGTTTGAAAAAAGGGCGCCGTAAAAAAGGTGTAATAGTCCCTTTTCCAAAAATGTCTAAAACAGAAAAAGATTTTGATGAATTGAATAATTTTATCGTGCAAAAACAGAAATATACCAAAAACATTTTTGAACTCACCTATACTTGGTTAAGAATTTTAAAATTTAGCCTATTAAAATATTTAGAAAACTTCATAAAATTCTTCCGGTTTCCAACGTATTTGGGGTCGGAATTCCGACTTCCGAAAAATTTTGGAGCCTCGGCGATCCTTTTATTAAAATTTTGTTTTTATTTTTCCATTTTGTGCCATTTTCTGACTGTGAGAACCAACGCCATTTAGGCACATTTGTATTTGTTATTCATTGATTTTTGCCGTTTTTGTGTTCCATTGCCCTCTTCTAATGAGCACCAATAAGAAAAGTGAGGAAAGCGCAAAACTCACTCTCAATCCACATCAGTAATAAAGCAAATTATCAACATAAAGCCTATTTGAATATTTAATTCCCCATTAATTTAACCTAAATAAAACAAAAAGTACATTTTGCCAACTGATGAGGGCAAAACCGGCATTTTCAAAACGGACCTTCGCTTTCGATTAATTGCTTTAAGCCATGCGCTTTCCCCCAAAAATTCAACTGCCCTCTAATTAACTAATTATTTTTAATTGCTTTTAAGCCATGCGCTTTCCTCCCAAAATTCAACTTCCCCCTGAGCTTCTCTCCGAATTGGCCAATGCTTTTCGTTTCGATTTCCGTTGGTCCATTCTCAGAGTTTCTTCCTCCATTTTTGATCACTTTCTCGTCAAAAGACAACAGAAAATTCTACAAAATATTGAGTTGAAATTTCAACAGGTCAGTTAAGGACATCGACCAATTAAAAATGTTAATTAATTTTTTAACTAAAATTTAATATCCCCAAAAATTAAAAATACCAAATCTATCACTTCTACATTCCTTGTACTTTGTGAGAATTTTTGGGTATTAAGCTGAACATTTATTAATGAAAATGCCTTGAAATTTCGGTTTGAGGGGCAATAAATCAAAAAGCAATTGCTTCCGTCAATTAGTGATTTACGAGAGTCTTGGGCCTCGACTTTTGAGTTGATAGATCGCTCTAATTTGATCTTTCTTGGGAAAAGTTTAATTCTCGATCACTTTTTCAGATTGTCAAATCGTATGAACAACGCGAAGGTTGTAGCAATGTTGGGAAGCTGTCCAACTTTCTCAACAAAACTCTTGAATTGTTTCAAATGAATATCGCAATTCCCGAAGCTGTGCTTGGGGCTCGAGCTCTGTTCACCTTACATACGGTAAATTAGAGGGACGGTGGCGGGGTCATACGGTAGTGGGAAGAGAGGGGACCTGCTGAAAAATGGACAGAATTGGACAAAACTGGGGCCGAACATTCACAAAATCCGATGGTTCATTTCTGTCCGAATATCCTTGTATTTGGGCCATTTTTGTAGTCAATAGCATTCGTACAATCAAATTTTTTACCAAACAAAGCCTAAGCTTAAGCTTAAGCCCAATCAAGATTAAGTTTAGGCCTAAGCTTAGGATTAAGCCCAAGCAAAAGCCCAAGCAACCTTAAGTTTAGGCCTAAGCTTAGGATTAAGCCCAAACAAAGCCTAAGTTTAGGCCTAAGCCTAGGCTTAAGCCTGCGGCTTAGTCTAAGCCTTTGTACAATGTGCATTTTTGGGCGATACTTTTGCATTTATTTTTGCCCCTAATTAGCCTTAATTAAGAGCAATTTCAATGAACTGTACTCCATTTTGGAAGATGGTCCAATGATGGGCATGGAGCTGCTTAAAATTTGGAATGATGCACATTATCAGCAGTCGGAACAAATTTGGGGGAAGAGGTGAATTTGGGGCTCCCGGACAATCGGAAATGGACAATCCGACACTAAAATACACAAAAGGATAATAAAATGCCGTCGCCGAAGGGGACCGATTGTGCCATAACAAGAAAAAAGGAAAATAGGCAAATAACAAAGGGCGAATGCAGTCGAAAATATTATTTCGTTGGGTTTGGCATTTTGTAAGCGAAGTTGCACATTTGTTAAATATAAGCGCTTTTTTCTTGCCATTCCTCGCACACGAATGCCGTCCTGTGTATTATGGCACAATCGGTCTCCTTCGGGGACGGCATTTTCTTATCTTTTGGTATATTTTACTGTCCGATCGTCCACCTCTGTCGGATTGTCCACAGTCCAATTGTCCAGTCACAGAAATGGGGGGGGGGAGGAATTTTGAAATTCAAATTTAAAAATAAAATTTCTAAGCCCACTTAACCCATTGGACAAGCACAGAGTGCGCAAGAGGCACCCGTTCCCGCCGATAGAACGGCATTTGAAGCTCAAATCAACACGTCGCTGCTATAAGGAAAAAGCGGTAAAAACATTTGGCAAATGAATTGCAAGGGGAACAAATTTCCCATTTGTGCAGATGGCAATGCTTAATGAGCATTATATGAAAGATGAAAGCCCGAATCTGGCCATGAAGCAGCAGCTGGCCCAACAGACGGGCCTTACGGAGACATTGGGTAATTAATTAATTAATTAGGAGGGACAGGATTTTTAGGTGCAACAAACTATCTTTAGGTGGAAATTTTTATAACTCATTTTTCTTTTTTTAAATTTCATTTAAAAAACTTTAAGACGGATTGCCTAATTACTAGGGCTCGGAATTATATGCACATGCATATTTTTTTCCTGAACTGTGGGAGGCCTGAAACGTACGAAAAACATGTTTTAGCTCGGTTTGAAGCTTCTAGGATGACTTTCCATATGCATATTTTGCATATTTGTACATATTTCACGATTTATGTGCATATTTTGGCATTTCATGCATATTTTATGTGCATATTTGAGCATTTTTTCAAAAAACCTCTATTCGAACGACCCCCATCAGCTAAATTAGCCTTTGTTACCTCTAAAGCCTGGAAAATTTTCCGACAAATCATTTTTTAGCCAAATTTTCTAAAAAAATTGCAAAAATTAAATTTTTCTTAAAAATTTGTAAATTTATGTCAAAAATTTAAAAAAAGCGAAAATTTCGCTTTTTGGGTTGATTTTTCGCTAAAAATTCGTCAATCTTAGCTTTATAATGTTTTTTTTCATCTAAAATGATTTTTAATACCATATTTGGCCACTTTTGAAAGTTTTACCTTACATTTAGCGAATTTGAAGAAATTTTAAGAAATTATACCCTCAATTTGAAGAAATTTATGTGCATATTTTTCACTTTTTATGTGCATATTTTGCAATTTTTGGTGCATATTTCATGCGCATATTTTGCGATTTTATGTACATATGTATAATTCCGAGCCCTACTAATTACTTACAATTTACATTACAGAATTTTTGCTAATTAATTAATTATGTGAGTAGTGCTGGGTCGTTTCGTAAAATCCGCCATTTTAGCATTTTTTCGACATAACATGGCATAACTTTGCTTAAAAACAATTAAGTTTTACATTCTTGGTATTGTTCGACAGCCCATGTAAGTAGTATTTCGGACATAACTTGAAATACTTTTGGTAATTCTTTTATGCAAAGTTATGCCATATTTTGTCGAAAAAATAGCTAAAAATGGCGCATTTACGAAACGCCTAGCAAAACTGTGCAGGGTTATTAGTTCATAAATTTGTACAAGGTAATTAAGTAGTTAATTATCAATTGATAGGGCTACGATTTTTGTGTTAATACGTTTTTTCACTTAATTTTCCTTTCTCTAATTAGTAGATAAACCATTTTTATTTTTGTATTTGCGAAGAAAAGTTGAGACTTTTATTTCCATATTTTTGCATATTCCGGATTAAATGTAGCCCTAAAAACCATTTTTTTATATATTAAAAAAAAGATATCAAAAAAACCATAAAACATTTTAAGCTAATTAGGTCTTTTATGACATTTTGTGCTTTTTCACGCTTTTCTAACATTTTTTTTTTTGTAAAAAATCATAAGAAGAATTTTTATACAATTTAATATTTGGAGATTATCGCAATGACAACAAATGGTAGATTCTTATTAATCCAATAACAAGGAAGACATTTTGAGAAAAGTGTTATTTTAGGAAAATAAATTAAGTTTCCACTTGGTTCCAAAACCGACGACTAAGGGACAAAATGGAACAAAAAATGGCTGATTTGTCGCCGCATAGTCCGGGCACGAGCAGCAGCAGTGACGTATTGTCTCTGTCCGATGGTCATTCGGTAGTACAATAAAAAAAATTTAAAAAATTATTATTTTTTTGGATTTTCAAAAATTTATTTAGAAACTGCAAATAGTGAGTAATTAGTTTGCTGTTTTTTTATTATTGTTTTCAATATTTTTGCAATTCAACGTGAAATAATAGCCCGTGAAAAGCAAACTTTCGGGCCCAATTATGGGACCATTTAGCCGTCCCATTCTTTGAGAAAGGGTCATTAAATTTTGGGATTAAAATTCAATTTATACCGGACTTGGCCATTTTTTGTTTAAAAATTGACCCTTGTAAAAATCTCAGTGGGACACCCATGTCATCTAGGTTGATATTTAAAATGCTTTTTGGTTAAATATAATTATTATTCGGCAAATTAAGCGCTATTCCGCCAAAATGCCGTCGGAATTTGAGAAAGAGGACGAACTTTTGGAGCCAAAAGAAAAGAAACCGAAAGAAAAGGACGAATAAAGCAAACGGAGCACAAAATGAAGAATTTTGTAAATAATTATCATTTCTTTTTTAAATGTACAAAATGGAAAATTTATTGGATTTATACTCTTTTTTCTTTGTAGGCTTAAATGTTTTTAATTAATAAGTGGGAATAATTAATTATAATTTGCTTTTTAATAATATTCGTTTGACTCGTTGAAAAACTGACGCCTTTTATGTACAAATGTAATTCGATCCCGGCGCGGGACGGGATCACGTGCGGGATTTTGCGGGAGCCCAGTCCACAAAATCCCGCATTTTTGGGGAATTGAGGGATTAATCCTGCGGGACTTCACCCAGCAAAGAATTTTGAGTTTTAACCCCGCAACGGGACCCGAAAATTTGAAATTTACGGGCTCTCTATGGAATTGCTTACCGTATTTGCTCTTTTTATATGCCAGTCTCCATTAATCTGCCGGTCTCCAATTATATACCCCCTTTGAACTAGGTTGAAAAATAATCTCCCAGTCTCCATTTATGTGCCGGGGGGGGGATAAATAGAATTTTTTAATAATTTATTTGGCCGGCTTCTTCGTGATCGTTTCGTCCATCTTTAACCGTTTCAGTTGCCCTAAACTCGCGCAAAAAAGCCCAGAAGGCTGTTTCTATGCCTCAAAACATAAAAAATTACAAAAAAAAATTCATTTTGATCACGTTAAAAATTTCGACATTTTGACCGACTTGTCGACACTTTGTCCCACTACTCCCAAACATTGTTAGACCTGTCAAAACATTGTTTAACCCATTTAAAAACAAATATCAAGCTCTACGCACTCAATTACCCCCAAAATCCCCCACTCACTGCGAAAAGCCGACTTTTTTGACCAAATTTTTAGACAAATGACCAACTCAACTTTGGGCTAGGGACTCAAATTTTTTAAAAGAACCGCCTCAAAATGCTCTAACCAAAAACCACCTCGCCCATTACCCACGGCAACTTAAAAGCCGCTACGGGCGCAAAAAAAAAGATGCAACTCTAAAAAAATTCGGAAAAATTCCATTTTTGACCAGTTTTTCGGACAAATGCCTACTTAACTTTGAGCTAGGGGTCCAAAATTTTTTTTTAAATGTGACTAGGTGAGCTCTACAATAATATACAATAGCGCCTGAGCTAACATTTCGCTAAAACACACCCGCCCGAGTCTAACTTTTTGAGACCCCTTCCTGGCCAGGGGCTAAAGGGGGGTCACCCCTTCAACTTAGTGCTGGCGCACAATTTTTTTTTAAAGACCAAAACGATTCCATATTTTCTTAACTTTTCATTAAAAATTCCAATTTTTTATGCATACCGGAAGCAAGAAAATTACATATTTTTGCCATTTTGGGGTCATTTTCAGAAGTTCTTTAACAAAAAATTCAATAGAAAAAAATTTTTTTTTTGACGAGATGACATTTTTTGGCGACATGTTCAACATATTCAAAAAATTTTCCACTAAATAAATCAACCGAAAAATAATCTCCCAGTCTCCATTAGTCTGCCAGTCTCCAATTATATACCCCCTTCTGAGAAGGTTGAAAAATAATATACCATGGCATATAAAAAGAGCAAATACCTTATTCGGTGTTAGTAGATTGATCTTTGACTTTTTGTTCAAATTCTGTTAATGATTTAAAATTGGTAGAAGTCAATTTTTGGCGCTAATTTATTAAAATTTCGTAAAATCCAAGGCCGTGAGCTGAGCCCAATCCCCGGCATTTTACCTGAGTTATTTTAAACTATTGTGAAAGACAATTTACGGTGGTAAAAGTGGGCCTTAATTGGACCAATGCTCTCCGCCTTTTTCTTCAAATTTTTACATAAATATTTTGAGATTTTCGTAACTACTTTTTTTTTGGTACTTGTCCTTTTACCACCCCTGAAATTTTTTTAAATAAATTTTATTCATCTTTTTAGCTCTTATGCATTTTACGTGAGTCGCTTGAATTTTAAGTGAACAATTATTTTGAAAATTCAAACACCAAAAGGGAGGCATAATAAAGGAATTTAAAAAAGATTTCATATAATCTGTGACTGACATTATAAAATTTTATCTATCACTGATTTATGGAATACCTGGTTGAGTCGTCTCAATATAAAAGTGTGTCAATATTTTGAAATGCTGCAGGGTTGAGTCCCGGCGATTGGAGAAAAAGCCAAGAAAAGGATGCGAGGCCGCGAAGCGGCCTTCCGTTTCTTTGCGTTTTCTCTTACTGCTGGAGTTAGCATCATAGAGTCGAAAACGCAAGGAACTTGTATTTATGACAATAAAAATTTCACTGACGCTTTTTCCACTGACGCATTTTCCGGGCGCCGCTTCTGATCAATTAGCAAAAAATTTTCCCTAAAAAGTCCAGCCTAAACTTATTGGCCCATTTAAAAGCAATTAAAAATTTTTAGAATTTTTATTCATCTCCCTTTTTGATAGTAAAAGCATCAGAGTGCCTTATTTAACATGTAAATAGAATTTGGTGCGTTTTAGAACACTTTCTGAAAAAATATTTATGAATTAATTTTGCAAAAAAATAAATTAAATAGTGAAACTTTAAAAATTCATAAAAAATTTTAAATTCAGAATTGAGTGAAAAAGTTCATTTAAATTCTTTATTTATCAGTTATTTTAAGAATATAAGTAGGGTTGCTCCCCGACCCTCGGGGGCAAAATGTCGGGGGTCGGGTCGGGGAATAAGCCCAAAAATGTCGGGGAGCAACCCTAAATATAAGCATTAGAGTAACAACAGTGGCATGAAATAAATTAGGTGCGTTAGAAATTAATTTAGCAAAAAATAAATAAAACATTTCAATTTTAAACTTTTTAAAATTTTGTTTAAACCCATTCAGTTTTTATATTTCTCAGCCTTGAAGAAAATGTTTTTAATTTTTCACTTTTTCCATTAAGAAAAAGCTTAGCCTAAATTTGTCTCCCCAATTTTTTGATTTTAGAAAATGAGGTTCTGATCACTTTAGAAAAACAATAATTAATGAAAAAATTAGGGACACACTTATCCTAATAGCAAGCTCTCATGATATTTAATTTCAATTTTATTGCTTAATTTACATAAATATTTTAAGAATTATAATTTTAGTGAAATTTTATTCCAAAATATTTACGCAAAAGCGATCAGAAATTCTATAAATAAGCAAGGACATGCTAATCCTAGAAGCTCCCATAATTTTCCGCAAATAATATCTTAAAAACAATTTGAATCTTTAGGATAAGCTAATTTTGAATTTTTCTCGACAAAAGCAATCGAATGATGATTTTTATTGAGAACAGCTCAATTTTACCCCAAAATTTAATAAAATTTAATTCCTAATTTTTAAAAGGATTAAAAATTAAAAAGGAACCAAAAAAAACGAAAAAAATTTTTCGCTAATTAAGCTTTTAAGAAGTCTTAAAAATAAGTTTCACATTTTTTATTTTTCATTCCAACTGAACTATTAGCCTTTTTAATATTCCCACAGAATCAATAAATTAAGGAATTTAAAAAATTGAAAAAAGAAATTTGAATTTTATGCACCGAGCGAGATTAGAAATTTTAAAAAATAACTTGTTTTTTGGGACGAGGGGTGAAAATACACCCCTAAAGATTGAATTTTTGAGCAGTCAGAAAAATATTCAAATTTACGCGAAAAAAAACATCATAAGATTTTTATTTTTTGTCCATTAAATAAAAAAATACTCAATCATTTTACATAGAGAAATATTTTAGTGTCTAAATTATCATTAATCTATGCATTTTGATGAAAATTTTTGGAAGTTTTTCAAAAAAAATTTTCTCTTGGAAAATTCCCGGTTGGTCCCGGTCCTGACTTTTCTCGTCCCGGTCCCGGTATTTGCCCAAATACCCGGGCCCATAACCCTAATTTAATATACGATTTTGAAGTTTTTTGAAGTAAAAAATAAGGCTACAGAAAAATTGAAAAACTCTCGCCTCTCGTCCTCTCGCCAACACTCGTATTTTTGGGGACTCTCGCTTCTCGCCAAACTCTCGCTCTCGTCTTTTCTGAGACAAGTCACACCCCTGGAATAAAAATTGCCAATTAACGACACTCAATCAGTTTATTTTTAATAATCTTTTGCAAATAAAATATTTAATATATGTATTGTCAAAATCTAAAAGTTCCGAACATTTAATTGGCGAATTTATACGGGAACTTTGCCAAATGAAAAAAAATCGAGTGAATTTTGATAAAGCGTTCGTTTATTTATTGGGTAAATAATAACTAGAGTAGGACGGGACCGGGAAATTTTGCCAAAACTGGGACCGGGACCTGCCGGGAAATTTTAAAAATTCAAAAAAATACAAAAAATTTAAAAAAAATTTAAATTCTTAGTTTATTTCAAGTGAAAATATTAAATAGTTAAATTTTTATTTTATTTTTTATTTTATAAAATCCAAAAATTAAAGCTAAATTAAATTAATGAAAATTTTCAAACCGAATTTACTTCAATTTTTTCAAATAATTAATCATTTTGAATTAAATGATCGAATATTATTTGAAATTCAGATTTACTTTTCACATCACTTTTTTTCGGCGCGCTTTTTCTAAAAAACTTTTGCGGGAGAAGGGGGTCCGGCGGTGCCGAAAGGCGCCGCCGGGGGAAATTTTGAAAATTTGAGTGTAATTTGTTAACAGATGTTCGACAAAAAAGGCTGGTTTTTGAGATTACTAGGCTCAATTTGTACGGATTTTCTTTAAAACATGATAATATGTATCAATTAAAAAATATGAGTAATAATTAGTAGTGATGCTTGAGAGTCTCGGTCTCGAGTCTCGACTCGAGAAAAGTCTCGGGTTTTTTGGTCTCGGTCTCGAGTCTCGGGTTTTCAAGTCTCGGTCTCGATTTTCGAGACTCGAGACCGAGACTTTTTTACACCCCTAATGATTGTTGGCCTTTGGTAGACTTCTATTTTTATAAATTTTAGGTTCTTTGTTAATATATGCGTGGTCCAGCGGGTTGTGTTCTTGGTTTTGTTCCTTATTTTTGCGTTGGATCAGTTCCCCTCCAAGTATTATTTTTTCTTCTCATTTTTCAAAATTAATGTTTTTTTCGATGGGAGTTCAAACACAATTTTAACAATTAAAATCTTAAAAATGTCATTTTTTGGACTAAATCTATTAACAAAGTGCACTAAAAATTTCAAAATTTTCTCCGGCGGCGCCTAACGGCACTGCCGGCACCCAAAACTCTTACTTTTATTTTAAAAAAGTAACTCAAAGACGCAAAATTTGGTCATTTTTTGGACAAAATCCGTTAACAAATTGCAGTAAATTTTAAAAAATTTTCCCGGAGGCGCCTATCGGCACCGCCGGACCCCTGTTCCCGAAACATTTTTTTGAAAAAGAGCACCACAAAAAATGGTGTAAAAAAGTCAATCATATGAAAAGGAAAAATGTATGGTAGCTTAAATAAGGAAAAAAACAAAAAATTTTGAGAAAAAAACTCAAAAGATTGATTTTTTTCGATTTTTAAGTGTGTAAGAAAAAATTTTTGAAAAAAGTCTCGGGTCTCGGGTTTTTTTGGTCTCGGGGTTTTGGGTCTCGGTCTCGAGTCGGGGTCGAGTCTCGGTCTCGGGGTCGAGTCTCGGTCTCGGTCTCGGGGTCGAGTCTCGGTCTCGGGGTCGAGTCTCGGTCTCGAGTCTCGGGAAATTTTTGGTCTCGAGCATCACTAATAATTAGAGACCGACTTTTGAGGCATATGCCTTTTTTTTCTGCGCACTACATTCGGTATATTGATAAATAATGCATTTTCCACTTGGTTTGAGGCTTCTACGTTGACTTTTATTATGCCTTTTTTTTTTTGCCTTTTTCAGGATTTTCGGGCCTTAAATGCCTTTTTTGGCATTTTTACCTAAAAAATTACTTGAAAATTTTTCAAAAAATACATCCCTAAGAACTGATGTTTTTAGAAAATACACCCCTAATAATTAAAAAAATTTTCTCAAAAATTGATCGCCAAAAATTTTAATTTTTTTCTTGATAAAAAATTTAGGTTTAAAAATTTTCTTATCCGAAAAACATTATAAAACATTTAATAACATTTAAGACCAAAATTAAGTTTTTTGGTTAAGTTTTACTTGTTTTGCTCCCTAAAATCCATAATTTAAAAAATTTTAATGCCTTTTTCGGGATTTTCGTGCCTTTTTTGTCGGTCTCTGGTAATAATATTTTGTCGATAGGAAGCCCATGAGTATAGAAAAAAAAATTCAAAATATTTCAATTTCTGTAGAGGGATTGAATCAGGGGAAAGACGAAGGGAAAGTCAAGGAGAATAGACACCAGGCCATCTGCACTTTTGTCAGTGGAACTTTTAAAGAATATATTAATTATTATTTTTTAAATTTTTTCCTTCAACTACAATTTTCATCACTAATTTTTCACTCACAAATCAGACCCCCATTCTTACCAGTGCTTGTTTTTCCCGGTTCCAGTTTGCCCTACCGGGACCGGGAAACAGTTTTTGAAAATCCGGGACCGGGAACCGGGACCTCGGAGGACCGGGAATTCCCGCCCCAGTCCCGTCCTACCCTAATAATAACTCAAAAATTTTGATCATTTGGCGTTCACCAATTTTGGTTGGATTATTAATAAATCAGACCAGCTGATAGGGTTTATAAAATTCAATTAGGCCTTCCTTAATTACCCGCCTCCCCTCGATTCGTCAACTCAACGATTCGTCAACCCAGCCAAAATGTGACGATTCGTCAACTCAATCAATATTACTTAAAAATGGAACTTAAAGCAAGTATTGAATATTTCATCGGAAGGGTCGTGATTTTATGTGTTCTTGTTTCTAAATTAGCCTAAAAGAATGCTATAATTGTGCTAAGCGCCATTAAAAGCTCTTGAAACTGCTTTTTAAAACTATTTTTGGATGAGTTGACGAATCGTCACATTTTGGCTGGGTTGACGAATCGTCGAGTTGACGAATCGTTGGCGCGCCTTAATTACCTTGCAATGTTTGCCGAAATGACTCTTTCCGTTCAATTAATTGATCCAAATTTTCGAAATGGATTTGTAACAAAATGCCAACAATTTGTGCCTTTATTTTGCTGGCTGCGCACTTCCCTCATTAATGTGTTTCATCTGTTCTCCGCCATTTGATTCACTGATCACCATTTTTGCTGATCATTTAACTCACTTCTCCGCGCCAACTCATTTTTGACCCAATGCAAAGTCCAAAGCCACAAATTCACCTGAGGAAAAATTGACATCGATAGTCCCGAAAGTTGGGACAAACATCGAGAATTGTGCTAATGCCATAATAATAATATGCAAATAGAAAATTTGGACAAAGGCGGCAAGAACAAAAGGAAAAGAGAAGCAATTGCTCTATGTAGACTTTAGGCATCCAATGTGCAGTTTTTTGGCCATGTTTTTCTTATTTGGTCAATGCCTACATTCTTGGTATCAAACTAAAGCTTAAAGTCCCAGGAATTTAAATGTAAAAAAAAGCAAATACTTGGCTATAAGAGAAGAATTACAACGAGAAAACTCGTAACGTAGCTTTTTCGAGTACATTCAAGAATTATTTTGTTTCTGTTGCTTTTCTTCCAGAATTTAGGTCTACAAAATATTCTAAAGACTTTAAGCTTTCGATTGATATCAAGAATGTAGTTATTGACCAAGTTGACCAAGTGAGAAAAAAGTTATGGCTAGGGAATAGAATTATATGGAAATCCATATTTTTTTCCTGGATTATTGGAGGCCTGAAACGCACGAAAAACATTTTTTAGCTTGGTTTGAAGCTTCTAGGAAGGATTTCTATATCCATATTTTCCATATTTTTCCATATTTCGCGATTTATGTCCATATTTCCATATTTTTCCATATTTTGGCATTTTGTCCATATTTTATGTCCATATTTTGGCATTTTTCAAAAAAACCTCTATTAGAACGGCCCCCAGCAGCTAAATTAGCCTTTTTGAGCCCAAACCCCGAAAAATTTTTCAAAAAATCATTTTTTCGCCAAAATTTCTCGAGAATATTGAATAAATTTAAATTTTCTTAAAAATTAATAAATTATGTCAAAAATAAGCAAAAAAGCGAAAATTTCGCTTTTGTTGTTGATTTTGCGCTAAAAAAATTAATAAATTTTAGCTTTTATGTTTTTTTTCTTTTAAAATGATTGCACGTAATTGCCGAAAAAATTCGAGACCAATTTCCGAATGTTGACCGACTAATTGCAAAACGAAAGCCGTCTTTGTCAAAGCGCCTTACCGAGTCAAAAAATTTGGAAATGTATCTCATATGCAATTTAAACCAATAAATTTGAGTTGAAATTAAGCTTTTTGCTGACGATCTTAAGGCCTATTCTATACTCTCAAAAAATACTATTTCTCCACTCCATTCTTTCATTAATAAATTTCGGAATTATTGTGAATTAAATGGCCTTAAAATCGCTCCTAACAAATGCTTAGTTTCACATATTGGGCCTAAAAACCCTAATGAATGTTACTTTATAAATAATATTCCAATTTTAAAAAGTGAAAAAGGTGAACCAGTTAGAGACCTTGGCATTTATTTTTCAAATGACTTAAAATGGGAAAAACATATAGAATTTATTACCAAAAAAGCAATAAGAACATCTTTTGCTTTACTCAAGTCACTTAAAACGAAAAACCCAAAAATTCTTATAAATATATTTAATATTTATTGTCGGTCCATTTTGGAATTTGGTTCTCCGGTTTTTAATCCATATATGAAAAAAGACATCGATGCTCTTGAAAATGTCCAAAAAACATTTTTACGTATTGTTTTTAGACGTAATAATAACAAGGATGATATACCCGGGTATAACGAACTTCTTCAACTCTTTAAACAAGAATCCCTTTTAAAACGCAGAACAAAAATCGATTTAAAACTTTTCCATGCTATAATTTTGGGAAAGATCCATATTCAGCATAATGATTCTTTTTCAAAAATATATTCAGGACTGAAAAACGATTATATTATAAAAACCGCTTATTGTTCAACCAATGTTCGGTTTCATTCGTTTTTTATTCGTACCTCTCGCCTCTATAGGAGTTTGCCTAAAGAGGCGAGGTTACTTAATTCTACTGAGTTTGCTAAACTTCTTGACACCTATGATATTGATGTTTTACTTTTGAAACCGCCCCATCTCATTCAGTGACCAATTTTATTTTATTTATTTTGTTTTAATGTCGGTGTCACGCTTTTGCGTATAAATTGAATTGAATTGAATTGAATAGAAATTTTGCACTCAATTTTGAAAAATTTATGTTACACTCCCTAGTTATGGCCAAAGAAACGGAACCTTGGACGCCTAAAGTGCACTACCCTTTACAACAAATCTTGTCGAGCAGCTCCCGTCCGTTCGGAGCAGCTCAAGGGGTCCGACAAGCCCTTCACCAAAATCTTGTCGGTGGTGCCGTTAAGCAAGCAGCAAGTCGCTGACAATATCCAACACCCCCACACTTGGCCAGTCCGCCGCGGAATAAAAGATAGGCGACAGTATTACTGACCTGATCTGAATGGAAAAGAAAGCGCAAAACAGCGGAAGGGCGAAAAGGAAGCAGACGAACAGCAAAACATGGGGGAGGAGGAGGAGCATACGGCACAATAACGGCACCAGGAAAGTGCCAACATTGGTGAAGAAGCGGAGGAGGAAGCGGAGATACTTGTACAGTTTACACCCCGTAGAAAAAAATTTTTAATTTTCAAAAGACATGAAAATATGTTTCCAATGGTATTCAGGGTCGCTGATCATGAATCAAGCATCCATTTCGACCAATTCGGTACTCCGGACCGAATTCGAACAAAATGCCGAAAAATCCAAATGTTCGATTTTCACTTTTCTAAAAGTTTTTCCTTTTCTCCTAACTTTCAAAAAATATTTTCTCTCAACCTGCAGCCCCCCCCATTCTTACTAACAATAAGCCAGAATGGCCTATTTCGTTCTGATTTCTTGAAATTGCACTAAGGTCCCATTTTTGTAGTTCAATTTAATAAAAAACACAGTGCTTATGCATACGGTAATTCATTTTTACAGTATTCTACTCATTCCCCCCAGCCCATTTCGTTCGGAGTTGTTCTCTGTGCACATATTTGTCTCCAAATGGACAAAGTTTTCGGCACCATTGGCCAACTCTTCCGCCATTTGCCATTTAAAATTATTAAATTTTGGGAAAAATTTTTGCAATTTTTCGCCTCCGCACTCAACAGGGGCTGCTTCTTTCTTCTGCTGCTGGTGTTGTTCTTCTAGAATTACTCTTTTAAAGCTGGCCACGATCGGTGTCACAATGTCTTGTCACAAATTTTGCTGATCAATCGGCGGCGGTGTCGCTGCGGCGGCGTCCAATTCGGTGGCCAAACCAACGTCGCCAGAGGAGGCGGAGGGAAGGGGTACTGCTTGAAGTCGACGCCCACCAGCCAAACCAAGCAAGACGCATTATGAGAACTGATTTTGGCAAAAAAATTGAAAACTCAAGATACTTTACCCGTAATCTGTAAAATAATCCCCATATTAATTCATATGTACAATAAATTTGTAGAAAACTAACTATAAGTACTGTCGAAACCAATCAATGTCGAAGAGCGTTCTGCTAGTACGCTTAGAATGACTTGAAATTCTGTAAAATACATTAATATGAGGGCTATGTATGCAAAATTTTTACACATTCAATATTTTTTAGAAACCTTCTTATGGTTTAAAGTTGCATATTTCAGAACAATACGTGAAATTTTCAAGTTCGCAAGCCTATTTTATTTTGATAATTGAAATTCTAATCAACTCTATTTAGTTCATTCCTATTTTCATCATGAACTAACAAAATAAAAATTAATTTCCATTTCAACTTTTTTTACATATGTAATTAAGAAAGGTTTTTTAATAATTTCAAAAAATATACAATACAAAAATTACAATGCTTAGGCATACGGTAAAAATATACAGTATTTCATTCATTCCCCCCCCACGCACTCCCATTCCGTTCAGAGTTGTTCTCTGTGCACATAATTTATCTCCAAATTGACTGTCTTCGACGCCATTGGCCAACTCTTGCGCCATTTTCCATTTAAGTGTCAAATTTTTTGATTTTTTTTTCGCCTCTGCGCTCAACCGGAGACCAAGAAAAAAACCGTGACCAAAACAAAAAACTCTCAACCCAAAAAACCCAAAACAAAAAAAAACGAGGTTTTTCTCAAATTTAAACTCGAGACCAGCAGGACTCTCGGCGGAGACACTAATAATTAATGAACAAATCGGAAAAAGCATAACAAAAAATGATATTTTTATATACATGTGATCTTTCTTATCTTGACCTCTGTGCTTGTCTAGCGTGGTGTGCTGATAGAGTTGGCGGCCTACGAAAACATTTATTTATGCCAGACGGACCCACGCAACTGTGCCCTGGTGGAGAGCAAAGCGTGGATGGTCAAACGTGAAAAAAAATGAGGTGAAAAATGGGTGTGATCCTCAGATGAGGTGGGATTGGCTATATGACAACTGTTGATGTATTTTTGAATGCGATCGATTGGCCGTTCTGGTCTGAATCGGCGTTCGATTTATTGATAGATCATTCTTGTCGAAAAATCAGTCCGATCACTAGTGAACTCTGAATTCACTGTTCAATTTGAGAGAGCATAACTATTTGTGCACCCTTTCGTGAGTCTAAAATGGTGCAGCGCCCGAGGAGGGAGCAGCTTGTTCCCCCCGTATCATTTCTCAAAATTTTTTTTAAAGAAATTGAAAAAATCTCAGAAATTATCATCAAAAAATTTGGTTTTGGAATTTTTAAATTAATTTTAACAATTTCTTAAGTTTTCAATTTCAAAAAGGAGGCAAATGGGGGCGAGACACTAAAAAAGGGGGCACCAAACATTGTTTTGTCAGTTTTTTTGCGGGTTTTCGATCATTCCCCCCCCCGGTCATTTTAATGTTCATTATTTTTCAATTAATAATTAAAAATTAATTTTAAATTATTATTTCAGCTCACTGACTACACTTACGTGGTGCTGTCAAAGCGCATTACGACTCGAAACAGGTGCAACTACACCCGCATTGGTCGCTGCGCACGAAGCGGCACATTCAATAGTGGTCCTATTGAATGAGGACATCGCGAAAGGCTTCATCAGCACCACCATCATTGGCCAGAATGGTCTTGATGGCCTCACATTGTCAATACGGAGGCCGAATGAAGACTGCACGCCAGCGCAATTGAGAGCAGCATTAATGGCAACGATGGCCGGCAAGGCCGTGGAAATCAAATTGGTCGGTGTTAGCACTGGCCATGCTGATGACCTAACCGACGCTAGAGCAGCCGCCAGAGAAGTATGATTTCAGAAAAGCAAAAAATTAGGCTCTATTGCACTTTATGAGTCCAATCAATTAACATACCTGGTTTTTTACATTTGTTCATGTTCGAACAAAGCCTATCTTTTTGGTATCATCGAAAGCACAAAGTCTGAATAAGATAATAATACGGGAAAACAAGAAAATGGTAACATTTAAAGAAAGTTACAAACGAAACTAATCAACTATTGCTTAATTAATCAATCGTTTTTGGCAATTGCCTAAACGCTGAAATTATTATTTTAGCTCTTTAGACTTTGTGCGTTCGAATGATACCAAAAAGATAGGGTTTGTTCGAACATGAACAAACTTAGGTTTTATCAATTGATTGGACTCAAAAAATGCGATTGGACACATAGTGCTATAGAGTCAAAAATAATTTATAAAACGCTAAACTTATGCAGTTCAATTGTTTGCATTTAGTTGGTCAGGAAAGAAAGATTGGGGCGTGGGAGAGGCGTCAAAAAGGCCATTAAAATGGTCATCGACGAAGCCACCAACAGCGCAACGGAATTCTTGGAGGCGAATTGGCCGGCTTTTGAAAAGGTTAATAATTTGTTAGCTGTGCTTTAAATCTAAAAAGGTAATGCAAAAAAGCGCCAATGTGACACTTTCAATTCTGAAATTTAATGAACCAAATGCACTAAAAAGGTGGCATCATAAAAAATGATGACCATAATTAATGATTAATTGTGTGCGTTCCTTTTTTTCAATTCAAAAAAATATTCTCACATTAATTGAATTACCTATTTTAGTTGGCAATTGAACTGCTTGACAGTTTCTGTAGGCGAGCCGGGTCCGTATAGGAATTTTTTGTTGTGTGAAGGCATTTCTCAACCAACAACCAATGGTGCAAAACCTTCTTTCAAAAAAGACAAAGGCCCATTTGCTGCTGCACCATTTTGTTCAATTTTCGCGCCAACACCAATTTTTGGGGCTTTTGGATGAGCAGGGTTGGGCCATAACATTTTGGGGGTTCAATTTTAAATGTTGTGATTTTCAGGAGATGAGGCACTGCACTCCGTGTGGCGGCGACTTGAGCAACTGTGGAAGACAATGCCGGACGCTGAACAAATGCGCCAACAGCTGGAGCATCATTTCGTCTCGAATTGGCTGCTGGACACCGGCAGAATCGACGAATTGAAGCTGGTTAGTTGATGGAAGGGGCTTTAAAACCTTGTCCAACTAATTAAGCGGGAGGAGGAACAACGGGAGCAAGCGGAGGAAGACTAAACAAATGAAGAAAGTGATCAAGAAGCTGACGTCGATGTCGTTGACTGATCGAGGATTGATGGTTTTCATTTTCATTACACGTGACAAATAAAAAATGTTAAAAATTTGTAAACAATTTTTAAATCATTTTGGTCACTTTTCCTTTTATTTATACATTAAAATCATCGAAATACATCAATAGCATGCACTGGGAATCGAACCTGAGACCCCCATTTTGGTGACCTTCTCACAGACCACTGAGACAGGTACTGTATTTGAATCTTTTTTGGTATTGGAGCTCATTTCTGGGATGGTGTGTGTATTTATATGCTGAATAAATCGTTGTTGTTTGTTGGTTCTCATTTTTGTTGTCATATTACAATCAATCAATAATTGACTAAGTAAGACAGTAGAGATGGAAAGGAATTTTTGACGCCTCTCCCACGCCCCAATCTTTCTTTACTGACCAACTAAATGCAAACAATTGAACTGCATACCGTATATGCTCTAATTATAGCCCATGGGGGATTATTTTTCAACCTCCTCAGAATACAGGGGATAATTAGAGACTGCGTGATTAATAGAGACTGTGGGATTATTTTTGACTGATTTGTTTAGTGAAAAATTTTTGAATTTTTTTTGAACATGTCGCCAAAAATGTCAGCTCGGCAAAAAATAATATTTTTAATCCATTTTTGTTACAGAATTTCTGTATTTTACATGAAAAATTTGAAAAATTCCATATATTTAGCAATGGAGTCTTTTTGCTGTGCTTGTAAAGCAATTTATGGAGGAAGCCACAGCTGTTCCGTCTGCAAAATAGAGACCGGACTGGATCGGGATCCCGCGGGATTTCTTCGGGATCCCGCGGGATTAAATTCGGGATCCCGACCTCGGGATCCGTCCCGAGCGATTTTTTAAATTCATCTGGATTGATCGGGATCGGGATTTCATCGGGATCCCGAATCGGGATCCCTCCCGAAAGGGGGGGGGGATAATTGGAGACTGCGGTATTAATAGAGACTGGGCTATAATTAGAGCATATACGGTAAGTTTAGCGTTTTATAAATTATTTTTGACTCTATAGCACTATGTGTCCAATCGCATTTTTTGAGTCCAATCAATTGATAAAACCTAAGTTTGTTCATGTTCGAACAAACCCTATCTTTTTGGTATCATTCGAACGCACAAAGTCTAAAGAGCTAAAATAATAATTTCAGCGTTTAGGCAATTGCCAAAACGATTGATTAATTAAGCAATAGTTGATTAGTTTCGTTTGTAACTTTCTTTAAATGTTACCATTTTCTTGTTTTCCCGTATTATTATCTTATTCAGACTTTGTGCTTTCGATGATACCAAAAATATAGGCTTTGTTCGAACATGAACAAATGTAAAAAGCCAGGTATGTTAATTGATTGGACTCATAAAGTGCAATAGAGCCTAATTTTTTGCTTTTCTGAAATCATACTTCTCTGGCGGCTGCTCTAGCGTCGGCTAGGTCATCAGCATGGCCAGTGCTAACTACCGTCTCTTTAATAGAAGTAATTCAATTACAGTCAGTTCGTTTAATCCATCTTTCAGCATAAAAATGATCAGCTAATTTGACGAAATCACAACTTTTGAGTTTTTCTCATGTCATTTTTGTTATCTGAACAGTTACAACCATGCTATCAATAAGCAAAATTTCAATTGTCCGATTTATCTTATTGTTAGCTTAATGATAATGAACGTTTTACTATTCTCCCAATTTAAAACTCCAACTATCAACCGTAATTTAATCATGAAAATGCTTTATGTAGCAATTTTTTGATTTTTTAAAAATCGCTAAACGCTCAAAAATGTCCTCCTCCTCGGCTCGCTATCACCAACTCTCCGCGTTGGCCGTCTGCGTCGAATCCGAGCGGCGCCGCCTATGCGCCCATTAATGGCGGTGGAAAATGAGGTGAAACGGTGGAGGGAGGACAAAGGCGAAAAAGGGACGCAGAACGAAGAACAGCAACTGCAGTTCATCAAAACAAGAAGCTCGCGCGGGATGGAATCCCGCACTGATTTGCGTGATCCCAGTCCGTAATTTTTCAAAATGAGGGATTTACGGGATAAATACAGCGGCATCCCTTCCCGCAAAAACTTTGAATCCCAATAGCGCACCGGCATCCGCATTGGGTTTTTTGAACTTTGAAAGGACAGAATGCCAAATATTTTCTGAAGGTGCTAGGTCATTTCGCGAAAAGTAGTCCGGTAAAAAAAAAATTTCCGGGAGCGGGAGTTCAAAAAAATTCAATTAAATACTCACAAAAATAATTTTAATGCACAAATTTTAAGGATAATCCTTTTATTAAATACAGAAAAATTATAATATGCAGAAACTTAAAATAAAAAAACAGATTTTAGGGTCGAAAATCAGAAAAAAGATTTCTAATGCTTTGGGCTGACATGGGAAAAATTTTAAAAATTTGAGTGCAATTTGTTAACAGATTTTCACCAAAAACTTCCAAATTTTGCGATTTTTTAGCAAGTCGGCGACTTTTTTTGTTTTAATTTGTTGCGTCGTGCTTTTAAAAAAAACTTTTTGGGGGACAGGGGGGTTCGGCGGCACCGATAGGCGCCGCCGGAAATTTTTTTTTTGTAATTTTAATGCTTTTGCTAATGTCTAAAAACTGACCAAATTTAGAGATTTTGGTCTATTTTTTAAGAAAAAAATTGTTTTTTGGGGGACCGGCGGTGCTGATAGGCGCCGCCGGGCGAATTTTGAAATTTAAGCTCTATTTTTTAACAGATATTAACCAAAAAAATTAAGGTTTTCGTATAATTTTTGTTTTCTTCGGTATTTTGCAAAAATATTTTAAAATATATTCATTTTCATGCTTTGTTCATGGAAAATTAAATTAATTTCAACGACATTTTGCCCTGAAATAAGTTCAATTTGTTAATAAATTATGCCATGAATGGTCAATTTTTATTCAAAAATGACCAATTTTTGCAAATTTGAGCCAGTTTTTGAAATAATAAATGATTTAAGGGTCCGGCGGTGCCGATAGGCGCCGCCAGGAAAATTTTTTTGAAATTTTGGCTATATATTTAACAGATTTTCAATCAAAAATTATTATTTTTACCAAAAAAAATCAATTCTTACCAGTGCATTTTTACTCTCGTTTTTGCGTACTTTTAAGGCACGGCGGTGCCGTGCAGCTTTTCGGTGAAAAATTAATAATTATGCCCATTTTGTTTTCAGGAAAATTGTTTATTTCCAGGGGGCACTCGAAAATGAGCCATTAATATTTGAAATACATCTTTTCAAAAGTTTTTGGTGAAATTTTTCGTGCTTTAAACCGGTTGAAACATCATTTTTTAATTGTTTCGCACCTCGAGAACTATTTTTTATAATGATTAATGGTCATTAGTGATTGGTTGGAACTCGGTTTGGACGCTTTTTTAGCGGGCCCAATACGCCTTTTCCGTTCATTTTGCTCATATTAGTCTAATTGATTTTCGCCGTTTTTGTGTTCCTTTTGCCCTCCCTCCTCCAGTGAATGACCACCAACTCATTAACTCACTAAACCAACGCCAAGCCTAATTATTCAAATTTTTAATGCTTAATTCCCCATTAATTTAACCTAAATCAAAATTTAAAAAAATCCGTTTTTTTCCAACGAGCGCAAAACCGGCACTTTCGAAAATGAAATTTCGCTTTTCGCGAAAATATTGTTAAAATAATTTCTTTTAAGCCATGCGCTTTCCTCCCAAAATTCAACTTCCCCCTGAGCTTCTTTCCGAATTGGCCAATGCTTTTCGTTTCGATTTCCGTTGGTCCATTCTCCGAGTTTCTTCATCCATTTTTGATCACTTTCTCGCCAAAAGACAGCAGAAAATTCTTCAAAATATTGAGTTAAAATTTCAACAGGTCAGTTAAGAACATCAAAAATGACAAAATTAAATGGGTAATTAGTAATAGGAGAAAGGAAGGCTTAAGATAATTCCCGAAAAAAATCATTTAAAAATTTTCAAACTAAGGAAAAATAATTTTATTTTATTATTCAGACTAGTTGAATGCCTCAAAAACAGTTTATTTTTTACAAAAATAGTTCGCAAATGTCCCACGGTGAAAAGGAATCGCCAATTTCAAATGTTCACTGATCATTGATCAGTTATCGTTATTATTCTTTTACTTTCAGTTGCATGAACAGCATGAGGGATCGGACAATGTTGAGCAAAAGTTGGCCAATTTTCAAAACAAAATCTCTCTGTCAATGTCCAATGTTCCAATACACGAAGCTGTGCTCGCGGCACACGCTCTGATCAGCGTACATACGGTAATAAGACAATCGGGTGCATACGGTACCGAAAAAGTATTAAAGTTACTGTATACGCCCCAATTAGAGCTCAGAATTTTCGAAAAAGCCTGAACATGGCCTGGATTCCATATTAGGATTGGACCTGGATTTCCTGGACAAAAATACAGGTTGTCGAAAAATGGCCTGCTGGACCTGGGCCGAGGAAACCCCAGACTTTTGGGTTAGTGCCATTCGGTGAAGAAGACATAGTCAATGAGATTGGTGTACATTTGTGCAAGTGTTAAAAATATAAAACGAATTATAATCTAAGATTAAATTAAATGGACGCCCAGTTCCCCTAATTTGCCTTAATTAAGGGCAATTTCAATCATCTGTACGCCTTTTTGGGAACCCACAAATTCGTACGACAAATCCATCCGAAACTGCAGAAAATTTGGTGGGACGTTCATTTTTTGGAGGCCGAACAAACGCTGGGGAAAAGGTGAAAATTGGAGAAGAAAAATTAGAAATTTTCAAATAAAATTTGAAAATTGGAAATTTAAAATGAATTTTTAAGCGAACTTAGCCCATTGGAAAAGTACAAAGTGCGCGAAAAGTATCCGTTGCCGCCGACAATTTGGGACGGACAACGGAAAAATGGCTTCTTTAGCGAAAATACGGTGAAAAATTAATTAATGAAAAGCATTTAGATCAGGGATATGCCGAAATTTTTGAGCCTTCGGAATTCTAATGGCCGAAAAATTTCGGCAATTTGTTGGGGATTTGCATGCTTCCAAGTGGCCAAGAATTCACCTTAAATTAACAATTTTACAATAATACATAAATTTAGGCTTTTTTAATCTCGTTTAAAAATTGTGCTTATTTTGACCAACTATGTTCTTATTTTGGTAAATTTTAATAGTAATTTTAGTTTAATGTTAAGCCGGCGGTGGTGCCATTAAGCGCCGTCCAGGATGGCGAAAAATGACCTGCTCGAGAATTTTTTGAGGGCATCGGCACACCCCTAATTTAACACATATATTATTTGAGATATCCGCCTCACCTCTTCCCATTTTCACAGATGACACTGCTTAATGAGCAATTCATTAGAAAGAATTACTTGTCCCAGGCCGAAAGCTGGCATCTGGCGGAAGCGACGGGCCTTTCTACGGCACAAAGTATTTAATTCAAAAAATTAGTTAAGAATAATTAGTGATTAAATAGCATAGTTTAATAATTTAATTTTGGTGCAAAGCAATTATGGTAATTAGTTACTAATTAATTATGCGGGGTAATTAATTAAAATAAATTAACCTGGCTATTTGAGTTGCAATGCCCGAAATAGAAATTCTTATTCAAATATATTCGGTAAAAATAGCATTTTAGATACAAATATAATTATTAGAGCGCGTCGGGAGCGGGAGTTTTACAGGCGTGAAACTTTTACGGGATTCCCGCTCCCGTAAATTTTCAATACGGGAGTAAAAATACACGCGTAAGAATTGAGTTTTTTGGTGAAATCAATAATTTTTGATTGAAAAATCTGTTAAATACTTAATTAGAATTTCAAAAAATTTTCCCGGTGCCTATCGGCACCGCCACCTTAAAATTGATATTTTTTGATCGTATAAATTATAAAAATAATTAATTCGAAGCAATTTTGAAAATTCTCTGATTTTTGACCATTTCAAAGTTCTGCTTACTTATTTTTATGTATTTTTTTATTCTTTACTAAAAGATTACCCTCAAACTTGTGCATTAAATATATTTTTGTGAGTATTTAATTAAATTTACGGAATTTTGAAATTCAAATTTAAAAATAAAATTTCTAAGCCCACTTAACCCATTGGACAAGCACAGAGTGCGCAAGAGGCACCCGTTCCCGCCGATAGAACGGCATTTGAAGCTCAAATCAACACGTCGCTGCTATAAGGAAAAAGCGGTAAAAACATTTGGCAAATGAATTCAAGGGGAACAAATTTCCCATTTGTGCAGATGGCAATGCTTAATGAGCATTATATGAAAGATGAAAGCCCGAATCTGGCCATGAAGCAGCAGCTGGCCCAACAGACGGGCCTTACGGAGACATTGGGTAATTAATTAGGAGGGACAGGATTTTTAGGTGCAACAAACTATCTGTAGGTGGAAATGTTTATAACTTTTTCTTTTTTTTTAAATTTCATTTAAAAACTTTAAGACGGATTGCCTAATTACTAGGGCTCGGAATTATATGCACATGCATATTTTTTCCTGAACTGTGGGAGGCCTGAAACGTACGAAAAACATGTTTTAGCTCGGTTTGAAGCTTCTAGGATGACTTTCCATATGCATATTTTGTATATTTGTACATATTTCACGATTTATATGCATATTTTGGCATTTCATGCATATTTTATGTGCATATTTGAGCATTTTTTCAAAAAACCTCTATTCGAACGACCCCCATCAGCTAAATTAGCCTTTTTTACCTCTAAAGCCTGGAAAATTTTCCGACAAATCATTTTTTAGCCAAATTTTCTAAAAAAAATTTTTAGCTTTATAATGTTTTTTTTCATCTAAAATGATTTTTAATACCATATTTGGCCACTTTTAAAAGTTTTACCTTACATTTAGCGAATTTGAAGAAATTTTAAGAAATTATACCCTCAATTTGGAGAAATTTATGTGCATATTTTTCACTTTTTATGTGCATATTTTGCAATTTTTGGTGCATATTTCATGCACATATTTTGCGATTTTATGTACATATAATTCCGAGCCCTACTAATTACTTACAATTTACATTACAGTATTTTTGCTAATTAATTAATTATGTGAGTAGTGCTGGGTCGTTTCGTAAAATCCGCCATTTTAGCATTTTTTCGACATAACATGGCATAACTTTGCTTAAAAACAATTAAGTTTTACATTCTTGGTATTGTTCGACAGCCCATGTAAGTACTATTTCGGTCATAACTTGAAATACTTTTGGTAATTCTTTTATGCAAAGTTATGCCATATTTTGTCGAAAAAATAGCTAAAAATGGCGCATTTACGAAACGCCTAGCAAAACTGTGCAGGGTTATTAGTTCATAAATTTGTACAAGGTAATTAAGTAGTTAATTATCAATTGATAGGGCTACGATTTTTGTGTTAATACGTTTTTCCCTTAATTTTCCTTTCTCTAATTAGTAGATAAACCATTTTTATTTTTGTATTTGCGAAGAAAAGTTGAGACTTTTATTTCCATATTTTTGTATATTCCGGATTAAATGTAGCCCTAAAACCCATTTTTTATATATAAAAAAAAGATATCAAAAAAAGCATAAAGCATTTTTTAAGCTAATTAGGTCTTTTATGACATTTTGTGCTTTTTCACGCTTTTCTAACATATTTTTTTTTGTAAAAAATCATAAGAATTTTTATACAATTTAATATTTGGAGATTATCGCAATGACAACAAATGGTAGATTCTTATTTAATCCAATAACAAGGAAGACATTTTGAGAAAAGTGTTATTTTAGGAAAATAAATTAAGTTTCCACTTGGTTCCAAAACCGACGACTAAGGGACAAAATGGAACAAAAAATGGCTGATTTGTCGCCGCATAGTCCGGGCACGAGCAGCAGCAGTGACGTATTGTCTCTGTCCGATGGTCATTCGGTAGTACAATAAAAAAAATTATTATTTTTTTGGATTTTCAAAAATTTATTTAGAAACTGCAAATAGTGAGTAATTAGTTTGCTGTTTTTTTATTATTGTTTTCAATATTTTTGCAATTCAACGTGAAATAATAGCCCGTGAGAAGCAAACTTTCGGGCCCAATTATGGGCCATTTAGCCGTCCCATTCTTTGAGAAAGGGTCATTAAATTTTGGGATTAAAATTCAATTTATACCGGACTTGGCCATTTTTTGTTTAAAAATTGACCCTTGTAAAAATCTCAGTGGGATACCCATGTCATCTAGGTTGATATTTAAAATGCTTTTTGGTTAAATAATAATTATTATTCGTCAAATTAAGCGCTATTCCGCCAAAATGCCGTCGGAATTTGAGAAAGAGGACGAACTTTTGGAGCCAAAAGAAAAGAAACCGAAAGAAAAGGACGAATAAAGCAAACGGAGCACAAAATGAAGAATTTTGTAAATAATTATCATTTCTTTTTTAAATGTACAAAATGGAAAATTTATTGGATTTATACTCTTTTTCTTTGTAGGCTTAAATGTTTTTAATTAATAAGTGGGAATAATTAATTATAATTTGCTTTTTAATAATATTCGTTTGACTCGTTGAAAAACTGACGCCTTTTATGTACAAATGTAATTCGATCCCGGCGCGGGACGGGATCACGTGCGGGATTTTGCGGGAGCCCAGTCCACAAAATCCCGCATTTTTGGGGAATTGAGGGATTAATCCTGCGGGACTTCACCCAGCAAAGAATTTTGAGTTTTAACCCCGCAACGGGACCCGAAAATTTGAAATTTACGGGCTCTCTATGGAATTGCTTACCGTATTTGCTCTTTTTATATGCCAGTCTCCATTAATCTGCCGGTCTCCAATTATATACCCCCTTTGAACTAGGTTGAAAAATAATCTCCCAGTCTCCATTTATGTGCCGGGGGGGGGATAAATAGAATTTTTTAATAATTTATTTGGCCGGCTTCTTCGTGATCGTTTCGTCCATCTTTAACCGTTTCAGTTGCCCTAAACTCGCGCAAAAAAGCCCAGAAGGCTGTTTCTATGCCTCAAAACATAAAAAATTACAAAAAAAAATTCATTTTGATCACGTTAAAAATTTCGACATTTTGACCGACTTGTCGACACTTTGTCCCACTACTCCCAAACATTGTTAGACCTGTCAAAACATTGTTTAACCCATTTAAAAACAAATATCAAGCTCTACGCACTCAATTACCCCCAAAATCCCCCACTCACTGCGAAAAGCCGACTTTTTTGACCAAATTTTTAGACAAATGACCAACTCAACTTTGGGCTAGGGACTCAAATTTTTTAAAAGAACCGCCTCAAAATGCTCTAACCAAAAACCACCTCGCCCATTACCCACGGCAACTTAAAAGCCGCTACGGGCGCAAAAAAAAAGATGCAACTCTAAAAAAATTCGGAAAAATTCCATTTTTGACCAGTTTTTCGGACAAATGCCTACTTAACTTTGAGCTAGGGGTCCAAAATTTTTTTTTAAATGTGACTAGGTGAGCTCTACAATAATATACAATAGCGCCTGAGCTAACATTTCGCTAAAACACACCCGCCCGAGTCTAACTTTTTGAGACCCCTTCCTGGCCAGGGGCTAAAGGGGGGTCACCCCTTCAACTTAGTGCTGGCGCACAATTTTTTTTTTTAAAGACCAAAATTCCATATTTTCTTAACTTTTCATTAAAAATTCCAATTTTTTATGCATACCGGAAGCAAGAAAATTACATATTTTTGCCATTTTGGGGTCATTTTCAGAAGTTCTTTAACAAAAAATTCAATAGAAAAAAATTTTTTTTTTGACGAGATGACATTTTTTGGCGACATGTTCAACATATTCAAAAAATTTTCCACTAAATAAATCAACCGAAAAATAATCTCCCAGTCTCCATTAGTCTGCCAGTCTCCAATTATATACCCCCTTCTGAGAAGGTTGAAAAATAATATACCATGGCATATAAAAAGAGCAAATACGGTATTCGGTGTTAGTAGATTGATCTTTGACTTTTTGTTCAAATTCTGTTAATGGTTTAAAATTGGTAGAAGTCAATTTTTGGCGCTAATTTATTAAAATTTCGTAAAATGCAAGGCCGTGAGCTGAGCCCAATCCCCGGCATTTTACCTGAGTTATTTTAAACTATTGTGAAAGACAATTTACGGTAAAAGTGGGCCTTAATTGGACCAATGCTCTCCGCCTTTTTCTTCAAATTTTTACATAAATATTTTGAGATTTTCGTAACTACTTTTTTTTGGTACTTGTCCTTTTACCACCCCTGAAATTTTTTTTTAAATAAATTTTATTCATCTTTTTAGCTCTTATGCATTTTACGTGAGTCGCTTGAATTTTAAGTGAACAATTATTTTGAAAATTCAAACACCAAAAGGGAGGCATAATAAAGGAATTTAAAAAAGATTTCATATAATCTGTGACTGACATTATAAAATTTTATCTATCACTGATTTATGGAATACCTGGTTGAGTCGTCTCAATATAAAAGTGTGTCAATATTTTGAAATGCTGCAGGGTTGAGTCCCGGCGATTGGAGAAAAAGCCAAGAAAAGGATGCGAGGCCGCGAAGCGGCCTTCCGTTTCTTTGCGTTTTCTCTTACTGCTGGAGTTAGCATCATAGAGTCGAAAACGCAAGGAACTTGTATTTATGACAATAAAAATTTCACTGACGCTTTTTCCACTGACGCATTTTCCGGGCGCCGCTTCTGATCAATTAGCAAAAAATTTTCCCTAAAAAGTCCAGCCTAAACTTATTGGCCCATTTAAAAAGCAATTAAAAATTTTTAGAATTTTTATTCATCTCCCTTTTTGATAGTAAAAGCATCAGAGTGCCTTATTTAACATGTAAATAGAATTTGGTGCGTTTTAGAACACTTTCTGAAAAAATATTTATGAATTAATTTTGCAAAAAAATAAATTAAATAGTGAAACTTTAAAAATTCATAAAAAATTTTAAATTCAGAATTGAGTGAAAAAGTTCATTTAAATTCTTTATTTATCAGTTATTTTAAGAATATAAGTAGGGTTGCTCCCCCGACCCTCGGGGGCAAAATGTCGGGGGTCGGGTCGGGGAATAAGCCCAAAAATGTCGGGGAGCAATCCTAAATATAAGCATTAGAGTAACAACAGTGGCATGAAATAAATTAGGTGCGTTAGAAATTAATTTAGCAAAAAATAAATAAAACATTTCAATTTTAAACTTTTTAAAATTTTGTTTAAACCCATTCAGTTTTTATATTTCTCAGCCTTGAAGAAAATGTTTTTAATTTTTCACTTTTTCCATTAAGAAAAAGCTTAGCCTAAATTTGTCTCCCCAATTTTTTGATTTTAGAAAATGAGGTTCTGATCACTTTAGAAAAACAATAATTAATGAAAAAATTAGGGACACACTTATCCTAATAGCAAGCTCTCATGATATTTAATTTCAATTTTATTGCTTAATTTACATAAATATTTTAAGAATTATAATTTTAGTGAAATTTTATTCCAAAATATTTACGCAAAAGCGATCAGAAATTCTATAAATAAGCAAGGACATGCTAATCCTAGAAGCTCCCATAATTTTCCGCAAATAATATCTTAAAAACAATTTGAATCTTTAGGATAAGCTAATTTTGAATTTTTCTCGACAAAAGCAATCGAATGATGATTTTTATTGAGAACAGCTCAATTTTACCCCAAAATTTAATAAAATTTAATTCCTAATTTTTAAAAGGATTAAAAATTAAAAAGGAACCAAAAAAAACGAAAAAAATTTTTCGCTAATTAAGCTTTTAAGAAGTCTTAAAAATAAGTTTCACATTTTTTATTTTTCATTCCAACTGAACTATTAGCCTTTTTAATATTCCCACAGAATCAATAAATTAAGGAATTTAAAAAATTGAAAAAAGAAATTTGAATTTTATGCACCGAGCGAGATTAGAAATTTTAAAAAATAACTTGTTTTTTGGGACGAGGGGTGAAAATACACCCCTAAAGATTGAATTTTTGAGCAGTCAGAAAAATATTCAAATTTACGCGAAAAAAAACATCATAAGATTTTTATTTTTTGTCCATTAAATAAAAAAATACTCAATCATTTTACATAGAGAAATATTTTAGTGTCTAAATTATCATTAATCTATGCATTTTGATGAAAATTTTTGGAAGTTTTTCAAAAAAAATTTTCTCTTGGAAAATTCCCGGTTGGTCCCGGTCCTGACTTTTCTCGTCCCGGTCCCGGTATTTGCCCAAATACCCGGGCCCATAACCCTAATTTAATATACGATTTTGAAGTTTTTTGAAGTAAAAAATAAGGCTACAGAAAAATTGAAAAACTCTCGCCTCTCGTCCTCTCGCCAACACTCGTATTTTTGGGGACTCTCGCTTCTCGCCAAACTCTCGCTCTCGTCTTTTCTGAGACAAGTCACACCCCTGGAATAAAAATTGCCAATTAACGACACTCAATCAGTTTATTTTTAATAATCTTTTGCAAATAAAATATTTAATATATGTATTGTCAAAATCTAAAAGTTCCGAACATTTAATTGGCGAATTTATACGGGAACTTTGCCAAATGAAAAAAAATCGAGTGAATTTTGATAAAGCGTTCGTTTATTTATTGGGTAAATAATAACTAGAGTAGGACGGGACCGGGAAATTTTGCCAAAACTGGGACCGGGACCTGCCGGGAAATTTTAAAAATTCAAAAAAATACAAAAAATTTAAAAAAAATTTAAATTCTTAGTTTATTTCAAGTGAAAATATTAAATAGTTAAATTTTTATTTTATTTTTTATTTTATAAAATCCAAAAAAGCTAAATTAAATTAATGAAAATTTTCAAACCGAATTTACTTCAATTTTTTCAAATAATTAATCATTTTGAATTAAATGATCGAATATTATTTGAAATTCAGATTTACTTTTCACATCACTTTTTTTCGGCGCGCTTTTTCTAAAAAACTTTTGCGGGAGAAGGGGGTCCGGCGGTGCCGAAAGGCGCCGCCGGGGGAAATTTTGAAAATTTGAGTGTAATTTGTTAACAGATGTTCGACAAAAAAGGCTGGTTTTTGAGATTACTAGGCTCAATTTGTACGGATTTTCTTTAAAACATGATAATATGTATCAATTAAAAAATATGAGTAATAATTAGTAGTGATGCTTGAGAGTCTCGGTCTCGAGTCTCGACTCGAGAAAAGTCTCGGGTTTTTTGGTCTCGGTCTCGAGTCTCGGGTTTTCAAGTCTCGGTCTCGATTTTCGAGACTCGAGACCGAGACTTTTTTACACCCCTAATGATTGTTGGCCTTTGGTAGACTTCTATTTTTATAAATTTTAGGTTCTTTGTTAATATATGCGTGGTCCAGCGGGTTGTGTTCTTGGTTTTGTTCCTTATTTTTGCGTTGGATCAGTTCCCCTCCAAGTATTATTTTTTCTTCTCATTTTTCAAAATTAATGTTTTTTTCGATGGGAGTTCAAACACAATTTTAACAATTAAAATCTTAAAAATGTCATTTTTTGGACTAAATCTATTAACAAAGTGCACTAAAAATTTCAAAATTTTCTCCGGCGGCGCCTAACGGCACTGCCGGCACCCAAAACTCTTACTTTTATTTTAAAAAAGTAACTCAAAGACGCAAAATTTGGTCATTTTTTGGACAAAATCCGTTAACAAATTGCAGTAAATTTTAAAAAATTTTCCCGGAGGCGCCTATCGGCACCGCCGGACCCCTGTTCCCGAAACATTTTTTTGAAAAAGAGCACCACAAAAAATGGTGTAAAAAAGTCAATCATATGAAAAGGAAAAATGTATGGTAGCTTAAATAAGGAAAAAAACAAAAAATTTTGAGAAAAAAACTCAAAAGATTGATTTTTTTCGATTTTTAAGTGTGTAAGAAAAAATTTTTGAAAAAAGTCTCGGGTCTCGGGTTTTTTTGGTCTCGGGGTTTTGGGTCTCGGTCTCGAGTCGGGGTCGAGTCTCGGTCTCGGGGTCGAGTCTCGGTCTCGGTCTCGGGGTCGAGTCTCGGTCTCGGGGTCGAGTCTCGGTCTCGAGTCTCGGGAAATTTTTGGTCTCGAGCATCACTAATAATTAGAGACCGACTTTTGAGGCATATGCCTTTTTTTTCTGCGCACTACATTCGGTATATTGATAAATAATGCATTTTCCACTTGGTTTGAGGCTTCTACGTTGACTTTTATTATGCCTTTTTTTTTTGCCTTTTTCAGGATTTTCGGGCCTTAAATGCCTTTTTTGGCATTTTTACCTAAAAAATTACTTGAAAATTTTTCAAAAAATACATCCCTAAGAACTGATGTTTTTAGAAAATACACCCCTAATAATTAAAAAAATTTTCTCAAAAATTGATCGCCAAAAATTTTAATTTTTTTCTTGATAAAAAATTTAGGTTTAAAAATTTTCTTATCCGAAAAACATTATAAAACATTTAATAACATTTAAGACCAAAATTAAGTTTTTTGGTTAAGTTTTACTTGTTTTGCTCCCTAAAATCCATAATTTAAAAAATTTTAATGCCTTTTTCGGGATTTTCGTGCCTTTTTTGTCGGTCTCTGGTAATAATATTTTGTCGATAGGAAGCCCATGAGTATAGAAAAAAAAATTCAAAATATTTCAATTTCTGTAGAGGGATTGAATCAGGGGAAAGACGAAGGGAAAGTCAAGGAGAATAGACACCACCATCTGCACTTTTGTCAGTGGAACTTTTAAAGAATATATTAATTATTATTTTTTAAATTTTTTCCTTCAACTACAATTTTCATCACTAATTTTTCACTCACAAATCAGACCCCCATTCTTACCAGTGCTTGTTTTTCCCGGTTCCAGTTTGCCCTACCGGGACCGGGAAACAGTTTTTGAAAATCCGGGACCGGGAACCGGGACCTCGGAGGACCGGGAATTCCCGCCCCAGTCCCGTCCTACCCTAATAATAACTCAAAAATTTTGATCATTTGGCGTTCACCAATTTTGGTTGGATTATTAATAAATCAGACCAGCTGATAGGGTTTATAAAATTCAATTAGGCCTTCCTTAATTACCCGCCTCCCCTCGATTCGTCAACTCAACGATTCGTCAACCCAGCCAAAATGTGACGATTCGTCAACTCAATCAATATTACTTAAAAATGGAACTTAAAGCAAGTATTGAATATTTCATCGGAAGGGTCGTGATTTTATGTGTTCTTGTTTCTAAATTAGCCTAAAAGAATGCTATAATTGTGCTAAGCGCCATTAAAAGCTCTTGAAACTGCGTTTTAAAACTATTTTTGGATGAGTTGACGAATCGTCACATTTTGGCTGGGTTGACGAATCGTTGGCGCGCCTTAATTACCTTGCAATGTTTGCCGAAATGACTCTTTCCGTTCAATTAATTGATCCAAATTTTCGAAATGGATTTGTAACAAAATGCCAACAATTTGTGCCTTTATTTTGCTGGCTGCGCACTTCCCTCATTAATGTGTTTCATCTGTTCTCCGCCATTTGATTCACTGATCACCATTTTTGCTGATCATTTAACTCACTTCTCCGCGCCAACTCATTTTTGACCCAATGCAAAGTCCAAAGCCACAAATTCACCTGAGGAAAAATTGACATCGATAGTCCCGAAAGTTGGGACAAACATCGAGAATTGTGCTAATGCCATAATAATAATATGCAAATAGAAAATTTGGACAAAGGCGGCAAGAACAAAAGGAAAAGAGAAGCAATTGCTCTATGTAGACTTTAGGCATCCAATGTGCAGTTTTTTGGCCATGTTTTTCTTATTTGGTCAATGCCTACATTCTTGGTATCAAACTAAAGCTTAAAGTCCCAGGAATTTAAATGTAAAAAAAAGCAAATACTTGGCTATAAGAGAAGAATTACAACGAGAAAACTCGTAACGTAGCTTTTTCGAGTACATTCAAGAATTATTTTGTTTCTGTTGCTTTTCTTCCAGAATTTAGGTCTACAAAATATTCTAAAGACTTTAAGCTTTCGATTGATATCAAGAATGTAGTTATTGACCAAGTTGACCAAGTGAGAAAAAAGTTATGGCTAGGGAATAGAATTATATGGAAATCCATATTTTTTTCCTGGATTATTGGAGGCCTGAAACGCACGAAAAACATGTTTTTAGCTTGGTTTGAAGCTTCTAGGAAGGATTTCTATATCCATATTTTCCATATTTTTCCATATTTCGCGATTTATGTCCATATTTCCATATTTTTCCATATTTTGGCATTTTGTCCATATTTTATGTCCATATTTTGGCATTTTTCAAAAAAACCTCTATTAGAACGGCCCCCAGCAGCTAAATTAGCCTTTTTGAGCCCAAACCCCGAAAAATTTTTCAAAAAATCATTTTTTCGCCAAAATTTCTCGAGAATATTGAATAAATTTAAATTTTCTTAAAAATTAATAAATTATGTCAAAAATAAGCAAAAAAGCGAAAATTTCGCTTTTGTTGTTGATTTTGCGCTAAAAAAATTAATAAATTTTAGCTTTTATGTTTTTTTTCTTTTAAAATGATTGCACGTAATTGCCGAAAAAATTCGAGACCAATTTCGAATGTTGACCGACTAATTGCAAAACGAAAGCCGTCTTTGTCAAAGCGCCTTACCGAGTCAAAAAATTTGGAAATGTATCTCATATGCAATTTAAACCAATAAATTTGAGTTGAAATTAAGCTTTTTGCTGACGATCTTAAGGCCTATTCTATACTCTCAAAAAATACTATTTCTCCACTCCATTCTTTCATTAATAAATTTCGGAATTATTGTGAATTAAATGGCCTTAAAATCGCTCCTAACAAATGCTTAGTTTCACATATTGGGCCTAAAAACCCTAATGAATGTTACTTTATAAATAATATTCCAATTTTAAAAAGTGAAAAAGGTGAACCAGTTAGAGACCTTGGCATTTATTTTTCAAATGACTTAAAATGGGAAAAACATATAGAATTTATTACCAAAAAAGCAATAAGAACATCTTTTGCTTTACTCAAGTCACTTAAAACGAAAAACCCAAAAATTCTTATAAATATATTTAATATTTATTGTCGGTCCATTTTGGAATTTGGTTCTCCGGTTTTTAATCCATATATGAAAAAAGACATCGATGCTCTTGAAAATGTCCAAAAAACATTTTTACGTATTGTTTTTAGACGTAATAATAACAAGGATGATATACCCGGGTATAACGAACTTCTTCAACTCTTTAAACAAGAATCCCTTTTAAAACGCAGAACAAAAATCGATTTAAAACTTTTCCATGCTATAATTTTGGGAAAGATCCATATTCAGCATAATGATTCTTTTTCAAAAATATATTCAGGACTGAAAAACGATTATATTATAAAAACCGCTTATTGTTCAACCAATGTTCGGTTTCATTCGTTTTTTATTCGTACCTCTCGCCTCTATAGGAGTTTGCCTAAAGAGGCGAGGTTACTTAATTCTACTGAGTTTGCTAAACTTCTTGACACCTATGATATTGATGTTTTACTTTTGAAACCGCCCCATCTCATTCAGTGACCAATTTTATTTTATTTATTTTGTTTTAATGTCGGTGTCACGCTTTTGCGTATAAATTGAATTGAATTGAATTGAATAGAAATTTTGCACTCAATTTTGAAAAATTTATGTTACACTCCCTAGTTATGGCCAAAGAAACGGAACCTTGGACGCCTAAAGTGCACTACCCTTTACAACAAATCTTGTCGAGCAGCTCCCGTCCGTTCGGAGCAGCTCAAGGGGTCCGACAAGCCCTTCACCAAAATCTTGTCGGTGGTGCCGTTAAGCAAGCAGCAAGTCGCTGACAATATCCAACACCCCACACTTGGCCAGTCCGCCGCGGAATAAAAGATAGGCGACAGTATTACTGACCTGATCTGAATGGAAAAGAAAGCGCAAAACAGCGGAAGGGCGAAAAGGAAGCAGACGAACAGCAAAACATGGGGGAGGAGGAGGAGCATACGGCACAATAACGGCACCAGGAAAGTGCCAACATTGGTGAAGAAGCGGAGGAGGAAGCGGAGATACTTGTACAGTTTACACCCCGTAGAAAAAAATTTTTAATTTTCAAAAGACATGAAAATATGTTTCCAATGGTATTCAGGGTCGCTGATCATGAATCAAGCATCCATTTCGACCAATTCGGTACTCCGGACCCGAATTCGAACAAAATGCCGAAAATCCAAATGTTCGATTTTCACTTTTCTAAAAGTTTTTCCTTTTCTCCTAACTTTCAAAAAATATTTTCTCTCAACCTGCAGCCCCCCCCATTCTTACTAACAATAAGCCAGAATGGCCTATTTCGTTCTGATTTCTTGAAATTGCACTAAGGTCCCATTTTTGTAGTTCAATTTAATAAAAAACACAGTGCTTATGCATACGGTAATTCATTTTTACAGTATTCTACTCATTCCCCCCAGCCCATTTCGTTCGGAGTTGTTCTCTGTGCACATATTTGTCTCCAAATGGACAAAGTTTTCGGCACCATTGGCCAACTCTTCCGCCATTTGCCATTTAAAATTATTAAATTTTGGGAAAAATTTTTGCAATTTTTCGCCTCCGCACTCAACAGGGGCTGCTTCTTCTTCTTCTGCTGCTGGTGTTGTTCTTCTAGAATTACTCTTTTAAAGCTGGCCACGATCGGTGTCACAATGTCTTGTCACAAATTTTGCTGATCAATCGGCGGCGGTGTCGCTGCGGCGGCGTCCAATTCGGTGGCCAAACCAACGTCGCCAGAGGAGGCGGAGGGGAAGGGGTACTGCTTGAAGTCGACGCCCACCAGCCAAACCAAGCAAGACGCATTATGAGAACTGATTTTGGCAAAAAAAATTGAAAACTCAAGATACTTTACCCGTAATCTGTAAAATAATCCCCATATTAATTCATATGTACAATAAATTTGTAGAAAACTAACTAAAAGTACTGTCGAAACCAATCAATGTCGAAGAGCGTTCTGCTAGTACGCTTAGAATGACTTGAAATTCTGTAGGAAATACATTAATATGAGGGCTATGTATGCAAAATTTTTACACATTCAATATTTTTTAGAAACCTTCTTATGGTTTAAAGTTGCATATTTCAGAACAATACGTGAAATTTTCAAGTTCGCAAGCCTATTTTATTTTGATAATTGAAATTCTAATCAACTCTATTTAGTTCATTCCTATTTTCATCATGAACTAACAAAATAAGAAAATTAATTTCCATTTCAACTTTTTTTACATATGTAATTAAGAAAGGTTTTTTAATAATTTCAAAAAATATACAATACAAAAATTACAATGCTTAGGCATACGGTAAAAATATACAGTATTTCATTCATTCCCCCCCCCCCCCCCCACGCACTCCCATTCCGTTCAGAGTTGTTCTCTGTGCACATAATTTATCTCCAAATTGACTGTCTTCGACGCCATTGGCCAACTCTTGCGCCATTTTCCATTTAAGTGTCAAATTTTTTGATTTTTTTTTCGCCTCTGCGCTCAACCGGAGACCAAAAAAAAACCGTGACCAAAACAAAAACTCTCAACCCAAAAAACCCAAAACAAAAAAAAACGAGGTTTTTCTCAAATTTAAACTCGAGACCAGCAGGACTCTCGGCGGAGACACTAATAATTAATGAACAAATCGGAAAAAGCATAACAAAAAATGATATTTTTATATACATGTGATCTTTCTTATCTTGACCTCTGTGCTTGTCTAGCGTGTGTGTGCTGATAGAGTTGGCGGCCTACGAAAACATTTATTTATGCCAGACGGACCCACGCAACTGTGCCCTGGTGGAGAGCAAAGCGTGGATGGTCAAACGTGAAAAAAAATGAGGTGAAAAATGGGTGTGATCCTCAGATGAGGTGGGATTGGCTATATGACAACTGTTGATGTATTTTTGAATGCGATCGATTGGCCGTTCTGGTCTGAATCGGCGTTCGATTTATTGATAGATCATTCTTGTCGAAAAATCAGTCCGATCACTAGTGAACTCTGAATTCACTGTTCAATTTGAGAGAGCATAACTATTTGTGCACCCTTTCGTGAGTCTAAAATGGTGCAGCGCCCGAGGAGGGAGCAGCTTGTTCCCCCCGTATCATTTCTCAAAATTTTTTTTAAAGAAATTGAAATATCTCAGAAATTATCATCAAAAAATTTGGTTTTGGAATTGCAACTACACCCGCATTGGTCGCTGCGCACGAAGCGGCACATTCAATAGTGGTCCTATTGAATGAGGACATTGCGGAAAGCTTCATCAGCACCACCATCATTGGCCAGAATGGTCTTGATGGCCAAACATTGTCAACACGGAGGCCGAATGAAGACTGCACGCCAGCGCAATTGAGGGCTGCCTTGATGGCAACGATGGCCGGCAAGGCCGTGGAAATCAAATTGGTCGGTGTTAGCACTGGCCATGCTGATGACCTAGCCGACGCTAGAGCAGCCGCCAGAGAAGTATGATTTCAGAAAAGCAAAAAATTAGGCTCTATTGCACTTTATGAGTCCAATCAATTAACATACCTGGCTTTTTACATTTGTTCATGTTCGAACAAAGCCTATATTTTTGGTATCATCGAAAGCACAAAGTCTGAATAAGATAATAATACGGGAAAACAAGAAAATGGTAACATTTAAAGAAAGTTACAAACGAAACTAATCAACTATTGCTTAATTAATCAATCGTTTTTGGCAATTGCCTAAACGCTGAAATTATTATTTTAGCTCTTTAGACTTTGTGCGTTCGAATAATACCAAAAAGATAGGGTTTGTTCGAACATGAACAAACTTAGGTTTTATCAATTGATTGGACTCAAAAAATGCGATTGGACACATAGTGCTATAGAGTCAAAAATAATTTATAAAACGCTAAACTTATGCAGTTCAATTGTTTGCATTTAGTTGGTCAGGAAAGAAAGATTGGGGCGTGGGAGAGGCGTCAAAAAGGCCATTAAAATGGTCATCGACGAAGCCACCAACAGCGCAACGGAATTCTTGGAGGCGAATTGGCCGGCTTTTGAAAAGGTTAATAATTTGTTAGCTGTGCTTTAAAATCTAAAAAGGTAATGCAAAAAAGCGCCAATGTGACACTTTCAATTCTGAAATTTAATGAACCAAATGCACTAAAAAGGTGGCATCATAAAAAATGATGACCATAATTAATGATTAATTGTGTGCGTTCCTTTTTTTCAATTCAAAAAAATATTCTCACATTAATTGAATTACCTATTTTAGTTGGCAATTGAACTGCTTGACAGTTTCTGTAGGCGAGCCGGGTCCGTATAGGAATTTTTTGTTGTGTGAAGGCATTTCTCAACCAACAACCAATGGTGCAAAACCTTCTTTCAAAAAAGACAAAGGCCCATTTGCTGCTGCACCATTTTGTTCAATTTTCGCGCCAACACCAATTTTTGGGGCTTTTGGATGAGCAGGGTTGGGCCATAACATTTTGGGGGTTCAATTTTAAATGTTGTGATTTTCAGGAGATGAGGCACTGCACTCCGTGTGGCGGCGACTTGAGCAACTGTGGAAGACAATGCCGGACGCTGAACAAATGCGCCAACAGCTGGAGCATCATTTCGTCTCGAATTGGCTGCTGGACACCGGCAGAATCGACGAATTGAAGCTGGTTAGTTGATGGAAGGGGCTTTAAAACCTTGTCCAACTAATTAAGCGGGAGGAGGAACAACGGGAGCAAGCGGAGGAAGACTAAACAAATGAAGAAAGTGATCAAGAAGCTGACGTCGATGTCGTTGACTGATCGAGGATTGATGGTTTTCATTTTCATTACACGTGACAAATAAAAAATGTTAAAAATTTGTAAACAATTTTTAAATCATTTTGGTCACTTTTCCTTTTATTTATACATTAAAATCATCGAAATACATCAATAGCATGCACTGGGAATCGAACCTGAGACCCCCATTTTGGTGACCTTCTCACAGACCACTGAGACAGGTACTGTATTTGAATCTTTTTTGGTATTGGAGCTCATTTCTGGGATGGTGTGTGTATTTATATGCTGAATAAATCGTTGTTGTTTGTTGGTTCTCATTTTTGTTGTCATATTACAATCAATCAATAATTGACTAAGTAAGACAGTAGAGATGGAAAGGAATTTTTGACGCCTCTCCCACGCCCGAATCTTTCTTTCCTGACCAACTAAATGCAAACAATTGAACTGCATACCGTATATGCTCTAATTATAGCCCATGGGGGATTATTTTTCAACCTCCTCAGAATACAGGGGATAATTAGAGACTGCGTGATTAATAGAGACTGTGGGATTATTTTTGACTGATTTGTTTAGTGAAAAATTTTTGAATTTTTTTTGAACATGTCGCCAAAAATGTCAGCTCGGCAAAAAATAATTATTTTTAATCCATTTTTGTTACAGAATTTCTGTATTTTACATGAAAAATTTGAAAAATTCCATATATTTAGCAATGGAGTCTTTTTGCTGTGCTTGTAAAGCAATTTATGGAGGAAGCCACAGCTGTTCCGTCTGCAAAATAGAGACCGGACTGGATCGGGATCCCGCGGGATTTCTTCGGGATCCCGCGGGATTAAATTCGGGATCCCGACCTCGGGATCCGTCCCGAGCGATTTTTTAAATTCATCTGGATTGATCGGGATCGGGATTTCATCGGGATCCCGAATCGGGATCCCTCCCGACCATTTTACCAATCCCGCGGGCAGGGACGGTCCCAGGGGGGGGGGGGTACGCGGGGTACGTACCCCCCCCAAGACCCCCCCGGGTCCAAAAATTTTTAAGGAAAAATAATATTTTGGCTGAAAATTTTAGGTTTTCCTTGCTGGGCTGGTACCCCCCCCCCCCCCTTTCCAAGAAATGTCGCTAAATTTTTCAAAAAATCCACAAATTTTTAATGAAAATCTGCTAAAAATGGCTCAAAATCACAAAATTTGGTCATTTTTTGGACAAAATCTGTTAACAAACCGCATTTAAAACCGCAAAAATTTTCCCGGCGGCGCCTATCGGCACCGCCGGACCCCCTGTCCCCCAAAATTTTTTTTTGGAAAAACCGCGCCACATAAAAAACGGGTGTGAAAAGCAAAAAAAAAAAAAAAGGTCGTCGCACGGGGGGAGGTGCCCCCCCCAAGCCAAAATCCTGGGACCGTCCCTGCCCGCGGGACTGAAGTCACGATAATTTTTCGAAAAATCTCCATTTTTTAATTAAGATCTTGAATTTTAAATTAAAAAATATTGTCATTTGATAAATTCTGTTAACAAATTACATTTCAAATTCAAAATTTTCCCGGCGGCGCCTATCGGCACCGCCGGCCTCCCCCCTGTCCCCTAAAGTTTTTGAAAAAATTCACTGCGAAAAAAATTCTTGATTTTTGATCCGGATGCAGTTTACGATTTTCTAATTTCCTTAAAATTGTTTAAAATGATAATAGGAGGCGAAAATACAGAAATTGACATTAATTGATTAAATTGTAAAAATATTTAAAGCTATGTTGTTAAATGTTCTAATTTTTGACCCTAGATATTCTAATTTTGGAAAAAAAAATCTATAAAAACCTAATATAATTACCATCCCTATTTTTCACAATCGAATTGATCAATTATAAATATTAGATAAACATTTGAACAAAACTTAGCACAAAACTAAAAATTAAAAAGCCAATAACAAAATTGGGTTTTAGCAAATCCCGATAATCCCGCGGGATCCCGAAAAAATCTTCGGGATTCATCGGGATTCGGTCGGGATCCCGACTCGGGATCCGTCTCGATCGTTTTTCCAAAATGTTCGGGATTGATCGGGATCGGGATTCAGTCGGTATCCCGACTCGGGATCCCTCCGACCCCAGTTGTCCGGTCTCTACTGCAAAAGCCCGCAGCAATGGACATAAACTCAAACCCTATGTGTTGGTCAACAGAAAGCGACCGGTGCCGCAAATTATCAACCAATTTGCTGGAAAATTGTTTTGTTTTTCAGAAAAAATTAGTGCCAAACAATGTTCTCAAAATTCTATTTATCCCCCATGGGGGGTAAATGGCGACTGGGTGATTAAAAAATTTTAGATTTCTTCGGATGCGTTTAAATACTTTAGAAAAAAATTTTCGATTAATTAAATGCGAATGTATTTTTCAAAGCAGTAATGGTGCAATTACCGTCTCTTTAATAGAAGTAATTCAATTACAGTCAGTTCGTTTAATCCATCTTTCAGCATAAAAATGATCAGCTAATTTGACGAAATCACAACTTTTGAGTTTTTCTCATGTCATTTTTGTTATCTGAACAGTTACAATTACGCTATCAATAAGCAAAATTTCAATTGTCCGATTTATCTTATTGTTAGCTTAATGATAATGAACGTTTTACTATTCTCCCAATTTAAAACTCCAACTATCAACCGTAATTTAATCATGAAAATGCTTTATGTAGCAATTTTTTGATTTTTTAAAAATCGCTAAACGCTCAAAAATGTCCTCCTCCTCGGCTCGCTATCACCAACTCTCCGCGTTGGCCGTCTGCGTCGAATCCGAGCGGCGCCGCCTATGCGCCCATTAATGGCGGTGGAAAATGAGGTGAAACGGTGGAGGGAGGACAAAGGCGAAAAAGGGACGCAGAACGAAGAACAGCAACTGCAGTTCATCAAAACAAGAAGCTCGCGCGGGATGGAATCCCGCACTGATTTGCGTGATCCCAGTCCGTAATTTTGCAAAATGAGGGATTTACGGGATAAATACAGCGGCATCCCTTCCCGCAAAAACTTTGAATCCCAATAGCGCACCGGCATCCGCATTGGGTTTTTTGAACTTTGAAAGGACAGAATGCCAAATATTTTCTGAAGGTGCTAGGTCATTTCGCGAAAAGTAGTCCGGTAAAAAAAAATTTCCGGGAGCGGGAGTTCAAAATTTTCCGGAACGGGAATCCCGTAAAAATCCCGATCCCGTTGAAATCCCTTCCATTTTTCGCGGGAGTCTCGGGCGGGAGCGGGAGTAATTCGATAATTCAATTAAATACTCACAAAAATAATTTTAATGCACAAATTTTAAGGATAATCCTTTTATTAAATACAGAAAAATTATAATATGCAGAAACTTAAAATAAAAAAACAGATTTTAGGGTCGAAAATCAGAAAAAAAATTTCTAATGCTTTGGGCTGACATGGGAAAAATTTTAAAAATTTGAGTGCAATTTGTTAACAGATTTTCACCAAAAACTTCCAAATTTTGCGATTTTTTAGCAAGTCGGCGACTTTTTTTTGTTTTAATTTGTTGCGTCGTGCTTTTAAAAAAAACTTTTTGGGGGACAGGCGGGTTCGGCGGCACCGATAGGCGCCGCCGGAAATTTTTTTTTTGTAATTTTAATGCTTTTGCTAATGTCTAAAAACTGACCAAATTTAGAGATTTTGGTCTATTTTTTAAGAAAAAAATTGTTTTTTGGGGGACCGGCGGTGCTGATAGGCGCCGCCGGGCGAATTTTGAAATTTAAGCTCTATTTTTTAACAGATATTAACCAAAAAAATTAAGGTTTTCGTATAATTTTTGTTTTCTTCGGTATTTTGCAAAAATATTTTAAAATATATTCATTTTCATGCTTTGTTCATGGAAAATTAAATTAATTTCAACGACATTTTGCCCTGAAATAAGTTCAATTTGTTAATAAATTATGCCATGAATGGTCAATTTTTATTCAAAAATGACCAATTTTTGCAAATTTGAGCCAGGTTTTTGAAATAATAAATGATTTAAGGGTCCGGCGGTGCCGATAGGCGCCGCCAGGAAATTTTTTTTTGAAATTTTGGCTATATATTTAACAGATTTTCAATCAAAAATTATTATTTTTACCAAAAAAAATCAATTCTTACCAGTGCATTTTTACTCCCGTTTTTGCGTACTTTTAAGGCACGGCGGTGCCGTGCAGCTTTTCGGTGAAAAATTAATAATTATGCCCATTTTGTTTTCAGGAAAATTGTTTATTTCCAGGGGGCACTCGAAAATGAGCCATTAATATTTGAAATACATCTTTTCAAAAGTTTTTGGTGAAATTTTTCGTGCTTTAAACCGGTTGAAACATCATTTTTTAATTGTTTCGCACCTCGAGAACTATTTTTTATAATGATTAATGGTCATTAGTGATTGGTTGGAACTCGGTTTGGACGCTTTTTTAGCGGGCCCAATACGCCTTTTCCGTTCATTTTGCTCATATTAGTCTAATTGATTTTCGCCGTTTTTGTGTTCCTTTTGCCCTCCCTCCTCCAGTGAATGACCACCAACTCATTAACTCACTAAACCAACGCCAAGCCTAATTATTCAAATTTTTAATGCTTAATTCCCCATTAATTTAACCTAAATCAAAATTTAAAAAAATCCGTTTTTTTCCAACGAGCGCAAAACCGGCACTTTCGAAAATGAACTTTCGCTTTCGCGAAAATATTGTTAAAATAATTTCTTTTAAGTCATGCGCTTTTCTCCAAAAATTCAATTGACCTATATTCAATAATTAATAAGTTTAAAATAATTTTAAGCCATGGGCTTTCCCCCCAAAATTCAATGACCTCCTGAACTTCTTGCCGAGTTGGCCAATGCTTTTGTTTCGATTTCCGTTGGTCCATTCTCCGAGTTTCATCCTCCGTTTTTGATCACTTTCTCGAAATAATTAATTATTTTAATTTTTTTTAAGCCATAGATTGTCCACACAAAATTCAACTGACCTCTAATTAATTAATTCGTTTAATTGTTTTTAAGACATGCGCTTTTCCCGCAAAATTCAACTGCTGCCCTCTAATTCATTAATTATTTTTTAATTACTATTTGTCATGGATTGTCCCCCCCCAAAATTCAACTGCACCTTAATTAACTAATTATTTTTAATTGCTTTTAAGCCATGCGCTTTCCTCCCAAAATTCAACTTCCCCCTGAGCTTCTTTCCGAATTGGCCAATGCTTTTCGTTTCGATTTCCGTTGGTCCATTCTCCGAGTTTCTTCCTCCATTTTTGATCACTTTCTCGCCAAAAGACAGCAGAAAATTCTTCAAAATATTGAGTTGAAATTTCAACAGGTCAGTTAAGAACATCAAAATGACAAAATTAAATGGGTAATTAGTAATAGGAGAAAGGAAGGCTTAAGATAATTCCCGAAAAAAATCATTTAAAAATTTTCAAACTAAGGAAAAATAATTTTATTTTATTATTCAGACTAGTTGAATGCCTCAAAACAGTTTATTTTTTACAAAAATAGTTCGCAAATGTCCCACGGTGAAAAGGAATCGCCAATTTCAAATGTTCACTGATCATTGATCAGTTATCGTTATTATTCTTTTACTTTCAGTTGCATGAACAGCATGAGGGATCGGACAATGTTGAGCAAAAGTTGGCCAATTTTCAAAACAAAATCTCTCTGCCAATGTCCAATGTTCCAATACACGAAGCTGTGCTCACGGCACACGCTCTGATCAGCGTACATACGGTAATAAGACAATCGGGTGCATACGGTACCGAAAAAAGTATTAAAGTTACTGTATACGCCCCAATTAGAGCTCAGAATTTTGGAAAAAGCCTGAACATGGCCTGGATTCCATATTAGGATTGGACCTGGATTTCCAGGACAAAAATACAGGTTGTCGAAAAATGGCCTGCTGGACCTGGGCCGAGGAAACCCCAGACTTTTGGGTTAGTGCCATTCGGTGAAGAAGACATAGTCAATGAGATTGGTGTACATTTGTGCAAGTGTTAAAAATATAAAACGAATTATAATCTAAGATTAAACTAAATGGACGCCCAGTTCCCCTAATTTGCCTTAATTAAGGGCAATTTCAATCATCTGTACGCCTTTTTGGGAACCCACAAATTCGTACGACAAATCCATCCGAAACTGCAGAAAATTTGGTGGGACGTTCATTTTTTGGAGGCCGAACAAACGCTGGGGAAAAGGTGAAAATTGGAGAAGAAAAATTAGAAATTTTCAAATAAAATTTGAAAATTGGAAATTTAAAATGAATTTTTAAGCGAACTTAGCCCATTGGAAAAGTACAAAGTGCGCGAAAAGTATCCGTTGCCGCCGACAATTTGGGACGGACAACGGAAAAATGGCTTCTTTAGCGAAAATACGGTGAAAAATTAATTAATGAAAAGCATTTAGATCAGGGATATGCCGAAATTTTTGAGCCTTCGGATCTAATGGCCGAAAAATTTGAAAAATTTCGGCAATTTGTTGGGGATTTGCATGCTTCCAAGTGGCCAAGAATTCACCTTAAATTAACAATTTTACAATAATACATAAATTTAGGCTTTTTTAATCTCGTTTAAAAATTGTGCTTATTTTGACCAACTATGTTCTTATTTTGGTAAATTTTAATAGTAATTTTAGTTTAATGTTAAGCCGGTGGTGGTGCCATTAAGCGCCGTCCAGGATGGCGAAAAATGACCTGCTCGAGAATTTTTTGAGGGCATCGGCACACCCCTAATTTAACACATATATTATTTGAGATATCCGCCTCACCCCTTCCCATTTTCACAGATGACACTGCTTAATGAGCAATTCATTAGAAAGAATTACTTGTCCCAGGCCGAAAGCTGGCATCTGGCGGAAGCGACGGGCCTTTCTACGGCACAAAGTAATTAATTCAAAAAATTAGTTAAGAATAATTAGTGATTAAATAGCATAGTTTAATAATTTAATTTTGGTGCAAAGCAATTATGGTAATTAGTTACTGATTAATTATGCGGGGTAATTAATTAAAATCAATTAACCTGGCTATTTGAGTTGCAATGCCCGAAATAGAAATTCTTATTCAAATATATTCGGTAAAAATAGCATTTTAGATACAAATATAATTATTAGAGCGCGTCGGGAGCGGGAGTTTTACAGGCGTGAAACTTTTACGGGATTCCCGCTCCCGTAAATTTTCAATACGGGAGTAAAAATACACGCGTAAGAATTGAGTTTTTTGGTGAAATCAATAATTTTTGATTGAAAAATCTGTTAAATACTTAATTAGAATTTCAAAAAATTTTCCCGGTGCCTATCGGCACCGCCACCTTAAAATTGATATTTTTTGATCGTATAAATTATAAAAATAATTAATTCGAAGCAATTTTGAAAATTCTCTGATTTTTGACCATTTCAAAGTTCTGCTTAATTTTTATGTATTTTTTTATTCTTTACTAAAAGATTACCCTCAAACTTGTGCATTAAATATATTTTTGTGAGTATTTAATTAAATTTACAAATTACTCCAGCGCCCGCCCAAGACTTCCGAAAAAAATGGACGGGATTTTTACGGGATTCCCGCTCCCGGAAGATTATTTTTACCGGGCTCTAATATTTATAATGAAAATACTAACAAAATCAATATATATCATAATTTTATATGAAAATTTTAGTTGGCAATTGGCTCAAAAATCGACGGATGAAAGTGAAAAAGGCAGAGAGAGCGCGAATGGTCGGTTTGACAAAATTGCAGGGTGAAATTAAATTTTAATGGGAAAAAAATGAATGAATTAATTGTATTTTGATATTTTCATTTAACACAAACAATTAACAAATGTGTAACATTAGTCATAACCAACCAAATTAAGCTCGCTTATTTCGCCAAAATGTCAGCTGATGAATTGGAAGAGAAAAAGAACGAACTTTGGGGTCCGAATGAAAAGAAAAAACGGAAAGAAACGGAAGAATAAACGAAAATGGAGCACAGAAAAAAGGAGAGGAAGAGAAGAGAAGGGCACGGCACAATTTTAGAAGAAATGCCATCACATATTTTAAATAAATATGCCTTCATCCATAAAATAAAACAAACAAAAGAATTACAAAATGAATAACGTAATAAAAATAAATCAAATGTTAAAAATTCACAGGCGAAAATAGGAAATTATGAGAAGAATTAAAATTCGTTATCACGTAACACGAAAGTGGAGCACAGAAAAATTTAATAAAAATAAAAATAAATAAATTATATTATATTAAAAATAAAAAATTAATTCTAAAATGAAAATAAAATAAAAAATCGCAAAATATTCGAGTTATTTTCAGTGTTTCTGAAAATCAATTTGAGAGAATAAAAATTTCGATTTTTAAAAATTTTCTTTAAAATTAATCAATTTCAGCTTTATTTGGTTTTTTCTTCTAATATAAAAAAACTCATTATTAGTATTCATTTCCTGGAGAGCCCATCATTAGGGGCGTATCATTCACATTGAGACTCAACCTATGGGGTGTATTTTTGCCAAAACTTCGGGTAATTTACCCGAAGTTCGAACTCCGAGGCTCAAAAACCCGAAGGTTCCGATTCTCGAAGCCGGAGTTTCGCTCCTCCCCCTACCACCGTTCGCCCCCCGCGTATTTTGATCAGATAAATATTATTCGCATTTTTGCGTGTTGCGAAATTTTGCTGCGCGGCGTTTCATTTTGCACAAAAATGGTGCCATCCGCGCATCAAGGTCAAAATAGTTTTTATGTTCGCGACCTGTCAATCAAAGTTCGCGGTCGAGAAAACTTAAAACGCTGCGGAGATGCAAAAATAATTGCGTCACACAACCCGCAGTTTTTATACACGGGAACTGTCAATCATATAAATGAAGGGAAGGCCGAAGCGACTTCATTTCAATTCCATTTCGCTAAAGGAGGGGGGTCGGGGGCCATTCTTGCCCCTCGGGGCGCTTGCCCCCAAATATTCAAATTTTTTCCATCGATCATCTGGATCTGTCACCGCAGCACGGCAGAACGGCATGGCAGTGGGAGGAGTCAGCAGCGGCACCATCCCCAAGTTCTCTTCTCATCATTTGCCACTTTCGCCCACTTTTTCAATTTGTCTGCAGCGGAGCCACATCCCAAATTCACTTTTCGCCATTTGCCATTTTCATCCGCTTTCCATTTATCGTCATGCCTTTTATTGCCCCCGGCACTTTCGCGTTTCTTTCAAAAGAGTATGGGGAATTTTCGGCTGGGCATTTTGACCCAAACAGAGCATACGACCCAAATTCACTTGCAGAATTTTCGTAATGCATTTATTTTACTTCCATTATCTTTCATTTTTCTTTGTAGGCAATGGAGAAAAGAGTTTCTGGACGGCCGATACGGATCCAAACAACCAACTCCTCCTTCCACCCCGCGTGCCCCATCGCCCAGCTTCCCAATCCCGGTCATTGTTGGTAATTTTAATTTTTTTTTTGGATTTTACAAATATCTATCTATCTTGGCAGGAAATCGTCCACGGGATGAAAATTGTTGGGTTTTCCAAAAATATCTTGACTGATTTTTTTCTATTTTAGGGTGGCAGATGTTCCCAAATGACGATGGCTACGAATCGGAAGATGATGAAATTCTTTTGCCACCTCCGCCGATCCCCCACAAATCGACCACCCCCCGCAAAATGTGCCAGTAATTTTGGCTCTCTTTTTGTTGCTCTTTTTCAAAATCCCGAGTCTTTTTTTCAGGCCGTTCGTGTCCAACCAGTGCAACAACTGATACCGTATGTATTTCTTCGAGTTTTTCGTTATATGTGGATCACGGTATTGCCACAAAAAGGGCTACTGTAACAGGTTGGGTTAGTGCCATTCGGTGAAGAAGACATAGTCAATGAGCTTAGTGTAATTTATGGAAATATTCAAAATATAAAACATATTATATAACACGGTGCTACGTCAAACCGAAAATGGTCTCATTTTGAATAAAAAAATTTAAATTTATGATTTTATAAACTTGGCGTAAAGTTGCAGTGAGGTCGAACGATAATTTGTATTTATCCCTCCCCCACCCCGCAATGGCCCTAATTTGGCTTAATTAAGGGATCAGTTGCATTCTTTGCTCCCCCCCCCCCCGCCCGCAATTCCCTAATTGCATTAATTTGTAAGGGCAATTTCAATGAGTTGTACGCCTTTTTGGAAAGCCACAAATTCGCACGAAAAATCCATCCGAAGCTGCAGAAAATTTTCTACCTAATAAACATTAATAAAAAAAATTTATTTGCCTATATTTAAATGTATCCAAATGTTTTGAATATAAAAATGAAAAATTAACATTTTATAAAATAATATTATTATTATTTAATTAAATTTAAATACTTGCCCTATTCGGACTTCGTCCTAGCACCTTTTAAGCGAACTTAGCCCATTGCAAAAATACATTATTCGCGAGAAGCATCCGTTGCCGCCGACAATTTGGGAGAAAAATGGCTTCTTTAAGGAAAATGAGGTGAAAATTAACTGATGAAAAGCATTTGCTAGAGCTCGGCATTTTGAAAACGCCTGGGCCTGGGCATAGATTTTTTGAAAATTGCTTTAAAAAGCAAACAAAAGGTTAAAAAAATCAATTACTGGACCTGGGTTTCCTGACAAAAATCCAGGAAAATCCAGCTTGCCGAAACAGGGCCTAGACCTGGGAATCCAGAAAAAAAGAGGTCAGGATCTAGGACCAAGTCGAGCTCTAGCATTTACATATTTGAGACAGATTCCACTCCCCCAATTTCGTAGATGTTACTAATTAATGATTACTTCATGATGACCCAATACTTGGCTAGGCCCGACAGGTGTGAGCTGGCGGCAAGGATAGGCCTTTCGCCGACGCTGGGTAATTAATTTTACCAAATTGTGAAAAATAATTGGTTGATTAATTAGCGCAGGATAATTATTAAAGACCGGAATTTGAAGGTACCGTGATGCGCCTGAAATTTTTTAATATGAATTTAGGCATAATTAAAATTCTCGTATTTTAATTTTCAAATTCAGGACAAAATGTCCAGATTTAGATTTGCTTCAATTCATTTTCTTAGAATTTATATAATTTGATGTTGTTTTTTTTGTTTTGTTTTTCGAACCGTTTTTTTTTTGAAAAAACTTAGGGAACATGGGGTTCGGTGATGCCGATAGGCGCCGTCGAGAATTTTTTAAAAATTTCTGACTAACATTAGTGAGCAGCATTCGGAACCCCAAAGTTCCGACAATTAAGTAAGTCTGTTTGAAATTGATTATTTTTTAAAAACCCTAAAATTCTATCTCCGAACTTCCGATCGACTCTGTTCCGTGCCACGGAGGTTAAAGAAGCCATTTACAAGCTCTATTAGGTCTACAAAATTATAATGATTTATAATTTTCCAATTTACTTTAAAGCAGTTTTTAGCACCTAAAAATCGTATCCTTAGTTATGGCTTCTTAAACTGCCCTGTCATGGAAACGTGCGTAAGGAACTGAGACAATAATCAAATTTTGAACTAAAAACACTTTGCCAAATAATTAAAATTTTAAGTATGGGTATTAATTAGAGCCCGGCGGGATCGGGACTCCCGCGGGATTTTACGGGATTCCCGCTCCCGACTCCCGCTTTTTTCGGTGAACGGGATTTTTTACGGGATCGGGATTTTTACGGGATTCCCGTTCGGGACTCCCGTCCCGGAAAATTTTGAACTCCCGATCCCGCTCCCGCTCCCGGAAATTTTACCAAAAAAACGGGAGTAAACATGCACTGGTAAGAATTGGAATTTTTTGAATTTTTGGTAAAACATTTTGCTTAAATTAAATAGTCAGATTAATATTTACTTGTCAACTTTCTCATGAGGAATAATATTTTTGATATTCTTTCCTCCAATTTAGTTAAGATTTTAATAATTCATAATTAATGGCGCTATTTCACCCTATTTGGAAAATTGGGTTGTTTGAGAAGAGCAAGGAAAACGACAAACTGGCAGAATGCGTTGAATGCAAAGCCAAAAAACAGCCAAAATACCAATTTAAGCTTTCCGACGGGAGCATATCATCATTAATTTGTCATCTGAAAAGTGAAAAGCATAAAGATACGGAGTACAAAACCAAATTTGATGAAAAGATGAAGACTCTAACGAAAACAGACAAAAGGACTGAAGTGAAAGCCGAAATGATTGACAATTTTATTCTGCGTAGTAGTGGTAAACGAATAAAATTAATCTATAGGGATATTTATTTTTTCTTTAGGCCTTATGTCTCGGCTAGACAAAGTGGTCATCAACCTAATATGTTGCAACAATTTGTCGTTTAATTTGATCAACAGTCCACAATTTCGAGCATTATGTAAGCCATGGAATGAGCAACTGAAAGATGAATCACACTACCGCAAAATTTTGCCCGTTGCAAGTTGTTCGTTACTCCCTGATGTCAGACTAAAATTTAGATGAAAGAAAATGGTAAAAATTTCAGCTACCTTATAAATCCTTCATTTGGCCCACTCCAAATGTCGTTTTCCTTGCTCTTCTCAAACAACCCAATTTTCCAAATAGGGTGAAATGGCGCCATTAATTATGAATTATTAAAATCTTAACTAAATTGGAAGAAAGAATATCAAAAATATTATTCCTCATGAGAAAGTTGACAAGTAAATATTAATCTGACTATTTAATTTAAGCAAAATGTTTTGCCAAAAATTCAAAAAATTCCAATTCTTACCAGTGCATTTTTACTCCCGTTTTTTTGGTAAAATTTCCGGGAGCGGGATCGGGAGTTCAAAATTTTTCGGGACGGGAGTCCCGAACGGGAATCCCGTAAAAATCCCGATCCCGTAAAAAATCCCGTTCACCGAAAAAAGCGGGAGTCGGGAGTGGGAATCCCGTAAAATCCCGCGGGAGTCCCGATCCTGCCGGGCTCTAATTAATACCCATACTTAAAATTTTAATTTTGAAGTAAATTGGAAAATTATAAATCATTATGATTTTCAAATGACCTGCAACGAAAACGAGTAATAAAAAATACTGTTTCTGATCACAATATGGCTAAGAGGTTGTAAATGATGCATTCTTTTCAAAATCTGCCCACGGAACGTTGCTTGTGGAACCGGCGCCTTTTTGTAATGGAAAAGTTAAGAGAAAAAACATCTTTTTGAATTCAGAAAATAAATTTTCGCTTCTGCTATAAGAAAAGATGAGTTTAGTTAACTTCTTAAAAATGTCGTGGGCTTTAAATAATTCTCTTTTTTTGAATATTTTTTGTGCGTAAAATATATTAACATTGTAAAATCTATTATTTTATCTTTGTTTTATAGAAAAGGAAATGAAACAAAATTATGCTTCGAAAATTAGCCAATTGAATATTGTTGTACTAAATGCATTTCTTTGGCAACTCTAGCGAGGATTACGAGTAATAAAAAATACTGTTTCTGATCACAATATGGCTAAGAGGTTGTAAATGATGCATTCTTTTCAAAATCTGCCAACGGAACGTTGCTTGTGGAACCGGCGCCTTTTTGTAATGGAAAAGTTAAGAGAAAAAACATCTTTTTGAATTCAGAAAATAAATTTTCGCTTCTGCTATAAGAAAAGATTTCCACAAGCAACGTTCCGTGGGCAGATTTTGAAAAGAATGCATCATTTACAACCTCTTAGCCATATTGTGATCAGAAACAGTATTTTTTATTACTCGTAATCCTCGCTAGAGTTGCCAAAGAAATGCATTTAGTACAACAATATTCAATTGGCTAATTTTCGAAGCATAATTTTGTTTCATTTCCTTTTCTATAAAACAAAGATAAAATAATAGATTTTACAATGTTAATATATTTTACGCACAAAAAATATTCAAAAAAGAGAATTATTTAAAGCCCACGACATTTTTAAGAAGTTAACTAAACTCATCTTTTCTTATAGCAGAAGCGAAAATTTATTTTCTGAATTCAAAAAGATGTTTTTTCTCTTAACTTTTCCATTACAAAAAGGCGCCGGTTCCACAAGCAACGTTCCGTGGGCAGATTTTGAAAAGAATGCATCATTTACAACCTCTTAGCCATATTGTGATCAGAAACAGTATTTTTTATTACTCGTAATCCTCGCTAGAGTTGCCAAAGAAATGCATTTAGTACAACAATATTCAATTGGCTAATTTTCGAAGCATAATTTTGTTTCATTTCCTTTTCTATAAAAAAGATAAAATAATAGATTTTACAATGTTAATATATTTTACGCACAAAAAATATTCAAAAAAGAGAATTATTTAAAGCCCACGACATTTTTAAGAAGTTAACTAAACTCATCTTTTCTTATAGCAGAAGCGAAAATTTATTTTCTGAATTCAAAAAGATGTTTTTTCTCTTAACTTTTCCATTACAAAAAGGCGCCGGTTCCACAAGCAACGTTCCGTGGGCAGATTTTGAAAAGAATGCATCATTTACAACCTCTTAGCCATATTGTGATCAGAAACAGTATTTTTTATTACTCGTAATCCTCGCTAGAGTTGCCAAAGAAATGCATTTAGTACAACAATATTCAATTGGCTAATTTTCGAAGCATAATTTTGTTTCATTTCCTTTTCTATAAAACAAAGATAAAATAATAGATTTTACAATGTTAATATATTTTACGCACAAAAAATATTCAAAAAAAGAGAATTATTTAAAGCCCACGACATTTTTAAGAAGTTAACTAAACTCATCTTTTCTTATAGCAGAAGCGAAAATTTATTTTCTGAATTCAAAAAGATGTTTTTTCTCTTAACTTTTCCATTACAAAAAGGCGCCGGTTCCACAAGCAACGTTCCGTGGGCAGATTTTGAAAAGAATGCATCATTTACAACCTCTTAGCCATATTGTGATCAGAAACAGTATTTTTTATTACTCGTAATCCTCGCTAGAGTTGCCAAAGAAATGCATTTAGTACAACAATATTCAATTGGCTAATTTTCGAAGCATAATTTTGTTTCATTTCCTTTTCTATAAAACAAAGATAAAATAATAGATTTTACAATGTTAATATATTTTACGCACAAAAAATATTCAAAAAAGAGAATTATTTAAAGCCCACGACATTTTTAAGAAGTTAACTAAACTCATCTTTTCTTATAGCAGAAGCGAAAATTTATTTTCTGAATTCAAAAAGATGTTTTTTCTCTTAACTTTTCCATTACAAAAAGGCGCCGGTTCCACAAGCAACGTTCCGTGGGCAGATTTTGAAAAGAATGCATCATTTACAACCTCTTAGCCATATTGTGATCAGAAACAGTATTTTTTATTACTCGTAATCCTCGCTAGAGTTGCCAAAGAAATGCATTTAGTACAACAATATTCAATTGGCTAATTTTCGAAGCATAATTTTGTTTCATTTCCTTTTCTATAAAACAAAGATAAAATAATAGATTTTACAATGTTAATATATTTTACGCACAAAAAATATTCAAAAAAGAGAATTATTTAAAGCCCACGACATTTTTAAAAAGTTAACTAAACTCATCTTTTCTTATAGCAGAAGCGAAAATTTATTTTCTGAATTCAAAAAGATGTTTTTTCTCTTAACTTTTCCATTACAAAAAGGCGCCGGTTCCACAAGCAACGTTCCGTGGGCAGATTTTGAAAAGAATGCATCATTTACAACCTCTTAGCCATATTGTGATCAGAAACAGTATTTTTTATTACTCGTAATCCTCGCTAGAGTTGCCAAAGAAATGCATTTAGTACAACAATATTCAATTGGCTAATTTTCGAAGCATAATTTTGTTTCATTTCCTTTTCTATAAAACAAAGATAAAATAATAGATTTTACAATGTTAATATATTTTACGCACAAAAAATATTCAAAAAAGAGAATTATTTAAAGCCCACGACATTTTTAAGAAGTTAACTAAACTCATCTTTTCTTATAGCAGAAGCGAAAATTTATTTTCTGAATTCAAAAAGATGTTTTTTCTCTTAACTTTTCCATTACAAAAAGGCGCCGGTTCCACAAGCAACGTTCCGTGGGCAGATTTTGAAAAGAATGCATCATTTACAACCTCTTAGCCATATTGTGATCAGAAACAGTATTTTTTATTACTCGTAATCCTCGCTAGAGTTGCCAAAGAAATGCATTTAGTACAACAATATTCAATTGGCTAATTTTCGAAGCATAATTTTGTTTCATTTCCTTTTCTATAAAACAAAGATAAAATAATAGATTTTACAATGTTAATATATTTTACGCACAAAAAATATTCAAAAAAGAGAATTATTTAAAGCCCACGACATTTTTAAGAAGTTAACTAAACTCATCTTTTCTTATAGCAGAAGCGAAAATTTATTTTCTGAATTCAAAAAGATGTTTTTTCTCTTAACTTTTCCATTACAAAAAGGCGCCGGTTCCACAAGCAACGTTCCGTGGGCAGATTTTGAAAAGAATGCATCATTTACAACCTCTTAGCCATATTGTGATCAGAAACAGTATTTTTTATTACTCGTAATCCTCGCTAGAGTTGCCAAAGAAATGCATTTAGTACAACAATATTCAATTGGCTAATTTTCGAAGCATAATTTTGTTTCATTTCCTTTTCTATAAAACAAAGATAAAATAATAGATTTTACAATGTTAATATATTTTACGCACAAAAAATATTCAAAAAAGAGAATTATTTAAAGCCCACGACATTTTTAAGAAGTTAACTAAACTCATCTTTTCTTATAGCAGAAGCGAAAATTTATTTTCTGAATTCAAAAAGATGTTTTTTCTCTTAACTTTTCCATTACAAAAAGGCGCCGGTTCCACAAGCAACGTTCCGTGGCAGATTTTGAAAAGAATGCATCATTTACAACCTCTTAGCCATATTGTGATCAGAAACAGTATTTTTTATTACTCGTAATCCTCGCTAGAGTTGCCAAAGAAATGCATTTAGTACAACAATATTCAATTGGCTAATTTTCGAAGCATAATTTTGTTTCATTTCCTTTTCTATAAAACAAAGATAAAATAATAGATTTTACAATGTTAATATATTTTACGCACAAAAAATATTCAAAAAAGAGAATTATTTAAAGCCCACGACATTTTTAAGAAGTTAACTAAACTCATCTTTTCTTATAGCAGAAGCGAAAATTTATTTTCTGAATTCAAAAAGATGTTTTTTCTCTTAACTTTTCCATTACAAAAAGGCGCCGGTTCCACAAGCAACGTTCCGTGGGCAGATTTTGAAAAGAATGCATCATTTACAACCTCTTAGCCATATTGTGATCAGAAACAGTATTTTTTATTACTCGTAATCCTCGCTAGAGTTGCCAAAGAAATGCATTTAGTACAACAATATTCAATTGGCTAATTTTCGAAGCATAATTTTGTTTCATTTCCTTTTCTATAAAACAAAGATAAAATAATAGATTTTACAATGTAAATATATTTTACGCACAAAAAATATTCAAAAAAAGAGAATTATTTAAAGCCCACGACATTTTTAAGAAGTTAACTAAACTCATCTTTTCTTATAGCAGAAGCGAAAATTTATTTTCTGAATTCAAAAAGATGTTTTTTCTCTTAACTTTTCCATTACAAAAAGGCGCCGGTTCCACAAGCAACGTTCCGTGGCAGATTTTGAAAAGAATGCATCATTTACAACCTCTTAGCCATATTGTGATCAGAAACAGTATTTTTTATTACTCGTAATCCTCGCTAGAGTTGCCAAAGAAATGCATTTAGTACAACAATATTCAATTGGCTAATTTTCGAAGCATAATTTTGTTTCATTTCCTTTTCTATAAAACAAAGATAAAATAATAGATTTTACAATGTTAATATATTTTACGCACAAAAAATATTCAAAAAAAGAGAATTATTTAAAGCCCACGACATTTTTAAGAAGTTAACTAAACTCATCTTTTCTTATAGCAGAAGCGAAAATTTATTTTCTGAATTCAAAAAGATGTTTTTCTCTTAACTTTTCCATTACAAAAAGGCGCCGGTTCCACAAGCAACGTTCCGTTGGCAGATTTTGAAAAGAATGCATCATTTACAACCTCTTAGCCATATTGTGATCAGAAACAGTATTTTTTATTACTCGTAATCCTCGCTAGAGTTGCCAAAGAAATGCATTTAGTACAACAATATTCAATTGGCTAATTTTCGAAGCATAATTTTGTTTCATTTCCTTTTCTATAAAACAAAGATAAAATAATAGATTTTACAATGTTAATATATTTTACGACAAAAAAATATTCAAAAAAAGAGAATTATTTAAAGCCCACGACATTTTTAAGAAGTTAACTAAACTCATCTTTTCTTATAGCAGAAGCGAAAATTTATTTTCTGAATTCAAAAAGATTTTTTTCTCTTAACTTTTCCATTACAAAAAGGCGCCGGTTCCACAAGCAACGTTCCGTTGGCAGATTTTGAAAAGAATGCATCATTTACAACCTCTTAGCCATATTGTGATCAGAAACAGTATTTTTTATTACTCGTAATCCTCGCTAGAGTTGCCAAAGAAATGCATTTAGTACAACAATATTCAATTGGCTAATTTTCGAAGCATAATTTTGTTTCATTTCCTTTTCTATAAAACAAAGATAAAATAATAGATTTTACAATGTTAATATATTTTACGCACAAAAATATTCAAAAAAAGAGAATTATTTAAAGCCCACGACATTTTTTAAGAAGTTAACTAAACTCATCTTTTCTTATAGCAGAAGCGAAAATTTATTTTCTGAATTCAAAAAGATGTTTTTTCTCTTAACTTTTCCATTACAAAAAGGCGCCGGTTCCACAAGCAACTTCCGTTGGCAGATTTTTGAAAAGAATGCATCATTTACAACCTCTTAGCCATATTGTGATCAGAAACAGTATTTTTTATTACTCGTAATCCTCGCTAGAGTTGCCAAAGAAATGCATTTAGTACAACAATATTCAATTGGCTAATTTTCGAAGCATAATTTTGTTTCATTTCCTTTTCTATAAAACAAAGATAAAATAATAGATTTTACAATGTTAATATATTTTACGCACAAAAAATATTCAAAAAAAGAGAATATTTAAAGCCCACGACATTTTTAAGAAGTTAACTAAACTCATCTTTTCTTATAGCAGAAGCGAAAATTTATTTTCTGAATTCAAAAAGATGTTTTTTTCTCTTAACTTTTTCCATTACAAAAAGGCGCCGGTTCCACAAGCAACGTTCCGTGGCAGATTTTGAAAAGAATGCATCATTTACAACCTCTTAGCCATATTGTGATCAGAAACAGTATTTTTTATTACTCGTAATCCTCGCTAGAGTTGCCAAAGAAATGCATTTAGTACAACAATATTCAATTGGCTAATTTTCGAAGCATAATTTTGTTTCATTTCCTTTTCTATAAACAAAGATAAAATAATAGATTTTACAATGTTAATATATTTTACGCACAAAAAATATTCAAAAAAGAGAATTATTTAAAGCCCACGACATTTTTAAGAAGTTAACTAAACTCATCTTTTCTTATAGCAGAAGCGAAAATTTATTTTCTGAATTCAAAAAGATGTTTTTTCTCTTAACTTTTCCATTACAAAAAGGCGCCGGTTCCACAAGCAACGTTCCGTGGGCAGATTTTGAAAAGAATGCATCATTTACAACCTCTTAGCCATATTGTGATCAGAAACAGTATTTTTTATTACTCGTAATCCTCGCTAGAGTTGCCAAAGAAATGCATTTAGTACAACAATATTCAATTGGCTAATTTTCGAAGCATAATTTTGTTTCATTTCCTTTTCTATAAAACAAAGATAAAATAATAGATTTTACAATGTTAATATATTTTACGCACAAAAAATATTCAAAAAAAGAGAATTATTTAAAGCCCACGACATTTTTAAGAAGTTAACTAAACTCATCTTTTCTTATAGCAGAAGCGAAAATTTATTTTCTGAATTCAAAAAGATGTTTTTTCTCTTAACTTTTCCATTACAAAAAGGCGCCGGTTCCACAAGCAACGTTCCGTGGCAGATTTTGAAAAGAATGCATCATTTACAACCTCTTAGCCATATTGTGATCAGAAACAGTATTTTTTATTACTCGTAATCCTCGCTAGAGTTGCCAAAGAAATGCATTTAGTACAACAATATTCAATTGGCTAATTTTCGAAGCATAATTTTGTTTCATTTCCTTTTCTATAAAACAAAGATAAAATAATAGATTTTACAATGTTAATATATTTTACGCACAAAAAATATTCAAAAAAAGAGAATTATTTAAAGCCCACGACATTTTTAAGAAGTTAACTAAACTCATCTTTTCTTATAGCAGAAGCGAAAATTTATTTTCTGAATTCAAAAAGATGTTTTTTCTCTTAACTTTTCCATTACAAAAAGGCGCCGGTTCCACAAGCAACGTTCCGTTGGCAGATTTTGAAAAGAATGCATCATTTACAACCTCTTAGCCATATTGTGATCAGAAACAGTATTTTTTATTACTCGTAATCCTCGCTAGAGTTGCCAAAGAAATGCATTTAGTACAACAATATTCAATTGGCTAATTTTCGAAGCATAATTTTGTTTCATTTCCTTTTCTATAAAACAAAGATAAAATAATAGATTTTACAATGTTAATATATTTTACGCACAAAAAATATTCAAAAAAAGAGAATTATTTAAAGCCCACGACATTTTTAAGAAGTTAACTAAACTCATCTTTTCTTATAGCAGAAGCGAAAATTTATTTTCTGAATTCAAAAAGATGTTTTTTCTCTTAACTTTTCCATTACAAAAAGGCGCCGGTTCCACAAGCAACGTTCCGTTGGGCAGATTTTGAAAAGAATGCATCATTTACAACCTCTTAGCCATATTGTGATCAGAAACAGTATTTTTTATTACTCGTAATCCTCGCTAGAGTTGCCAAAGAAATGCATTTAGTACAACAATATTCAATTGGCTAATTTTCGAAGCATAATTTTGTTTCATTTCCTTTTCTATAAAACAAAGATAAAATAATAGATTTTACAATGTTAATATATTTTACGCACAAAAAATATTTCAAAAAAAGAGAATTATTTAAAGCCCACGACATTTTTAAGAAGTTAACTAAACTCATCTTTTCTTATAGCAGAAGCGAAAATTTATTTTCTGAATTCAAAAAGATGTTTTTTCTCTTAACTTTTCCATTACAAAAAGGCGCCGGTTCCACAAGCAACGTTCCGTTGGCAGATTTTTGAAAAGAATGCATCATTTACAACCTCTTAGCCATATTGTGATCAGAAACAGTATTTTTTATTACTCGTAATCCTCGCTAGAGTTGCCAAAGAAATGCATTTAGTACAACAATATTCAATTGGCTAATTTTCGAAGCATAATTTGTTTTCATTTCCTTTTCTATAAAACAAAGATAAAATAATAGATTTTACAATGTTTAATATATTTTACGCACAAAAAAATATTCAAAAAAGAGAATTATTTAAAGCCCACGACATTTTTAAGAAGTTAACTAAACTCATCTTTTCTTATAGCAGAAGCGAAAATTTATTTTCTGAATTCAAAAGATGTTTTTTCTCTTAACTTTTCCATTACAAAAGGCGCCGGTTCCACAAGCAACGTTCCGTGGGCAGATTTTGAAAAGAATGCATCATTTACAACCTCTTAGCCATATTGTGATCAGAAACAGTATTTTTTATTACTCGTAATCCTCGCTAGAGTTGCAAAGAAATGCATTTAGTACAACAATATTCAATTGGCTAATTTTCGAAGCATAATTTTGTTTTCATTTCCTTTTCTATAAAACAAGATAAATAATAGATTTTACAATGTTAATATATTTTACGCACAAAAAATATTCAAAAAAGAGAATTATTTAAAGCCCACGACATTTTTAAGAAGTTAACTAAACTCATCTTTTCTTATAGCAGAAAGCGAAAATTTATTTTCTGAATTCAAAAAGATGTTTTTTCTCTTAACTTTTCCATTACAAAAGGCGCCGGTTCCACAAGCAACGTTCCGTGGCAGATTTTGAAAAGAATGCATCATTTACAACCTCTTAGCCATATTGTGATCAGAAACAGTATTTTTTATTACTCGTAATCTCGCTAGAGTTGCCAAAGAAATGCATTTAGTACAACAATATTCAATTGGCTAATTTTCGAAGCATAATTTTGTTTCATTTCCTTTTCTATAAAACAAAGATAAAATAATAGATTTTACAATGTTAATATATTTTACGCACAAAAAATATTCAAAAAAAGAGAATTATTTAAAGCCCACGACATTTTTAAGAAGTTAACTAAACTCATCTTTTCTTATAGCAGAAGCGAAAATTTATTTTCTGAATTCAAAAAGATGTTTTTTCTCTTAACTTTTCCATTACAAAAAGGCGCCGGTTCCACAAGCAACGTTCCGTGGGCAGATTTTGAAAAGAATGCATCATTTACAACCTCTTAGCCATATTGTGATCAGAAACAGTATTTTTTATTACTCGTAATCCTCGCTAGAGTTGCCAAAGAAATGCATTTAGTACAACAATATTCAATTGGCTAATTTTCGAAGCATAATTTTGTTTCATTTCCTTTTCTATAAAACAAAGATAAAATAATAGATTTTACAATGTTAATATATTTTACGCACAAAAAATATTCAAAAAAAGAGAATTATTTAAAGCCCACGACATTTTTAAGAAGTTAACTAAACTCATCTTTTCTTATAGCAGAAGCGAAAATTTATTTTCTGAATTCAAAAAGATGTTTTTTCTCTTAACTTTTCCATTACAAAAAGGCGCCGGTTCCACAAGCAACGTTCCGTTGGCAGATTTTGAAAAGAATGCATCATTTACAACCTCTTAGCCATATTGTGATCAGAAACAGTATTTTTTATTACTCGTAATCCTCGCTAGAGTTGCCAAAGAAATGCATTTAGTACAACAATATTCAATTGGCTAATTTTCGAAGCATAATTTTGTTTCATTTCCTTTTCTATAAAACAAAGATAAAATAATAGATTTTACAATGTTAATATATTTTACGCACAAAAAATATTCAAAAAAAGAGAATTATTTAAAGCCCACGACATTTTTAAGAAGTTAACTAAACTCATCTTTTCTTATAGCAGAAGCGAAAATTTATTTTCTGAATTCAAAAAGATGTTTTTTCTCTTAACTTTTCCATTACAAAAAGGCGCCGGTTCCACAAGCAACGTTCCGTGGGCAGATTTTGAAAAGAATGCATCATTTACAACCTCTTAGCCATATTGTGATCAGAAACAGTATTTTTTATTACTCGTTTCCGTTGCAGGTCATTTGAGTGTTTTTCTTGGAAAATTACTTAAACGAAGAAAATTTGTACGGCGCTTTGTTTTGGTGTGATGAAATTCATATTCTTATTGCTCAAATACCATTTTAAAAATATAAATTTAAAATGTTACAGTTTTTTTCTGGATGGGAGTGCTCAGAAAAAAGAATTGCTTTAGAAAACACTAGCAAATTTCGTAAAATCCAATTCTACAAAAACATCTGCTGCTCATATTTGAATTTGAATTTTATTGCCAGATTCCTCGCTAAAACGGTCAAGGGAATGCATTCGAAAAGGCATATTTTATGCAGGGTTTTCCTTTGGCTAAAAATCGTTCGCTCGTCAATTGTCGACAAAATAAGTCCAAAATAGCATTTCATAATGGTCAATTAATTTTTATAAAAAATTATGTAGGCAAAATGTGGTTCAACATAAAGCCACATAGATTTAGAAAAATTCCTGTAATATAAACCTTTTGTTTCTCATGTTGGAATTGGAATTTTATTGCCAGAACATTCTCAGAAATTTTCAAGGAATTATGTTTAATCTGAAGACATTCCACGAGCGTATTTTTAGAAAATCTTATTATATTCCTTGTTTATGGAAAAAAACGAGGTCAATACGTTAAAATCAATAATTTTGTATAATTTTTTGCAGAAAAAATTACAAAAAACGTTTCCGTTACAGGTCATTTGAGTGTTTTGCTTGGAAAATTACTTAATCGAAGAAAATTTGTACGGCGCTTTGTTTTGGTATGATGGAATTCATATTTTTATTGGTCAAATACCATTTTAAAAATATAATTTTATGTCATTTTTATCGTACCAGGTGTTTTCGACAGTGCTTTAAAATTAATTTTCTCAAATTAATATTAATATATAACTTGCATATACAAAATTTATAATTGAAGTAAGTAATAAAAAAACAATGTCGGTTTTGATAGCCAAAATGCAATTCTGCAGGCTCTTATAGCAGATTTCGTAAATCGCAAATCCCTCTTCAATATATAAGAGCAAGCGCTGATCATTTAATTTAAAATTTAACGATACTTATACCATTAGAACAAGTTTTTTTTAAATAAAACATTACTGTCGAAATCAATCACTGTCAAAACCAACACGGTCGAGATCACCACTGTCGAAAACTAACAGCACCATTTTTATGGATTTTGTGCCTATTTCACCCTTTACGAGGAATTTTTTCCCAAAAAATTACCATTTAAAAGATTTTATTTACATATTTTAGTACATATTTTGGGGTTTTTGTACATATTTCATATATATTTTAGTATTTTTTATATATATTTTATTTACATATTTCCTGAAAATTTGTATGCTTTACTTTATTTTAATAAACAAAATCTGTCCATATATTTTTTTCATTATCTCTTCTTCAATATTGTTTTTACCCAAAATCCAGGCGATAAATTTCTTACAGTTTTTTTTTGGCAAAGTTTGAGATAAAATTGCTTAAAATTCCGAGAAAATTTGTTAAAGAAGCAGCGCCGCGAAGAGACGATGTGCGGTATAGCTCGCTCAGAATCTCGACTCTTGAAAAGTCTTGGTTTTTTCGGTCTCGGGAAATTTTCTTTTTCAATCAGCACTAGTGCGGCGGCCTCGCAAAACTTTTACAAAAGGTTGTCGTAAACAGCCCTGATTTCCCTCCCCTCGGCCAATCGTACGTCGTACGGGGACCTTGCTGGCCGAAACCTTATAAACTTGTGATCATAATCAGGGCTCCCAACTGAAAATTTTCTAATTCAGCATTTGAACATCAAAAAATCAGCATTTGGGGTTAAAAATCAGCTTTGACCCTTTGAAATAAGGAAAATGCTGATAAATCAGCAGAGATGGGAGCCCTCTGATCATAGTGAATTATGTCGAAAAAATTTCTTAGAAATAAGAACATTTGGAAGTTAAAATTAAAAATGAGAAGCTAAATTAATCTCTTATTTCAGAGAAGAGATCCCTTTAAATCTTACAAGCAAGGGAATTTAAATTTTTATCAATTTATTTCATTCTTTTTTGCTAACATTAAAGATTTTTTTTTTGTTTTTTAAGGCAATGTGACAAACTTTTTTAAAAAATTTTCTCTATGACGAAATGGGGACTCACCCATTTCGGCGCTCACGTTTCGGCGCCAGCATGTTTTTCCACGGTAGCTTTTTTTTCTTTGGCATCCAAATCCAACAATAATGGTATCAATTGAAAGCTCTTAACATGCTCTATTAGCCTTACCAACAGCAAATGGATGTTCAAGCCTGGAAAAATTTTATCAAAAAAAAACTTCATTTTTTTGCTTTTAAATCGCTCTTTTTGTGGCAATGTTTTTTCAAAAACTTTTTGGAACATTGGGAGGGGGCGGGGTCCGGCAGTGCCGATAGGCGCTGCCGGAAATTTTCAAATTTTGAGTGAGATTTGTTAACAGAATTTACCAAAAAATGACCAAATATTTAGTTAATTTGTGGGTTTTTCGGCTGTTTAAAAATTAAAGCAAAATCAAAATTGGAATATTTTATTTATTAATTAAAATTTCACTTACAAAAGTGGTAAAGAAAAATATGAAAAATATTCTATTCCAGTGTGGGAACAAAACCGGGACCGGGACCTGCAAAAACCGGGAATTCCCAACTCTATTTTTGACACTTAAAGACCGGAAAATTTTCCGAAATAGTCATTTTTAGTAAAATTTTACAAAAATATTGATTAAATAAATTTGAGAAATTATACCCTCAACTTTGAAAAATTTATGTGCATATTTTGCAATTTTTTGTGCATATAATTAATAGAGACCGTAAAAAAAGGCACTAAAAATTGCGAAAAGGCACTATAATAGGCACCAAAAAATTCTTAGGATGTATTTTCTGAAAAGTTTTCAAGTCATTTCTTAGGGGTGTATTTTCCTGATTTTATCCCATTTTTAATGGAATTTTGCGGAAAAAAATCGCCAAAAAAGGCACCAAAACGGCAAAATGCCAAAAAAGTCATTAAAGGCACGAAAATCCTGAAAAAGGCAAAAAAAGGCATGAAATTTAAAATATTTTTTCTTGTGTTTTCTTCAAAAAAAATTTACTCATTAGTAGGGTTGTAAATTATATGGATTAACATATTTTTTCTGCGCATATGCTATGAAGAAATGGGCTCAAAAATAGTACTTCTACGTTAAAATTTTTTGATGGTGAAGGTTTTTAGTCCATATAAATCCATATTTTGGGGGTTTTCTGGAATGAATCCATATTTCGACATTTTTGCGTTTTTAGTCCATATTTTGGCCATTTTTGGCAAATTTTCACAAGAAAAATGCAAAAAAAAGAGAAAAATACACCCCTAAAGATCGACTTTTTGGAAATTTTAAAAAATACACCCCCAAAAATGAGAATTTCTTCGAAATTTTGGCAAATTTTTTTGGTTTTTTCTTCTCTTTCGAAAAATTTCGTTGACAAAGAATGAGATTATTACCAAAAAATTTGAAATGGATTTGGTTTTCATTGTGAAGCTATAATTTAATAAAATTTGGCATTTAAAAACTATAAATCCATTTTTAGCGTATTTTAGCGTATTTTTAAGTGTTTTAAGCAAATATTGAATATATAAACATTTTTCGTATTTTTTTGAGCGCTTAAAACTTATATTTTGGCAGTTTTTAGTCCATATTTCGGTCCATATTTGGCCATTTTTTAGTCCATATAATTTGAAACCTTACTCATTAGCAACTGCAAATAGTGAGTGAGTATTTGCTGTTTTTTCTTATTATTTTCAGTATTTTTGCAATTCAACGTGAAATAATAGCCCGTGAGAAGCAAACTTTCGGGCCCAATTATGGGCCATTTAGCCGTCCCATTCTTTGAGAAAGGGTCATTAAATTTTGGGATTAAAATTCAATTTATACCGGACTTGGCCATTTTTTGTTTAAAAATTGACCAGACCCTTGTAAAAATCTCAGTGGGACACCCATGTCATCTAGATTCATATTTAAAATGCTTTTTGGTTAAATAATAATTATTATTATTCGTCAAATTAAGCGCTATTCCGCCAAAATGCCGTCGGAATTTGAGAAAGAGGACAAACTTTTGGAGCCGAAAGAAAAGAAACCGAAAAAAAGGACGAATAAACTAAATGGAGCACAAAAATGATGGATTTTGTAAATAATTATCATTGCTTTTTTTAATGTATAAAATGTAGATTTTATTGGATTTATACTAGGGTTACACGGGTCCGGGTCCCAGACCCGGATACCCGTTTTTTTCACTACCCGGACCGGTGTGTGGACATTTCGCCAACTGGACATCTCGCCAACTGACATTTCGCCAACTGACATCTCGCCAACTAAGCCAAATTCGGACGTTTCGCCAACTCACCTAAAAAATGACATTTAGCCAACTAAGCCAAATTCGGACGTTTCGCCAACTAAGCCAGATTCGGACGTTTTGCCAATTGACATTTCGCCAACTAATATAAAATAATTTTTAATTATATTAATGTTTAATGATAATAAAAATTATAAAAAGTGTATATGCTCTCTTAATAATTCTGAACAATGACTTTTCTATTTATTTGATCAGAGAATCAGAATCCAGCGTGCACATTTTAAAATACTTAATGATGATTATAAGCCTAATTATGTTACATTTTGTGCTTATCTTATCCTTACGATGAATTTGTTTCCAAAAATAACAATTTTAAACATTTTATTTACATATTTCTTACATATTTCGGAATTTTTTTAAATATTTATGTACATATTTTGACCACTTTTTGTACATATTTTTGACATCCCTGCTGATGAGAGCCTGGTTTCTCATAGATAAACAAATTTGCATTAAATTTTATTATTGTTTCATAATTAAAATAGGTTTTAGTCTAGTTGGCAAAATTAGTTGGCGAAACGCCCGTATTTAGGTGAGTTGGCGAAACGTCCGAATTTGGGTGAGTTGGCAAAATGTTCAGTTGGCGAAATGACAGTTGGCGAGATGACTAGTTGGCGAAATGTCAGTTGGCGAAATGTCATTTTTTGGGTGAGTTGGCGAAACGTCCGAATTTGGCTTAGTTGGCGAAATGTCCAGTTGGCGAAATGTCGTCGTGCCCCCGGACCCGGACCCGGTTTTTTGAAAATCCAATACCCGGTACCCGACCCGGTAGGTCCGGGTCAAACCGGGTCCAAAAGTACACTGGTAAGAATGGGGGTCTGGATCAAATTGTTGACCAAAGTTGGAGGAAAGGAAACTTTTTTTAATTAAATTAAGATTTATTTTGAAAATGAGTCATTTATTGCTCCTGTGGCTTAGTGGTTAATCTTTTGGATTCTGTTCATTGTTTCTCAGCGTGCTTGGTCGTTTCGTAAAATCCGCCATTTTAGCGAATTTTTAGACAAAACATGGCATAACTTTACATAAAAGCAATCAAATTTTACATTCTTTGTACCATTCGATAGCCAAGCTTTTTCTCTATAGGCCTGCAAAATTTTAAAAAATTTGGTCAACTTTAGAAAAAGTTGTATGAAAATAAGTACTGTTTCTGACATAACTTATTTTAAATTAGATAATTTTGTTTGAAATTTTGCAGGTTTATAGAGAAAAAGCTTGGCTATCTAAAGGTACCAAGAATGTAAAATTTGATTGCCTTCAAGCAAAGTTATGCCGTGTTTTGTCGAAAAATTCGCTAAAATGGCGGATTTTACGAAACGACCTAGCACCGTTTCTCAGGTTCAATTCTTTCTAATATCGATCTCTTTTAAATATGTATTTAAGATTTTTGTTGAAAACTGCTGCTAGTTTATCATTTCATGAATCAAAAATTTTTAAATCTTCTTTAATAAATAAATTAAAAATAATTCTGATATAATTTTTATATAATATCAAAATAATAAATTTTGAAGGAAAAATAGTATTTTTGCATAAATTTTAGATTTTCTTGTTAGTGCCCCACCAAAACCGATCATCCATATTTTCGTAAAAATTTCGCTAAATTTTTCCGAAAGTCCACAAAACTACTAATTTTTGTTGAAAATCTGCTAAAAATATGGCCAAAATTACCAATTTTTTCCGGCGGCGCCTGTCGGCACCGCCGGACTAGAAGTTCTTATTTTTCATAAAAAAATTGGCTCAAAATTTAGTTATTTTTTGGACAAAATCTGTTACAAATCGCATTAAGAATTACAAAAAAAAATCATGGCTGCCCCTAAGTATAAGCTTTTATTTTTAAGAAAAAATTACCTAATTTGAAAAAAAAAATATTTTTTGGATTTTTTTCAGAACCCGGTTGGACCCGATACCCGGACCCGGGCCCGGTTTAAAATCTTGGACCCGGACCCGGCTTTTCAGGACCCGGCAATACCCGGACCCGATTTTTGCCCAAATACCCGGACCCGTGTAACCCTAATTTATACTCTTTTTTCTTTATTGGCTTAAATGTTTTTAATTAATAGTGGGAAATAATTAATTATAATTTGCTTTTAATAATATTCGTTTGACTCGTTGAAAAACTGATGCCTTTTATCTACAAATGTAATTCGAGCCAGAGCGAGACGGGAATCGCATAATAGCTAAAAAATGAACGGCATATTCGTGTTCAACACATAAAATTACCCCAGAAAAAATTATTTAAAAAAATTCAGAGGGATAGCAAAAAGGTTAAGTACCGTTTTTCATTTCCGAAATGGAAGCTTCTTTAACAATTCGTATTTTCGTTTGTTTAAGTCAAATTAATTCTTGCTCTAAATTTCGTGGATTTGTCTTTCCATTTACTATTTATGCATAATTAGTAGAGCCCGGATTTTGAGGCATATGCCTTTTTTTGCTAACTTGCTATGGCCTAATACGCACGAAAAACGAGTTTTTAACTTGGTTTGAAGCTTCTAGTTTGAACTTTTTGGTGCCGTATTTTCACATATTTTTGTCTTTTTAATTCTTGTGATCATTCATATATTTTATTTTATCACTTACTCTACGACACATTTAATTGAATAGTCGTCAGAGTAAGTGGTTTTCGCCCTTCTGGTGACTTTTTTATTTTTACGAAATAAATAAAATAAAAGTCCGGGCTCTAGTTATGGGATAATAAAAATTTTGCATTTCTTTTTCTCTCCTTTTGGCGTACTATTTTCAGTCTTTTAGAATCAATATAAAAGAACCAATTTTCGCATTTTGGTTGAAATCAGCATTTTAGGAGACTTGTGTGTGTCCGTCCGCAAATGTCTGTCCGCAAATGTTCGTCCGCAAATGTCCGTCCGCAAATGTCTGTCCGCAAATGTTCGTCCGCAAATGTCCGTCCGCAAATGTCTGTCCGCAAATGTTCGTCCGCAAATGTCCGTCCGCAAATGTCTGTCCGCAAATGTTCGTCCGCAAATGTTCGTCCGCAAATGTCCGTCCGCAAATGTTCGTCCGCAAATGTTCGTCCGCAAATGTCCGTCCGCAAATGTTCGTCCGCAAATGTACGTTCGCAAATGTTCGTCCGCAAATGTACGTTCGCAAATGTCCGTCCGCAAATGTTCGTCCGCAAATGTCCGTCCGCAAATGTCTGTCCGCAAATGTTCGTCCGCAAATGTCCGTCCGCAAATGTCTGTCCGCAAATGTTCGTCCGCAAATGTCCGTCCGCAAATGTTCGTCCGCAAATGTCCGTCCGCAAATGTTCGTCCGCAAATGTCCGTCCGCAAATGTTCGTCCGCAAATGTACGTTCGCAAATGTTCGTCCGCAAATGTACGTTCGCAAATGTCCGTCCGCAAATGTTCGTCCGCAAATGTCCGTCCGCAAATGTCCGTCCGCAAATGTCCGTCCGCAAATGTTCGTCCGCAAATGTACGTTCGCAAATGTTCGTCCGCAAATGTACGTTCGCAAATGTCCGTCCGCAAATGTTCGTCCGCAAATGTCCGTCCGCAAATGTCCGTCCGCAAATGTTCGTCCGCAAATGTCCGCAAATGTACGTTCGCAAATGTTCGTCCGCAAATGTCCGTCCGCAAATGTCCGTCCGCAAATGTACGTTCGCAAATGTCCGTCCGCAAATGTTCGTCCGCAAATGTCCGTCCGCAAATGTCGTCCGCAAATGTCCGTCCGCAAATGTCTGTCCGCAAATGTACGTTCGCAAATGTCCGTCCGCAAATGTTCGTCCGCAAATGTCCGTCCGCAAATGTTCGTCCGCAAATGTCCGTCCGCAAATGTCTGTCCGCAAATGTACGTCCGCAAATGTTCGTCCGCAAATGTCCGTCCGCAAATGTCTGTCCGCAAATGTACGTCGCAAATGTCCGTCCGCAAATGTCCGTCGCAAATGTCTGTCCGCAAATGTACGTTCGCAAATGTCCGTCGCAAATGTCTGTCCGCAAATGTACGTTCGCAAATGTCCGTCCGCAAATGTCTGTCCGCAAATGTACGTTCGCAAATGTCCGTCCGCAAATGTCTGTCCGCAAATGTACGTCGCAAATGTCCGTCCGCAAATGTCGTCCGCAAATGTCCTGTCCGCAAATGTCTGTCCGCAAATGTACGTTCGCAAATGTCCGTCCGCAAATGTCTGTCCGCAAATGTCTGTCCGCAAATGTCCGTCCGCAAATGTACGTTCGCAAATGTCCGTCCGCAAATGTCCGTCCGCAAATGTACGTTCGCAAATGTCCGTCCGCAAATGTCTGTCCGCAAATGTCCGTCCGCAAATGTCTGTCCGCAAATGTACGTTCGCAAATGTCCGTCCGCAAATGTCCGTCCGCAAATGTCTGTCCGCAAATGTACGTTCGCAAATGTCCGTCTGCAAATGTCTGTCCGCAAATGTACGTTCGCAAATGTCCGTCCGCAAATGTCCGTCCGCAAATGTCTGTCCGCAAATGTACGTTCGCAAATGTCCGTCTGCAAATGTCTGTCCGCAAATGTACGTTCGCAAATGTCCGTCCGCAAATGTCCGTCCGCAAATGTCCGTCTGCAAATGTACGTTCGCAAATGTACGTTCGCAAATGTCCGTCCGCAAATGTCCGTCTGCAAATGTACGTTCGCAAATGTCCGTCCGCAAATGTCCGTCCGCAAATGTCTGTCCGCAAATGTCCGTCTGCAAATGTACTTTCGCAAATGTCCGTCCGCAAATGTCCGTCCGCAAATGTCCGTCCGCAAATGTCCGTCCGCAAATGTCTGTCCGCAAATGTACGTTCGCAAATGTCCGTCCGCAAATGTCCGTCCGCAAATGTCTGTCCGCAAATGTACGTTCGCAAATGTCCGTCGCAAATGTCCGTCCGCAAATGTACGTTCGCAAATGTCCGTCCGCAAATGTCTGTCCGCAAATGTCCGTCCGCAAATGTCTGTCCGCAAATGTACGTTCGCAAATGTCCGTCGCAAATGTCCGTCCGCAAATGTCTGTCCGCAAATGTACGTTCGCAAATGTCCGTCTGCAAATGTCTGTCCGCAAATGTACGTTCGCAAATGTCCGTCCGCAAATGTCCGTCCGCAAATGTCTGTCCGCAAATGTACGTTTCGCAAATGTCCGTCTGCAAATGTCTGTCCGCAAATGTACGTTCGCAAATGTCCGTCCGCAAATGTCCGTCCGCAAATGTCCGTCGCAAATGTACGTTCGCAAATGTACGTTCGCAAATGTCCGTCCGCAAATGTCCGTCGCAAATGTACGTTCGCAAATGTCCGTCCGCAAATGTCCGTCCGCAAATGTCGTCCGCAAATGTCCGTCGCAAATGTACTTCGCAAATGTCCGTCCGCAAATGTCCGTCCGCAAATGTCCGTCCGCAAATGTCCGTCTGCAAATGTACGTCGCAAATGTACGTCCGCAAATGTCCGTCCGCAAATGTCGTCCGCAAATGTACGTTCGCAAATGTCCGTCCGCAAATGTCCGTCCGCAAATGTCTGTCCGCAAATGTACGTTCGCAAATGTCCGTCTGCAAATGTCTGTCCGCAAATGTACGTTCGCAAATGTCCGTCCGCAAATGTCGTCCGCAAATGTACGTTCGCAAATGTCCGTCCGCAAATGTCCGTCGCAAATGTACGTTCGCAAATGTACGTTCGCAAATGTCCGTCCGCAAATGTCCGTCTGCCGAAATGTCGTTCGCAAATGTCCGTCCGCAAATGTCGTCCGCAAATGTCGTCCGCAAATGTCCGTCCGCAAATGTCCGTCCGCAAATGTCGTTCGCAAATGTCCGTCCGCAAATGTCCGTCCGCAAATGTCGTCCGCAAATGTACGTTCGCAAATGTCCGTCGCAAATGTCTGTCCGCAAATGTACGTTCGCAAATGTCCGTCCGCAAATGTCGTCCGCAAATGTACTTCGCAAATGTCCGTCCGCAAATGTCGTCCGCAAATGTCGTTCGCAAATGTCCGTCCGCAAATGTCGTCCGCAAATGTCCGTCCGCAAATGTCGTCCGCAAATGTACGTTCGCAAATGTCCGTCCGCAAATGTCGTCCGCAAATGTCGTCGCAAATGTCCGTCCGCAAATGTCGTTCGCAAATGTCCGTCCGCAAATGTCCGTCCGCAAATGTACGTTCGCAAATGTCCGTCCGAAATGTCTGTCCGCAAATGTCCGTCCGCAAATGTCTGTCCGCAAATGTACGTTCGCAAATGTCCGTCCGCAAATGTCCGTCCGCAAATGTCTGTCCGCAAATGTACGTTCGCAAATGTCCGTCTGCAAATGTCTGTCCGCAAATGTACGTTCGCAAATGTCCGTCCGCAAATGTCCGTCCGCAAATGTCTGTCCGCAAATGTACGTTCGCAAATGTCCGTCTGCAAATGTCTGTCCGCAAATGTACGTTCGCAAAATGTCCGTCCGCAAATGTCCGTCCGCAAATGTCCGTCGCAAATGTCGTCCGCAAATGTACGTTCGCAAATGTCCGTCCGCAAATGTCCGTCGCAAATGTACGTTCGCAAATGTCCGTCCGCAAATGTCGTCCGCAAATGTCCGTCCGCAAATGTCCGTCGCAAATGTCCGTCGCAAATGTCGTCCGCAAATGTCCGTCCGCAAATGTCGTCCGCAAATGTCCGTCCGCAAATGTCGTCCGCAAATGTACGTTCGCAAATGTCCGTCCGCAAATGTCCGTCCGCAAATGTCGTCCGCAAATGTACGTTCGCAAATGTCCGTCCGCAAATGTCCGTCCGCAAATGTCGTCGCAAATGTCCGTCCGCAAATGTCGTCCGCAAATGTCCGTCCGCAAATGTCGTCCGCAAATGTACGTCGCAAATGTCCGTCCGCAAATGTCCGTCCGCAAATGTCTGTCCGCAAATGTACGTTCGCAAATGTCCGTCGCAAATGTCTGTCCGCAAATGTACGTTCGCAAATGTCCGTCCGCAAATGTCCGTCCGCAAATGTCTGTCCGCAAATGTACGTTCGCAAATGTCCGTCCGCAAATGTCTGTCCGCAAATGTACGTTCGCAAATGTCCGTCCGCAAATGTTCGTCCGCAAATGTCCGTCCGCAAATGTACGTTCGCAAATGTACGTCGCAAATGTCCGTCCGCAAATGTCCGTCGCAAATGTACGTTCGCAAATGTCCGTCCGCAAATGTCCGTCCGCAAATGTCGTCCGCAAATGTCCGTCCGCAAATGTACTTCGCAAATGTCCGTCCGCAAATGTCCGTCCGCAAATGTCCGTCCGCAAATGTCCGTCGCAAATGTACGTCGCAAATGTACGTCCGCAAATGTCCGTCCGCAAATGTCGTCCGCAAATGTACGTTCGCAAATGTCGTCCGCAAATGTCCGTCCGCAAATGTCGTCCGCAAATGTACGTTCGCAAATGTCCGTCTGCAAATGTCGTCCGCAAATGTACGTTCGCAAATGTCCGTCCGCAAATGTCGTCCGCAAATGTACGTTCGCAAATGTCCGTCCGCAAATGTCCGTCGCAAATGTACGTTCGCAAATGTACGTTCGCAAATGTCCGTCCGCAAATGTCGTCGCAAATGTACGTTCGCAAATGTCCGTCCGCAAATGTCCGTCCGCAAATGTCCGTCCGCAAATGTACGTTCGCAAATGTCCGTCCGCAAATGTCCGTCCGCAAATGTCCGTCCGCAAATGTCCGTCGCAAATGTACGTTCGCAAATGTACGTCGCAAATGTCCGTCGCAAATGTCCGTCCGCAAATGTCCGTTCGCAAATGTCCGTCCGCAAATGTCCGTCCGCAAATGTCCGTCCGCAAATGTCCGTCGCAAATGTCGTCGCAAATGTCCGTCCGCAAATGTCGTTCGCAAATGTCCGTCCGCAAATGTCCGTCGCAAATGTACGTCGCAAATGTACGTCCGCAAATGTCCGTCCGCAAATGTCCGTCGCAAATGTACGTTCGCAAATGTCCGTCGCAAATGTCCGTCCGCAAATGTCTGTCCGCAAATGTCGTCCGCAAATGTACGTTCGCAAATGTCCGTCGCAAATGTCCGTCCGCAAATGTCCGTCCGCAAATGTCCGTCGCAAATGTCGTCGCAAATGTCGTTCGCAAATGTCCGTCCGCAAATGTCTGTCCGCAAATGTACGTTCGCAAATGTCCGTCCGCAAATGTCCGTCCGCAAATGTCGTTCCGCAAATGTCGTTCGCAAATGTCCGTCGCAAATGTCGTCCGCAAATGTCGTTCGCAAATGTCCGTCCGCAAATGTCTGTCCGCAAATGTACGTCGCAAATGTCCGTCCGCAAATGTCCGTCCGCAAATGTCGTCGCAAATGTCCGTCCGCAAATGTCCGTCCGCAAATGTACGTTCGCAAATGTCCGTCCGCAAATGTCCGTCCGCAAATGTCGTCCGCAAATGTCCGTCGCAAATGTACGTTTCGCAAATGTCCGTCCGCAAATGTCGTCCGCAAATGTCCGTCCGCAAATGTCCGTCCGCAAATGTACGTTCGCAAATGTCGTCCGCAAATGTCGTCCGCAAATGTCGTCCGCAAATGTACGTCGCAAATGTCGTCCGCAAATGTCCGTCCGCAAATGTCCGTCCGCAAATGTACGTTCGCAAATGTCCGTCCGCAAATGTCGTCGAAAATGTCCGTCGCAAATGTCCGTCCGCAAATGTCCGTGCAAATGTACGTTCGCAAATGTACGTCCGCAAATGTCCGTCCGCAAATGTCTGTCCGCAAATGTACGTTCGCAAATGTCCGTCCGCAAATGTCCGTCCGCAAATGTCTGTCCGCAAATGTACGTTCGCAAATGTCCGTCTGCAAATGTCTGTCCGCAAATGTACGTTCGCAAATGTACGTTCGCAAATGTCGTCCGCAAATGTCCGTCTGCAAATGTACGTTCGCAAATGTACGTTCGCAAATGTACGTCGCAAATGTCCGTCTGCAAATGTCGTCCGCAAATGCACGTCGCAAATGTCGTCCGCAAATGTCCGTCGCAAATGTACGTTCGCAAATGTCCGTCCGCAAATGTCCGTCCGCAAATGTACGTTCGCAAAATGTACCGTCCGCAAATGTCCGTCCGCAAATGTCTGTCCCCAAATGTCCGTCTGCAAATGTACGTTCGCAAATGTACGTCCGCAAATGTCCGTCGCAAATGTCTGTCCGCAAATGTACGTTCGCAAATGTCCGTCCGCAAATGTCCGTCTGCAAATGTACGTTCGCAAATGTCCGTCCGCAAATGTCCGTCTGCAAATGTACGTTCGCAAATGTCCGTCCGCAAATGTCCCGTCCGCAAATGTCGTCCGCAAATGTCCGTCTGCAAATGTACGTCGCAAATGTACGTCCGCAAATGTCCGTCCGCAAATGTCTGTCCGCAAATGTACGTTCGCAAATGTCCGTCTGCAAATGTCGTCCGCAAATGTACGTTCGCAAATGTCCGTCCGCAAATGTCGTCCGCAAATTCGTCCGCAAATGTCCGTCCGCAAATGTCTGTCCGCAAATGTCGTCCGCAAATGTTCGTCCGCAAATGTCCGTCCGCAAATGTCTGTCCGCAAATGTACGTTCGCAAATGTCCGTCCGCAAATGTCGTTCGCAAATGTCCGTCCGCAAATGTCCGTCCGCAAATGTCTGTCCGCAAATGTACGTTCGCAAATGTCCGTCCGCAAATGTCCGTCCGCAAATGTTCGTCCGCAAATGTCCGTCCGCAAATGTCTGTCCGCAAATGTACGTCCGCAAATGTTCGTCCGCAAATGTCCGTCCGCAAATGTCTGTCCGCAAATGTACGTTCGCAAATGTCGTCCGCAAATGTCCGTTCGCAAATGTCTGTCCGCAAATGTACGTTCGCAAATGTCCGTCCGCAAATGTACGTTCGCAAATGTTCGTCCGCAAATGTCCGTCCGCAAATGTACGTTCGCAAATGTCCGTCCGCAAATGTCGTTCGCAAATGTCGTCCGCAAATGTCCGTCCGCAAATGTACGTTCGCAAATGTCCGTCCGCAAATGTTCGTTCGCAAATGTCCGTCCGCAAATGTCCGTCCGCAAATGTACGTTCGCAAATGTCCGTCGTCTGCAAATGTCTGTCCGCAAATGTACGTTCGCAAATGTCCGTCTGCAAATGTCCGTCCGCAAATGTTCCGTCCGCAAATGTCCGTCCGCAAATGTCGTCCGCAAAATGTCCGTCCGCAAATGTCCGTCCGCAAATGTTCGTTCGCAAATGTCCGTCCTAAATGTCCGTCCGCAAATGTACGTTCGCAAATGTCCGTCTGCAAATGTCTGTCCGCAAATGTACGTTCGCAAATGTCCGTCTGCAAATGTCCGTCCGCAAATGTTCGTCCGCAAATGTCCGTCCGCAAATGTTCGTCCGCAAATGTCCGTCGCAAATGTCCGTCCGCAAATGTTCGTTCGCAAATGTCCGTCCTCAAATGTCCGTCCGCAAATGTACGTTCGCAAATGTCCGTCTGCAAATGTCTGTCCGCAAATGTACGTTCGCAAATGTGTCGCAAATGTCCGTCCGCAAATGTACGTTCGCAAATGTCCGTCCGCAAATGTTCGTTCGCAAATGTCCGTCCTCAAATGTCCGTCCGCAAATGTACGTTCGCAAATGTCCGTCTGCAAATGTCCGTCCGCAAATGTTCGTCCGCAAATGTCCGTCCGCAAATGTTCGTCCGCAAATGTCCGTCTGCAAATGTCTGTCCGCAAATGTCTGTCCGCAAATGTACGTTCGCAAAATGTCCGTCCGCAAATGTCTGTCCGCAAATGTACGTTCGCAAATGTCCGTCCGCAAATGTTCGTTCGCAAATGTCCGTCCGCAAATGTCCGTCCGCAAATGTACGTTCGTAAATGTCCGTCTGCAAATTCTGTCCGCAAATGTCCGTCCGCAAATGTTCGTCCGCAAATGTCCGTCCGCAAATGTCCGTCCGCAAATGTCCGTCCGCAAATGTCCGTCCGCAAATGTCTGTCCGCAAATGTACGTCCGCAAATGTCCGTCTGCAAATGTCTGTCCGCAAATGTACGTTCGCAAATGTCCGTCTGCAAATGTCCGTCCGCAAATGTTCGTCCGCAAATGTCCGTCCGCAAAATGTTCGTCCGCAAATGTCCGTCCGCAAATGTTCGTCCGCAAATGTCCGTCCGCAAATGTTCGTCCGCAAATGTCCGTCCGCAAATTTCGTCCGCAAATGTCCGTCCGCAAATGTACGTTTGCAAATGTCCGTCCGCAAATGTACGTTCGCAAATGTCTGTCCGCAAATGTCCGTCCGCAAATGTACGTTCGCAAATGTCCGTCCGCAAATGTTCGTTCGCAAATGTCCGTCCGCAAATGTACGTTCGCAATGTCCGTCTGCAAATGTCTCGTCCGCAAATGTCCGTCCGCAAATTCCGTCCGCAAATGTTCCGTCCGCAAATGTCTGTCCGCAAATGTACGTTCGCAAATGTCCGTCTGCACATGTCTGTCCGCAAATGTACGTTCGCAAATGTCCGTCCGCAAATGTACGTTCGCAAATGTCCGTCTGCAAATGTCTGTCCGCAAATGTCCGTCCGCAAATGTTCGTTCGCAAATGTCCGTCCGCAAATGTCCGTCCGCAAATGTACGTTCGCAAATGTCCGTCTGCAAATGTCTGTCCGCAAATGTCCGTCCGCAAATGTCCGTCCGCAAATGTACGTTCGCAAATGTCCGTCTGCAAATGTCTGTCCGCAAATGTCCGTCCGCAAATGTCCGTCCGCAAATGTCCGTCCGCAAATGTCCGTCCGCAAATGTCTGTCCGCAAATGTACGTTCGCAAATGTCCGTCTGCAATGTCTGTCCGCAAATGTACGTTCGCAAATGTCCGTCTGCAAATGTTCGTCCGCAAATGTCCGTCCGCAAATGTACGTTTGCAAATGTCCGTCCGCAAATGTACGTTCGCAAATGTCTGTCCGCAAATGTCCGTCCGCAAATGTACGTTCGCAAATGTCCGTCCGCAAATGTTCGTTCGCAAATGTCCGTCCGCAATGTACGTTCGCAAATGTCCGTCTGCAAATGTCTGTCCGCAAATGTCCTGTCCGCAAATGTACGTTCGCAAATGTCGTCCGCAAATGTACGTTCGCAAATGTCCGTCTGCAAATGTCTGTCCGCAAATGTCTGTCCGCAAATGTACGTTCGCAAATGTCCGTCCGCAAATGTCTGTCCGCAAATGTACGTTCGCAAATGTCCGTCCGCAAATGTTCGTTCGCAAATGTCCGTCCGCAAATGTCCGTCCGCAAATGTACGTTCGCAAATGTCCGTCTGCAAATGTCGTCCGCAAATGTCCGTCCGCAAATGTTCGTTCGCAAATGTCCGTCCGCAAATGTCCGTCCGCAAATGTACGTTCGCAAATGTCCGTCTGCACATGTCTGTCCGCAAATGTACGTTCGCAAATGTCCGTCTGCAAATGTTCGTCCGCAAATGTCCGTCCGCAAATGTACGTTCGCAAATGTCCGTCCGCAAATGTTCGTCCGCAAATGTCCGTCCGCAAATGTTCGTCCGCAAATGTCCGTCCGCAAATGTCTGTCCGCAAATGTACGTTCGCAAATGTCCGTCCGCAAATGTCCGTCCGCAAATGTACGTTCGCAAATGTCCGTTCGCAAATGTCCGTCCGCAAATGTTCGTCCGCAAATGTCCGTCCGCAAATGTTCGTCCGCAAATGTCCGTCCGCAAATGTCCGTCCGCAAATGTTCGTCCGCAAATGTCCGTCCGCAAATGTCCGTCCGCAAATGTACGTTCGCAAATGTCCGTCCGCAAATGTTTCGTCCGCAAATGTCCGTCCGCAAATGTTCGTCCGCAAATGTCCGTCCGCAAATGTCTGTCCGCAAATGTACGTTCGCAAATGTTCGTCCGCAAATGTCCGTCTGCAAATGTCTGTCCGCAAATGTCTGTCCGCAAATGTACGTTCGCAAATGTCCGTCCGCAAATGTCGTCCGCAAATGTACGTTCGCAAATGTCCGTCCGCAAATGTTCGTTCGCAAATGTCCGTCCGCAAATGTCCGTCCGCAAATGTACGTTCGTAAATGTCCGTCTGCAAATGTCTGTCCGCAAATGTCCGTCCGCAAATGTTCGTCCGCAAATGTCCGTCCGCAAATGTCCGTCGCAAAATGTCCGTCCGCAAATGTCCGTCCGCAAATGTCTGTCCGCAAATGTACGTCCGCAAATGTCCGTCTGCAAATGTCTGTCCGCAAATGTACGTTCGCAAATGTCCGTCGCAAATGTCCGTCCGCAAATGTTCGTCCGCAAATGTCCGTCCGCAAATGTTCGTCCGCAAATGTCCGTCCGCAAATGTTCGTCCGCAAATGTCCGTCCGCAAATGTTCGTCCGCAAATGTCCGTCCGCAAATGTCGTCCGCAAATGTCCGTCCGCAAATGTACGTTTGCAAATGTCCGTCCGCAAATGTACGTTCGCAAATGTCTGTCCGCAAATGTCGTCCGCAAATGTACGTTCGCAAATGTCCGTCTGCAAATGTCTGTCCGCAAATGTCTGTCCGCAAATTACGTTCGCAAATGTCCGTCCGCAAATGTCGTCCGCAAATGTACGTTCGCAAATGTCCGTCCGCAAATGTTCGTTCGCAAATGTCCGTCCGCAAATGTCCGTCCGCAAATGTACGTTCGCAAATGTCCGTCTGCAAATGTCTGTCCGCAAATGTCCGTCCGCAAATGTTCGTTCGCAAATGTCCGTCCGCAAATGTCCGTCCGCAAATGTACGTTCGCAAATGTCCTGTCCGCAAATGTACGTTCGCAAATGTCCGTCCGCAAATGTACGTTCGCAAATGTCCGTCGCAAATGTCTGTCCGCAAATGTCCGTCGCAAATGTCCGTCCGCAAATGTCCGTCCGCAAATGTCCGTCCGCAAATGTCTGTCCGCAAATGTACGTTCGCAAATGTCCGTCTGCACATGTCTGTCCGCAAATGTACGTTCGCAAATGTCCGTCTGCAAATGTCCGTCCGCAAATGTTCGTCCGCAAATGTCCGTCCGCAAATGTCCGTCCGCAAATGTTCGTCCGCAAATGTCCGTCCGCAAATGTCCGTCCGCAAATGTACGTCGCAAATGTCCGTCCGCAAATGTTCGTCCGCAAATGTCCGTCCGCAAATGTTCGTCCGCAAATGTCCGTCCGCAAATGTCTGTCCGCAAATGTACGTCGCAAATGTCCGTCCGCAAATGTCCGTCCGCAAATGTACGTTCGCAAATGTCCGTTCGCAAATGTCCGTTCGCAAATGTCCGTCGCAAATGTCCGTCCGCAAATGTTCGTCCGCAAATGTCCGTCCGCAAATGTCCGTCCGCAAATGTTCGTCCGCAAATGTCCGTCCGCAAATGTCCGTCCGCAAATTCCGTCCGCAAATGTCCGTCCGCAAATGTTCGTCCGCAAATGTCCGTCTGCAAATGTCCGTCCGCAAATTCGTCCGCAAATGTCCGTCGCAAATGTCCGTCCGCAAATGTTCGTTCCGCAAATGTCCGTCCGCAAATGTACGTTCGCAAATGTCCGTCCGCAAATGTTCGTCCGCAAATGTCCGTCCGCAAATGTCCGTCCGCAAATGTCCGTCCGCAAATGTCTGTCCGCAAATGTACTTCGCAAATGTCCGTCCGCAAATGTCCGTCCGCAAATGTACGTTCGCAAATGTCCGTTCGCAAATGTCCGTCGCAAATGTCTGTCCGCAAATGTACGTTCCGCAAATGTCCGTCCGCAAATGTCCGTCCGCAAATGTACGTTCGCAAATGTCCGTTCGCAAATGTCCGTTCGCAAATGTCCGTCTGCAAATGTCCGTCCGCAAAATGTCGTCCGCAAATGTCCGTCGCAAATGTCGTCCGCAAATGTTCGTCCGCAAATGTCCGTCCGCAAATGTCCGTCCGCAAATGTACGTTCGCAAATGTCCGTCCGCAAATGTTCGTCCGCAAATGTCCGTCGCAAATGTTCGTCCGCAAATGTCCGTCCGCAAATGTCTGTCCGCAAATGTACGTTCGCAAATGTCCGTCCGCAAAATGTTCGTCCGCAAATGTCCGTCCGCAAATGTCCGTCCGCAAATGTACGTTCGCAAATGTCCGTCCGCAAAATGTTCGTCCGCAAATGTCCGTCCGCAAATGTTCGTCCGCAAATGTCCGTCCGCAAATGTCTGTCCGCAAATGTACGTTCGCAAATGTCCGTCCGCAAATGTCCGTCCGCAAATGTCCGTCCGCAAATGTTCGTTCGCAAATGTCCGTCCTCAAATGTCCGTCCGCAAATGTACGTTCGCAAATGTCCGTCTGCAAATGTCCGTCGCAAATGTTCGTCCGCAAATGTCCGTCCGCAAATGTTCGTCCGCAAATGTCCGTCTGCAAATGTCTGTCCGCAAAATGTCTGTCCGCAAATGTACGTTCGCAAATGTCCGTCCGCAAATGTCTGTCCGCAAATGTACGTTCGCAAATGTCCGTCCGCAAATGTTCGTTCGCAAATGTCCGTCCGCAAATGTCCGTCCGCAAATGTACGTTCGTAAATGTCCGTCTGCAAATGTCTGTCCGCAAATGTCCGTCCGCAAATGTTCGTCCGCAAATGTCCGTCCGCAAATGTCCGTCCGCAAATGTCCGTCCGCAAATGTCCGTCCGCAAATGTCTGTCCGCAAATGTACGTCCGCAAATGTCCGTCTGCAAATGTCTGTCCCGCAAATGTACGTTTCGCAAATGTCCGTCTGCAAATGTCCGTCCGCAAATGTTTCGTCCGCAAATGTCCGTCCGCAAATGTTCGTCCGCAAATGTCCGTCCGCAAATGTCCGTCCGCAAATGTCCGTCCGCAAATGTTCGTCCGCAAATGTCCGTCCGCAAATGTTCGTCCGCAAATGTCCGTCCGCAAATGTACGTTTGCAAATGTCCGTCCGCAAATGTACGTTTCGCAAATGTCTGTCCGCAAATGTCCGTCCGCAAATGTACGTCGCAAATGTCCGTCCGCAAATGTTCGTTCGCAAATGTCCGTCCGCAAATGTACGTTCGCAAATGTCCGTCTGCAAATGTCGACTCGAACAAAAAACTAAATTAATTAGTGTTTGAAAAAAGGTAAATATCCGTCATATGGCGCGGAGCCCAAAATGGCCGAAATATATACCAATTGATAGCTCTCGGTCTGTAATGGAAGAATCCAAAAGAATTTTTTTGCGGCAACCAATCCCTGAAGAGTTACAGACCCTGGACTGAAATGGCCAAATGCCTTTGGGACTGAACCGTCCAATTATTTAAAACGCATGAATTGCGACAAATTAGATATCCTTCGATTCCTCTCGGCATGTAACCCTTGAATCTGAAAGAATTTTTAGATAAAAATGAAATTGAAAAAAGCTATGGGTCATCAAAACCTCTAAAAATGACTGTGATAAAAAAAACCAATTTAAGTGAGCCAAAAACGCTTAAGAGCACTTGCAGCTTCCGAACTTCGCAAAAGGGAGCATGCGAAGACGGAGCAAGTAGTGGGGCGAGACGGAGGGCGGAGGAAAAAGTCTGACGAGCGCCACAGGCGGTTGACTGCGGGGGCCCGAAGGGCCCCCGCCAATCAGTCAACCGCCTGCGGATCACGCGCGGACTTCTTCCGTAGCCCGTAGTCTCGCCCCACCTACTGGCCGCCGTAGTCGAGTGTGCGGCGGTTTTTTAGCGCAATAAACAAAACAAAATTTTTTTTTTAATTTGTAGTTACGTGCAGGATCGTTTTTGTTCATATTTTGTATTTTATGGAGAATAAAAGTTCATTTTTTTTTGTTCGAATCCGGGTTCGGGTTTTGGAATTTGGCCAAAATGGATGTCATAACCGTTTTCAGCAACCTCGAAAACCCCCAGAAATATGTTTTCCTTATAATTTATGAATTTCGAAATTTTGTTCAAATTCGGGTTCGGGATTCGGAATTTTGACTAAAAAAAGTTAAAAAGCCAGTCAAAATGGTGAGTATTTTAAGATCGTTTACATATAAACATTAAGACTTTTCGAAAATGACATTCGAAGAAAATGTTGTACAAATTGCAAAAGAATCGGCGGATTCAGTGGCAAATGAAAAGCAACAGAAAAACGGAGCGAAACTTTTGGGTACTTTTTTTCTGGCACATTTGACACTTTTTTTCAATTTTATTAAAAATCACGAAACATTTCATTACAAAAAATGCCAAAATAGCAGCGATCAACACATGGAAAAAAGTCCGAACTTTAAGCAAATGCATTTTGTTAAAGAATTTCTGAATAAAAAATGCAAAAAAAAAAAAAGAAAAGAAAAATACACCTCTTAAGAAATGAAAACATTCTCAAAAATTTACTTATAATGAAAAAAAACTTACTTTTGTTTATTTAACTGATTATTAAATATTTTATATAAATTTTTGTCGAATAAGAAAATTTTTAAATTTAAATTTTGGCCATCAATTTTTGAGAAAATTTTTCAATTCTTAGGGGTTAAATTTTCTGAATTTTTTCTTAGGAATTATTTTTATTTATTTTTATTGCATTTTTGTTAAGGATTTTGCGGAAAAAGCCAAAAAAGGCATTATGGAAAAAAATGAATGAACAAAAATAAAAAATTAATTTAAGGTTTACTTCGGTACAAATTTGACAATGAATTGGAAGAAATACAAAAAAGAATGGTCAAAAAAGCATTAGAAGAAAAGTCAAAATTGGAGGCATTGAAAGCGAAGAATGAATTGCAATTAACGGACGAGGAAAAAAAATGATTTGTTTTTGCTTAAAGAACACGAAAGACGCAATTCGGGCTTTTTCAAATTGTTACGCTCACCTTTTGCCAACTTTTGATCAGCTGAGAAGCGTAACTGACTAGAAAATGTTGCGTCAAAATGAAAATTTTGACAAAAAAAATTCATTTTTTTCTTTTGTCTTGATAACATTCGTTTTTGGGTGTTTTTTGACGGTAAAACTTTTTAATTTTTTAACGAAAAATTGAAAATGAAAATTGTGCAAAATGAATGATTTTTTCCGTCAATGATTATTTCTTTTATACCATTTTCCTGCTCTTTTCTCTCCTTTCATTTGCTTCTTTTTTGGCTGTCTCTTTGATCACTTTTCCTTTGGATAAATTTTTATTTTTATTTTTGCAATTGCAAAACAAATTTTTGGGCCTCCAATCGGAAATATTTTTAACTCACACAGTACCGGTGGTTTTAAAAATCGGCACCGTCTGTAAATTGAAATGTAAGTAATAAAAATGCACCAAAAAGTTCAAAATGAGAGAGAAAAACATATACATAAGTATATTTGGAAAAACCAGAAAAAAAAATGTGTAAAAATGGTGTTAAATGGGCATTACTTAAAAAACCATTAAAAAAATTATGATATAACTTTGCTCAAAGCAATAAAATTATGAAATTATGACATCATTCGATAGTTCGAAGAGATTTCTATTAGCCTACAAACTTTCAAAAAGTTTTGTTAAGCTTAAAGAAAGTTATGATCAAAAATGTTCAAGAAAATTTTTAGTTTCTCAGGTCACAACAACTTTTTTGAAACTCAATGAATTTTTTTGAAATTTTGCAGGATAATAGAAAACACTAAGGGCTATTAAATAATATTATGATTTAATATTTGGTAATGACCATATGGACCAGAGCCAAAAATTGTGGAAATTTATACCAATTGGTAGCCCTAAGTCTACAATGAAAGAATCCGAAAGAATTTTTTGCGGCAATCAATCCCTGAAGAGTTACAGACCCGGGACTGAATACGCAATTCTAAATTTTTCAATAGTCTCAAAAAGTCTAAAAATATAAAAATACACATTTTCAATAATTGTCAGTTTAATTAAAATTAATCATTCTTAAGTTGGGTCCTCAAATGCAATTTTCCGAGCCCTTGGAAACGAACGCATTGATGACGCCAATTAATTTTGCTGAATTGCACTTTCGGTCGGGGCTGACCCGCAGGGCGTTCCCGAACTGGGATAGGCCCACAGCTAAATTTTTGAGTGCGGGGGACGGCGTTCGCGCCTCCCCTTTAAAAAGCTTTCGAATTTGTCGAACATTTAGCCACTTCGCTCCCGAGTGGTTTAGATCAATTGATGGTATCATTCAATTGCTTTAATTTTCTCTATCAGAATAAGACTTCATTAATATAAGTTCCCGGTCCCGAATCTGTAATTCGTTATGAAAAGTTTGCCGCCAAGTTTTTCTTTCAGTTTTAATCTACCAACAAAATTAAATTTTCTTGGTATGATTTTAAATGGCTTGATAGTGCCTATTAACATGCAAAGTTTCAAAAAATTTAGCTGAGACACAAAAAACTTATGGCAAAAAAACCTAAAAAATTGCATTTTTCTGGCCATTTTGGCTCAGCGCATCATACATATCTCTTTTTAAACCTAATATACTTAGGGTGTAACATAAGTTTCCGCACAACTTTTTTTAAAGAATTTTTTTTTGAATATAAATTTAAAAAACCACAATCATGATCCGAAATATCTGACATTATTATTGTAAATGAGTTTGCTATTTATCAGGCAAGAGATAAATCCCGTTAGAAAAGTATTTAAGGAGTTAGAGTTGATAATGTAAAAATGGTCATTTTCGAGGTATGTAATTTTGATGGCTGATTTAAAGAAAATGAAAAGAGATACAGAGGCAGAGAAAACGTGAGTAAATAGAGCAAAGTTATAACTATAAAAAATTATAAGAAAAAAATTTTATTACTTCAAAAATAAATTATTGGAAGGCCGAGTCTTAAAATGGTCTCCAAAAACGGCATTTTTCAAGACCACCAAGTAACATAATGTTTTAAAAGTGGTTTTGGAAATTCCGAATTTAATTAAACTAACTAAATTGACCACGCTGAGTCCGAATATGGCCTTAGATTTGGTCTCTGGGTTCTCAACAAACCTGTACAGCTCCAACTTCATGCATGGGGTTGGAGCAGTACAAGCTCAGGGTTAAAAGATAGGTCAGATTAAAGGCCATATTCGGATTCTACTGGTCTAATTTGTACAGAAAACCTTCTTTTTTGTTATATCAGGTTACTTTTTTGACCATAAAAAATTCGAGAAAAATTAGTGGGCCAATTTGCAATTTTTGCATGGTCAGGAAAAAATACTAAAAAAATTGAATAAGCAAATAAAAAATGAAACAATGGCATGAAATAAAGAAGACTTTCTGACGAACAAAATAAAAAAAGAATTATTAAAATAACTGCAGAAATTACGGAGTTATGAATTTGACAAAAAATCGCGAAATATGGACATAAAATGGCAAAAATTGGACATAAATTTTCTTGAGGTATGATTTCTCAAAATTTTTCTTCAAGTTCGCTAAACGCAAAGTAAAAACTATCAAAAATGGCTGCATATTGTATTAAAAATCATTTTAGAAGAAAAAACCGAGACACAGCTTAAAATTTACTCATTTTAGCAAAAAATCAACCCAAAAAGCTAAATTTTCGTTTTTTTTTTTTTTTTTGCTAATTTTTGACATAATTAACCAATTTTTGAGAAAATTTAAATTTAATCAATATTTTCGAGAAAATTTTGCTAAAAAATTATTTGTTTGGAAAATTTTCGGGCCTTTGGGGATAAAAAAGACCAATTTATCCGATGGGGGCCGCCGGTCTAATAGAGGTTTTTTGGAAAAATGCCAAAATATGGACAAAAATGCGAAAATATGTTAAAATATGGAAATATGGATATGGAAAGTCATCCTAGAAGCTTCAAACCAAGCTAAAAACTAGAGTGCAGCGGGACCGGGACCGGGACCGGGCCGGGAATTCCCGGTCCTCCGAGGTCCCGGTCCCGGTTCCCGGTCCCGGATTTTGAAAAGCTCAGGTCCCGGTCTCGGTAGGGCAACCGGGAACCGGGAAAAACAAGCACTGGTAAGAATGGGGGTCTGAGTGAAAAATTAGCGAATAAAATTGGAGTGAAAGGAAAAATTTTTCAAATAATAATTAATATATTCGATGAAAGTACCACTACCAACTGTGGAAGATGGCCTAGTGGCTACTCTCCTTGACTTTCCCTTCATCTTTCCCATGGTTCAATCCCCCTACAGAAATTCAAATAATTTGAATTTCCTTTTTGTATCCTCATGGCTTTCCTATCGACAAAATATGATTTTTAATTTTTTAAATTATATTTTATCATTTTTTAAAGAAAATCCGTACAAATTGAGCCTAATAATCCCAAAAAAGCCATTTTTGTTGAAAATCTGTTAACAAATCTCACTCAAATTTTCAAAATTTTCCCCGGCGGCGCCAATCGGCACCGCGGGACCTCCCTTCTTTGCCAAAAGTTTTCTGGAAAAAGCGCGCCGAAAAAAGTGGTGTGATAAGTAAATATTAATTTATAATAATATTCAATCATTTAGCCCAAAAAATTATTAATTGTTTGAAATAATTGAAATAAATTCGATTTGAAAATTTTAATTAATTTAACTTAGCTTTAACTTTGGATTGATTTTATTAAAAAAAACAAAATAAAAAATTAATTTTGTATTATTTTCACTTGAAATAAATTAAAATTTGATTTTTTGAATTTTTTAAAATTCCCGGTTGGTCCCGGTTCCCGGTCCCGGTCCCGAACAAAAACCTAGGTCCCGGTCCCGGCTTCTCAGGTCCCGGCAAGTCCCGGTCCCGCTGCACTCTACTAAAAACACCCGGCCCGTTTTGAAGGCATAAAAGCAAAAATTTTTTAAATGCTTCGACGTACCATCGCTTACGGCAGTCGTTCCCATCTTTAATTTATGCATATTGAACGCTCTGTTGCATTTTTTTAAAATGGGATGTGCCTTTAAAACAGAAAGTGCCGAATCGTTTTATAAATAATTTATTTAATTCGAATTTAGGCCCTATGAATCATAGTTTCCTAAATTTTTATTTTTCTGAAAACATTTTATTAAAATTTTATTTTTATTTATTTATTTTTTGTGCCTTTTCTGATTGTGAGAACCAACGCCATTTAGGCACATTTGTATTCCTTATTAATTGATTTTTGCCGTTTTTGTGTTCCATTGCCCTCCCCTCCAATGATGATGACCACTGACTCACTCACTAATTATTCAAATCCATCCTCAATTAACCAATGCCAAATTTTTAAATTTATATAAATTTATTTTTATGCCATGGATTGCCCTCCCCCAAAAAAATGCAGCTTCCCCTAATTAATTAATTACTTTAATTGTTTTTTAGCCATGCGATTTCCCCCAAAAATTCAACTGCCCCCTGAACTTCTTTCCGAATTGGCCAATGCTTTTCGTTTCAATTTTCGTTGGTCCATTCTTCGAATTTCTTCCTCCATTTTTAATCACTTTCTCGCCAAAAGACAACAGAAAATTCTACAAAATATTGAGTTGAAATTTCAACAGGCAAGTGAATATGTAGGAGGAAGACTAATTTAAAAAAGTTAATTTTCTTAACTAAAATTTAATTTGTCCAAAAGATAAAATATCTAGAAATGATCAAAATCACTTAAAAATGTATCAATTCTAATTTTCTTGTGCTTTGTAAGCATTTTTGGTATATTTAACTTAAAATGTATTAAGGAAAATGCATTGAAATTTTGTGGGCTTTTTCTTTGTCCGTAAATTGCGGTTTGAGGGGCAATCAATCAAAACGCAATTGCTCCCGTCAATTAGTGATTTGACTCTTGAGGCGAGAGATCGCACTAATTTTGCTCTTTCCTGGGAAAAGCTTAATTTTCGATCACTTTTTCAGATTATCAAATCATATGAACAACGCAAAGGTTTTAGCAATGTTGGGAAGCTGTCCAACTTTTTCAACAAAACTCTTGAATTATTTCAAATGAATATCGCCATTCCCGAAGCTGTGCTTGGTGCTCGAGCTCTGATCACCTTACATACGGTAAATTAGAGGGACGGTGGCGGGGTCATACGGTAGTGGGAAGAGAGGGACCTGCTGAAAAATGGACAGAATTGGACAAAACCGGGGCCGAACATTCAAACAATCCGATTGTCAATTTCAAGCTTAAGTTTATGCCTAAGCTTAAGCCCAAGCAAGACTAAGCTTAGGCCTAAGCTTAGGATTAAGCCCGAGCAAGCCTAAGTTTAGGCCTAAGCCTAGGACTAAGCCCAAGCAAGCCTAAGCTTAGGATTGAGTCCAAGCAAGCTTAAGTTTAAGCCTAAGCTTAAGCCCAAGCAAGCCAAAGTATTGTGTATTTTGGGGCGATAATTGCATTTATTTTTGCCTCTAATTAGCCTTAATTAAGAACAATTTCAATGAGCTGTATTCCATTTTGGAACATGGT
>CP049713.1:3198537-3244908 GCA_004148225.2 Heterodera glycines
GCATTTGTCAGCAGCGATCAATCCGGTGAAGATGACCAAAATTGGGAAGAGCAGAAGAATTTTGTCCATCTTGCAATTTTTAAATGTGGCAAAATGCGCCAAAGTCAGAATCTTGCAAAAGTTTTAAAAATTTTAAAAAATGGAAATTAAATAATGGAAAAATGGCAGTCATGGGTCAATTTTTGTACTTTTCGCAAAATGGCCTAGCACCGTGTACGGCGGGAGGGGTGGGCTATGCCGCACAAACAACGCTCACTCATCACCCATTGATCGATGGGTCAAGGTCATTTCGCAGCGGAGCCAAGCCGTGGTCATTTCGGCGCACCTTATTTTATGGCACTATCGCACAAAGGGACGGTCCTCTGACCAGAAGGGGGGAAGAGGGCGGCTCGAGTGAAATAAGCAATGAGAGAGCGGCGAGATGGCCAAAGGAGAGAGAGAGAGAGGGGGGGGGAAAGAGATGGGGAAAAGGAGAGAGGAGGCAGGAGACGGCATTGGAGCGGCAGTGACTGTGAGTGGTAAGGCGAAAGCGTTCAGAAATGCTTTACTTTATTCATGTCCAGCAGGCCTTTGCGCCCGGACATTTGCGCCTATGCACAAAATCGGATTCCAACTTGTTTTTTCAAGCCCTGATAGCCGAAACAGAATTGAAATGAAAAACTCAGTCTTTTAGTTTATTAGGAGCAGTAACATGTATTGAAAAAACTTCAGTTTGACCCGACCCCGATTTTGGACATAGGCGCAAATGTCCGCGGCGCAAATGTGCGACAACTAGGGATGTGCGAGATTCTCGGTCCTCGATTTGCGTTCTCGGTCTCGTTTAAAAATTTAATAGTCAAAGAAATGTGTAGTAGGAGCACACGAAGGAAAGGAGCAGAAAAAAAGGTGATAGATTTTGACAGAGGAAAATTAGTCACACGATATTTCAGTAATTGGCTTAAAAACTGAAAGAGCAAATTGACAATTCATTAAAGCAAGCAAACCGTCCGATAACATTTAAAATTATTTTGATTTTTTGCCCTTCGTCTTTTTTGAAAATCTGTTAGGTCGGCGCAAGGAGAGGGAAAGGGGGAGGGCCCCGCCCAAATGTTCCCCCAACGGGGATGGGTTTTCGGTGTTTATCGGGCGGGAAGGCAAGACAGACAATGAAATGTACAATTAGCGGTGCTTAAATACGATCCAAAATGGTGGGGTTACAATTAATTATTAAGAAATAGGGTGATCGTTTGGGGTTTTTTCTTCATTTTCTTCGTCGGGCATCGCTGTTGCGGCCGGTTCTTCACATGCACTCGGTGTGTTGTCGTCGGCTGAACGGGCTCCTCTTTTGGCAATACTGTGCTTTGTCCCCCCCCCTTTTCCGAAAATTTCTTTTATGATTTCAAAAGTCATGAAAACATGTTTCAAAGGGTTTTCGGGGTCGCCGATCCCGAATTCGGCATCCATTTTGGCCAATTCCGAACCCCGGACCCGAATTCGAAAAAAAGTCGAAAATTCAAATTTTTCAATTTTCAGATTTTTGGTTTAAACTTTGTTAAAAACACGGAAATAAACTAAAAGTCATTAATGCTTCAATAAAAGATAATTTACACCATTTTTAGACAAAAAATGGAAAATCGAAAAATTTGAATTTTCGACTTTTTTTCGAATTCGGGTCCGGGGTTCGGAATTGTTCGAAATGGGTGCCGGATTCGTGATCAGCGACCCCGAAAACCCTTTGAAACATGTTTTCATGACTTTTGAAATCATAAAAAATATTTTCAAAAAAAGGGGGGGGGACACAAAACACAGTATTACCCCTCTTTTTGCCGTTCCGTTGGCCCACATTTACGCGGAAGGGTGTTGTCGCCGGTTTCTCGTCACTCCATTTTTCCCCTTCACGTGCTCATTAAACAGCGTACACATCGCTGCACCTCCTTTTCTTATTTCGTTGAAACTGTCCGACCAACGGACAGTCGCAGCTCGCTGAGTTGCGACACCACAAAAATCCTCAAATTTTCTCAAAAGACCACAAAAATCCGCAAATTCTCATTTTTCATAAAAATCCTCTTTTACCCTCTAAAATAGGGTTAAGCCCCGACCCCGAGCCCCCGACATTTTCGGGCCTATTCCCCGACCCGACCCCCGACATGTCGCCCCCCGAGGTCCCCGGCCATTTGTCTCAATGTGTAGCCTAACTACATGGAAACGGGCATTTTATTGTAGGTTTTTGTAAAAAATTTGAATTTTCTTATTTGAAAATTTAAACAAATTTAGTTTTTGGAATGAAAAGATTGGAATGCGAAAATCAAAGAATTCTAATGCATTTCCTAACAATCTTTTCTGCAAAATTATTGTCTCCCGTCCAAAATGTAAACATTTTTCGACGGAAAGGGAGAAAAACGTATCAATTCGCATTTTTTACGAATTTTGATGAAAATTCACTAAATTAAATGATAGCAAACGTCATATTAAATAATTATTTTTCCACATTTTTATGCCCACGACTCACAGACACAGAACCATTCTCAAAATTCATTCCAAATTTCACGGGGACGGACGGAATTCAATCCCCCGCCATACCGGAAATTAAAATCCGGAAAACAGGGGGTTTCGACCTTTCTTGAAAACGGAGTCATTCAAAAAGCACACACCAATTTTGGTAACGGAATGTTAAAAGTGGAATTTGGAAATGCAAAATCATTAGTGGGATGCCGCAATTTGACGGCAAAAAAATATGAGGAAAGTTGACGACAAAGTGCCGAAACTGCTTTTGGCACATTATTCGAGAAACGTATCCCAAATTCAAATTTCGTGAATTGTTGGAATGGGTCCTAATTATTTCGTCCGTCTCCCTTCCCCTCCCCAGCCACACACATACCATCACATTTTGTGTTACTGTTATTTTGTTGTTGTTGTTGCTGATCAGCTTGGATCATTTTTGCATCCGTTGTCGTTCTGTCCGTCGCTCGCCATTTTACTTTGTTTTTGTCCTTTCCGTTTTCATTTGTTTTTTGTTTATTTATTATTTTTTTTACTTTTTTGTTTTGTTTTTGTCCCTTGTCCTTTCTCAGACTTTTTATGTCAACTCATTCATTTTTGTGCTTTGTTTGTTCCTTTGTTTTGTTATGTGTTGTATTTTTTTGTTGTCAAATTTGGCGAGCGACAAAATTATTTATGCAAAAAAAGAATGGTGTTGAATCTCTTTAATTTCAAGAGTAGTGTTTTCCAACAGAAAATTAATAATGAATAGATTTTTAATTTTTTTTGGTTTTGAACTACTAAATGGCAAAGCTTGTGTGACAAATTTTATTCCACCATTAATTTTTCAAAATTAATAATTAAAATTTGATAATTACTTCCTCGCCCAATACATTAAAATCGGCTTAAGGTTGGAAATTCAACAATAAATAGCGATGGAATGGCCAAATGGATGTAAATTTGAAAAAGATCTTCCTTTTGGCACGGCGGATGGCCGAATTCTTCTTTGATGGGAAAATGTGTGGGGGGGGGATGGTCAAAAGTTTAGGAGAATTGTGGACAATGGATGTGCTACAACAAAGTGCTGATCAAGTGAGAAGGGGGGGGGAGTGGCCCGATGAATGATGATATTTTGTCCAAATGTCATTTCGTACAAATGGCCAACAATTTCTTTTTTGTATCCCCAAATTTTTGCCCTTTTTGCTGCTATTAATTTTCAAATGTTTAGCAATTTCTGATCATCAATGAGTCTCTCCACCTTTCGCCATCCCACGAACTTGACGTGGATCGTTGAGGAGGGGTGTAAGTGCCTCCGGGCGGATGCGGTGTGCATCCGTCCGGAGGACTACACCAAACCGATTGAATGTTTGAACGCGGCGCATGTGGGTTCCTTCGCGGAACATCTCCTGGCGGAGCCCTGCCGGGACATCAACATGACTGATAATTCTGTAAGAGTGGTTGATCAGCAGAGAAAAATATTAGAAAATTGGAAAAGGCATTAGAAATGTTCAGCGTTTGACAAAAGGTTGGAAATTCAACAATAAATAGCGATGGAATGGCCAAATGGATGTAAATTTGAATAATTGAACAAAATCCAACAAATTTTGACAGAAGAGTCGGACAAAGATGAAGAAATGATTTAATAGGCTTAATTGACAACAGATCAATGCTGCCTCCCCCAAACATGAAAATCGGTTTATTGTCTTATTACATCACAAGTACGCATGTTCTGGGTCGTCGTATTGTATTGACGCCCTCGCTGCGAAAGCCATTGCCGGTGCGCAAGGAGGTGTTAAAGAACCGCATCGGAAGTGGTGGAGGGCGACACGGCTTATCCAGCTTCTGCGAGCGACGTCCAACGGGACGATGTTGCTCTCGCCCGGCTCATTTAAACGGAGTCCGTTTTTGTCGCAGCAATGCGAGCCTGCGCGTAGAACCCCGACGAGAACTCTGTCCCCTGATGGCTCACTAAATAAAATTAATTAATTTATGGTATTTACGGTTAATGTAACCAATTTTTGAAAAAAACCCACTATTTGCACACAACGCCAGAGCCACTGTCGCCGGCGCATGCGGCATCGGAGTGTCCTCGAAAGCAAATTGTGCCCATCGGAAATTTGTAGCCCAGGGGCTTCCCCTATAAATTTATCTTTTTGTCATTAAAAAATCTTGTGTAAATTATGGGTAAATTACCAATCGGCTTACGGCATCGTTGCAGCATGACAAAGACGTCAAAATGCCCGTCATGTAAAGCCGGCGCTTCGTGTTTTCGCATCTGTCCCCGCTTTTTGTGAACGATTGACCGCTTCCTTAGAAAAATAAATAAATTTAGTCTCCGATTCAAAATTCCTTCCCATTTTTAATTAGTGTAATTTTTAGACACTTTTGTTGAAAGGTGCCAATATTAAAATTTATAAAAAATCCAGTTTTTTAAACAAAATCGATTGATTTGGACCTTTCTTTGCTATTTGACTTTTAAAATGTAGGCAAAGATAGTTCATTATTAATTACTTCCTTACCAGCAATCTGACAGTCGACCCATTGGTGTGATGTGTAAACCGGCTCGAAGCGTGGGAACCCAATCGTTCCTAACTTTCCGGGCACCAATTCAAAGGGGAGCACTTCAACGACCGCCAAATCAAATGAGGCGCCATTTAGTAAACGGAAAGCGGGGTGGAGCACAAAGCCTAGCACCTTTGAAAAATTGAATAAGATTAACATAGTGTTTTCAAATTCTCATAATTCAATTTACACCCCATTGCTTTCGCCAGAGTAACTATTATTTAAATGTGAAATAAATACTCGAGAAATAATAAATTTAGGACTTAAATTGCGTGTGGTTTTTGTTCATGTGGGTTAAACTTCATTTTTGAGGCTTTTTGTCATAATTAAAAGACGGTAATAAATGTGTTATTGCAAAACTGCACCTTCTTGGAAACGCCCTCCTCCACACTTTGCCCGTCCTCGATTCCCGCATAAGCCATCGATCCGTCACCGTCTTTCTCTGCCTTTTCCCAGCAATGAGCACACGTGAGGACAAGAGAAGGGTTGAACAGCACTCCGCTGCATCTGCTCATTAGGCCATTCTTAATGGATACATAAATTAATAGTTAATCCATATTCTGGGAGTTTTTTCCAATAAATCTATGAAAGTTTAAGTTTTTAGAAAAAAAAGGCTGAAATGTCAAAAAAAAACAAAAATTGCAAATTGTTTGATAAAGTTTTAAACGGGTTTAATGTTTCTGTTTTTTTAAAATTTATGCTGAATTTTTTTTTATTGACTCACTTGGTTTTTGATGAGAAAATGAACAAAGTACGTCGCGTTGTCATAAGGGCCAGTTTCCGAACCGAACATGACGCGACTCGTTGGCATTGCGCATCGACGAGATTCCCGAACTTTCCGCTGCTGCTGAAGCGACCGGAAATTCAGCCTTGGACTAAAACAAGTGATTAAAATTGTTTACAAATATTTCATTCATCATACAAGTTGTTGCATTTGTCAGCAGCGATCAATCCGGTGAAGATGACCAAAATTGGGAAGAGCAGAAGAATTTTGTCCATCTTGCAATTTTTAAATGTGGCAAAATGCGCCAAAGTCAGAATCTTGCAAAAGTTTTAAAAATTTTAAAAAATGGAAATTAAATAATGGAAAAATGGCAGTCATGGGTCAATTTTTGTACTTTTCGCAAAATGGCCTAGCACCGTGTACGGCGGGAGGGGTGGGCTATGCCGCACAAACAACGCTCACTCATCACCCATTGATCGATGGGTCAAGGTCATTTCGCAGCGGAGCCAAGCCGTGGTCATTTCGGCGCACCTTATTTTATGGCACTATCGCACAAAGGGACGGTCCTCTGACCAGAAGGGGGGAAGAGGGCGGCTCGAGTGAAATAAGCAATGAGAGAGCGGCGAGATGGCCAAAGGAGAGAGAGAGAGGGGGGGGGGAAAGAGATGGGGAAAAGGAGAGAGGAGGCAGGAGACGGCATTGGAGCGGCAGTGACTGTGAGTGGTAAGGCGAAAGCGTTCAGAAATGCTTTACTTTATTCATGTCCAGCAGGCCTTTGCGCCCGGACATTTGCGCCTATGCACAAAATCGGATTCCAACTTGTTTTTTCAAGCCCTGATAGCCGAAACAGAATTGAAATGAAAAACTCAGTCTTTTAGTTTATTAGGAGCAGTAACATGTATTGAAAAAACTTCAGTTTGACCCGACCCCGATTTTGGACATAGGCGCAAATGTCCGCGGCGCAAATGTGCGACAACTAGGGATGTGCGAGATTCTCGGTCCTCGATTTGCGTTCTCGGTCTCGTTTAAAAATTTAATAGTCAAAGAAATGTGTAGTAGGAGCACACGAAGGAAAGGAGCAGAAAAAAAGGTGATAGATTTTGACAGAGGAAAATTAGTCACACGATATTTCAGTAATTGGCTTAAAAACTGAAAGAGCAAATTGACAATTCATTAAAGCAAGCAAACCGTCCGATAACATTTAAAATTATTTTGATTTTTTGCCCTTCGTCTTTTTTGAAAATCTGTTAGGTCGGCGCAAGGAGAGGGAAAGGGGGAGGGCCCCGCCCAAATGTTCCCCCAACGGGGATGGGTTTTCGGTGTTTATCGGGCGGGAAGGCAAGACAGACAATGAAATGTACAATTAGCGGTGCTTAAATACGATCCAAAATGGTGGGGTTACAATTAATTATTAAGAAATAGGGTGATCGTTTGGGGTTTTTTCTTCATTTTCTTCGTCGGGCATCGCTGTTGCGGCCGGTTCTTCACATGCACTCGGTGTGTTGTCGTCGGCTGAACGGGCTCCTCTTTTGGCAATACTGTGCTTTGTCCCCCCCCCTTTTCCGAAAATTTCTTTTATGATTTCAAAAGTCATGAAAACATGTTTCAAAGGGTTTTCGGGGTCGCCGATCCCGAATTCGGCATCCATTTTGGCCAATTCCGAACCCCGGACCCGAATTCGAAAAAAAGTCGAAAATTCAAATTTTTCAATTTTCAGATTTTTGGTTTAAACTTTGTTAAAAACACGGAAATAAACTAAAAGTCATTAATGCTTCAATAAAAGATAATTTACACCATTTTTAGACAAAAAATGGAAAATCGAAAAATTTGAATTTTCGACTTTTTTTCGAATTCGGGTCCGGGGTTCGGAATTGTTCGAAATGGGTGCCGGATTCGTGATCAGCGACCCCGAAAACCCTTTGAAACATGTTTTCATGACTTTTGAAATCATAAAAAATATTTTCAAAAAAAGGGGGGGGGACACAAAACACAGTATTACCCCTCTTTTTGCCGTTCCGTTGGCCCACATTTACGCGGAAGGGTGTTGTCGCCGGTTTCTCGTCACTCCATTTTTCCCCTTCACGTGCTCATTAAACAGCGTACACATCGCTGCACCTCCTTTTCTTATTTCGTTGAAACTGTCCGACCAACGGACAGTCGCAGCTCGCTGAGTTGCGACACCACAAAAATCCTCAAATTTTCTCAAAAGACCACAAAAATCCGCAAATTCTCATTTTTCATAAAAATCCTCTTTTACCCTCTAAAATAGGGTTAAGCCCCGACCCCGAGCCCCCGACATTTTCGGGCTATTCCCCGACCCGACCCCCGACATGTCGCCCCCCGAGGTCCCGGCCATTTGTCTCAATGTGTAGCCTAACTACATGGAAACGGGCATTTTATTGTAGGTTTTTGTAAAAAATTTGAATTTTCTTATTTGAAAATTTAAACAAATTTAGTTTTTGGAATGAAAAGTTGGAATGCGAAAATCAAAGAATTCTAATGCATTTCCTAACAATCTTTTCTGCAAAATTATGTCTCCCGTCCAAAATGTAAACATTTTTTCGACGGAAAGGAGAAAAACGTATCAATTCGCATTTTTTACGAATTTTGATGAAAATTCACTAAATTAAATGATAGCAAACGTCATATTAAATAATTATTTTTCCACATTTTTATGCCCACGACTCACAGACACAGAACCATTCTCAAAATTCATTCCAAATTTCACGGGACGGACGGAATTCAATCCCCCGCCATACCGGAAATTAAAATCCGGAAAACAGGGGGTTTCGACCTTTCTTGAAAACGGAGTCATTCAAAAAAGCACACACCAATTTTTGTAACGGAATGTTAAAGTGGAATTTGGAAATGCAAAATCATTAGTGGGATGCCGCAATTGACGGCAAAAAAATATGAGGAAAGTTGACGACAAAGTGCCGAAACTGCTTTTGGCACATTATTCGAGAAACGTATCCCAAATTCAAATTTCGTGAATTGTTGGAATGGGTCCTAATTATTTCGTCCGTCTCCCTTCCCCTCCCCAGCCACACACATACCATCACATTTTGTGTTACTGTTATTTTTTTGTTGTTGTTGCTGATCAGCTTGGATCATTTTTGCATCCGTTGTCGTTCTGTCCGTCGCTCGCCATTTTACTTTGTTTTGTCCTTCCGTTTTCATTTTGTTTTTTGTTTATTTATTATTTTTTTACTTTTTTGTTTTGTTTTTGTCCCTTGTCCTTTCTCAGACTTTTTATGTCAACTCATTCATTTTTGTGCTTTGTTTGTTCTTTGTTTTGTTATGTGTTGTATTTTTTTGTTGTCAAATTTGGCGAGCGACAAAATTATTTATGCAAAAAAAGAATGGTGTTGAATCTCTTTAATTTCAAGAGTAGTGTTTTCCAACAGAAAATTAATAATGAATAGATTTTTAATTTTTTTTGGTTTTGAACTACTAAATGGCAAAGCTTGTGTGACAAATTTTATTCCACCATTAATTTTTCAAAATTAATAATTAAAATTTGATAATTACTTCCTCGCCCAATACATTAAAATCGGCTTAAGGTTGGAAATTCAACAATAAATAGCGATGGAATGGCCAAATGGATGTAAATTTGAAAAAGATCTTCCTTTTGGCACGGCGGATGGCCGAATTCTTCTTTGATGGGAAAATGTGTGGGGGGGGGGATGGTCAAAAGTTTAGGAGAATTGTGGACAATGGATGTGCTACAACAAAGTGCTGATCAAGTGAGAAGGGGGGGGGGAGTGGCCCGTTGAATGATGATATTTTGTCCAAATGTCATTTCGTACAAATGGCCAACAATTTCTTTTTTGTATCCCCAAATTTTTGCCCTTTTTGCTGCTATTAATTTTCAAATGTTTAGCAATTTCTGATCATCAATGAGTCTCTCCACCTTTCGCCATCCCACGAACTTGACGTGGATCGTTGAGGAGGGGTGTAAGTGCCTCCGGGCGGATGCGGTGTGCATCCGTCCGGAGGACTACACCAAACCGATTGAATGTTTGAACGCGGCGCATGTGGGTTCCTTCGCGGAACATCTCCTGGCGGAGCCCTGCCGGGACATCAACATGACTGATAATTCTGTAAGAGTGGTTGATCAGCAGAGAAAAATATTAGAAAATTGGAAAAGGCATTAGAAATGTTCAGCGTTTGACAAAAGGTTGGAAATTCAACAATAAATAGCGATGGAATGGCCAAATGGATGTAAATTTGAATAATTGAACAAAATCCAACAAATTTTGACAGAAGAGTCGGACAAAGATGAAGAAATGATTTAATAGGCTTAATTGACAACAGATCAATGCTGCCTCCCCCAAACATGAAAATCGGTTTATTGTCTTATTACATCACAAGTACGCATGTTCTGGGTCGTCGTATTGTATTGACGCCCTCGCTGCGAAAGCCATTGCCGGTGCGCAAGGAGGTGTTAAAGAACCGCATCGGAAGTGGTGGAGGGCGACACGGCTGATCCAACTTCTGCGAGCGACGTCCAACGGGACGATGTTGCGCTCGCCCGGTTCATTCAAGCGGAGTCCGTTTTTGTCGCAGCAATGCGAGCCTGCGCGTAGAACCCCAACGAGGACTCTGTCCCCTGTTGGCTCACTAAATAAAATGAATTAATTTATGGTATTTACGGTTAATGTAACCAATTTTTGAAAAAAAACCCACTATTTGCACACAACGCCAGAGCCACTGTCGCCGGCGCATGCGGCATCGGAGTGTCCTCGAAAGCAAATTGTGCCCATCGGAAATTTGTAGCCCAGGGGCTTCCCCTATAAATTTATCTTTTTGTCATTAAAAAATCTTGTGTAAATTATGGGTAAATTACCAATCGGCTTACGGCATCGTTGCAGCATGACAAAGACGTCAAAATGCCCGTCATGTAAAGCCGGCGCTTCGTGTTTTCAAATCTGTCCCCGCTTTTTGTGAACGATTGACCGCTTCCTTAGAAAAATAAATAAATTTAGTCTCCGATTCAAAATTCCTTCCCATTTTTAATTAGTGTAATTTTTAGACACTTTTGTTGAAAGGTGCCAATATTAATACTTATAACAAAAGCCAATTTTTTAAACAAAATCGATTGATTTGGACCTTTCTTTTCTATTTGACTTTTAAAATGTAGGCAAAGATAGTTCATTATTAATTATTCCTTACCAGCAATTTGGCAGTCGACCCATTGGTGTGATGTGTAAACCGGCTCGAAGCGTGGGAAACCAATCGTTCCCAATTTTCCGGGCACCAATTCAAAGGGGAGCACTGCGACGACTGCCAAGTCAAATGCTGCGCCATTTAGTAAACGGAAAGCGGGATGGAGCGCAAAGCCTAGCACCTTTGAAAATAACTAGATTAAGATTAACGCTTTCAAAATTTTATAATTAAGTTTTTCGCCCCTATTATCGGATTTAGACAGAGTAATGGCTAATTAAATTTAAAACAAAAAACCCAAAAATCATAGATTTGAATGTGAATAAATGATTTTTCAAATTAAATAGCTGGCTAAGCAGAAAGGTTAGGGGTACAATGAATCATTCAGCAGTAAATAAGACAAATTTTTGGGGATTTTGCCATAATTATAATTGGGTAAAAATGTGTTATTGTAAAACTGCACCTTCTTGGAAACGCCCTCCTCCACACTTTGCCCGTCCTCGATTCCTGCATAAGCGATTGATCCGTCACCGTCTTTCGCTGCTTCATCCCAGCAATGAGCACACGTGAGGACAAGAGAAGGGTTGAACAGCACTCCGCTGCATCTGCTCATTAGGCCATTCTTAATGGATACATAAATTAATAGTTAATCCATATTCTGGGAGTTTTTTCCAATAAATCCATGAAAGTTTAAGTTTTTAGAAAAAGGCATAAAATGTCAAAAAAAAACAAAAATTGCAAATTGTTTGATAAAGTTTTAAACGGGTTTAATGTTTCTGTTTTTTTTAAATTTATGCTGAATTTTTTTTTATTGACTCACTTGGTTTTTGATGAGAAAATGAACAAAGTACGTCGCGTTGTCATAAGGGCCAGTTTCCGAACCGAACATGACGCGACTCGTTGGCATTGCGCATCGACGAGATTCCCGAACTTTCCGCTGCTGCTGAAGCGACCGGAAATTCAGCCTTGGACTAAAACAAGTGATTAAAATTGTTTACAAATATTTCATTAATCATACAAGTTGTTGCATTTGTCAGCAGCGATCAATCCGGTGAAGATGACCAAAATTGGGAAGAGCAGAAGAATTTTGTCCATCTTGCAATTTTTAAATGTGGCAAAATGCGCCAAAGTCAGAATCTTGCAAAAGTTTTAAAAATTTAAAAAAATGGAAATTAAATAATGGAAAAATGGCAGTCATGGGTCCATTTTTGTACTTTTCGCAAAATGGCCTAGCACCGTGTACGGCGGGAGGGGTGGGCTATGCCGCACAAACAACGCTCACTCATCACCCATTGATCGATGGGTCAAGGTCATTTCGCAGCGGAGCCAAGCCGTGGTCATTTCGGCGCACCTTATTTTATGGCACTATCGCACAAAGGGACGGTCCTCTGACCAGAAGGGGGAAGAGGGGGGCTCGAGTGAAATAAGCAATGAGAGAGCGGCGAGATGGCCAAAGGAGAGAGAGAGAGGGGGGGGGGAAAGAGATGGGGAAAAGGAGAGAGGAGGCAGGAGACGGCATTGGAGCGGCAGTGACTGTGAGTGGTAAGGCGAAAGCGTTCAGAAATGCTTTACTTTATTCATGTCCAGCAGGCCTTTGCGCTCCGAACATTTGCGCCCCGGACATTTGCGCCTATGCACAAAATCGGATTCCAACTTGTTTTTTCAAGCCCTGATAGCCGAAACAGAATTGAAATGAAAAACTCAGTCTTTTAGTTTATTAGGAGCAGTAACATGTATTGAAAAAACTTCGGCTCTACTTCAGTTTATGCGTCCAATCATTTTTTATGTATCAAATTATGTTTTTTTGCCAAAATAAAGGTTTTATGCTTTCGTGAGTCAAAAAGTTTGCCTTACTTTTTATGGGCAGCCACTGCCTTTTTCCATTAGTCGGCATTGAGTCACGAGACGGCCGCCGCCACTTTTTCTCTCCAATTTTCGACAATAACACAGACAGCCACCACTTTTTCGACAAAAAATTGGAATGTTGCTATTAGCTTTATTGACAGAGGAAAATTAGTCACCCAATATTTCAGCAATTGGCTTAAAAACTGAAAGAGCAAATTGACAATTCATTAAAGCAAGCAAACCGTCCGATAACATTTAAAATTATTTTGATTTTTTGCCCTTCGTCTTTTTCTCCGTTTTTCATCATATTTGGTGACATGGCAGACTTTACCATGAATTCGAGTTTTTGGTTGTTTTCTAATTTTATTAGAAATAAAATAATTTTTTTTAAATTATGTTAGCCCAGAGCTGCGATCTCAAAATTTTGAAAATCTTCATTTCAGCCATAAAAAATCCTCATTTGCAACTAAAATACCTCAAAAAATCCTCATTTGGAATGAAAAATCCTCATTTTTTTAAACATCATAAAATTGCGAACAAATCAGTTAACTGTCATATTTTCGTTTGAAACAATCACGGCGCCTATCAGCGCCGCCGGACCCATTTTTTCTTAAAAAATTGGCGTAAAAATCACAAAATTGGTGATTTTGGTAAAAATTTATAACAATCTCATTTAAACTAGAGTGCAGCGGGACCAGGACCGGGCCGGGAATTCCCGGTCATCCAAGGTCCCGGTCCCGGTTCCCGGATTTTGAAAAGCTCAGGTCCCGGTCCCGGTAGGGCAACCGGGAACCGGGAAAAACAAGCACTGGTAAGAATGGAGGTCTGAGTGAAAAATTAGTGAAGAAAATTGGAGTTAAAAGGAAAAAATTTAAAAAATATATTAATACCGTATATACTCTTTTTATATGCCAGTCTCCATTAATCTGCCGGTCTCCAGTTATATACCCCCTTCTGAGAAGGTTGAAAAATAATCTACCAGTCTCCATTTATGTGCCAGGGGCGAAAATAGAATTTTTTAATAATTTATTTGGCACATTTTCCAAAAAAAAATTAAACTCAATTCAACAGTAAGAGGGGCTAATAAATGAACAATTCGTTGTCATCTCCGACTCCATCCAGCCCTGCTTCATCATCAGAGTAGGGTCGCTACTTTTAGTGCCGGAAAATCTCGAAATAGTTAACTAAAATAGTGGCAAAAAGTCCGAAATAGTGACGAATAGTGACGTAATTTTCAGCCAAAAATTAAGCCAAAATAATTTTTATTCACTAGTTGGAGTTGCAAATAAGGTACTTTTCCTTTGAACTATTCCCTTATCAAATACTGAACATTTTTAATCAAAATTTGTAAAGAAAAAAAATTGTGGAAAGAATTTTTAAGAAAATTTTCCAATTCTTACTGGTATTTTTTAAAAAATTTTAACCCGTTTCTTAGGGGTGTATTTTTTGGTTTTATTGCATTTTTGTTAAGGAATTTTCCTAAAAATGTCGAAATACTGACAAAACGCCAACATAATGAATTTTCACTATTTTAGTGACGAAGCGCCAAAATAGTGATTTCTAGTGACCGATAGTGACATCAGAATTGAAAAATGTCAACGCAGAAATACGTTTTTTGAGCTACTTTCTTCAAAACAATTGAGTAAAAAAATTAGTAAATAACTAAATGTAGCGACACTAATCATCAGAAAAGCCAAAAAAAACTAAAAACTTTTAAAATTAAAATTAATATTAAAAAAAATAAAAAAAGGCTTCTTCGTGATCGTTTCGTCCATCTTTCACCATTAAAAATTCCAATTTTTATGCATACCGGAAGCAAGAAAATGATAGATTTTTGTCATTTTGGATTCATTTTCAGAAGTTCTTTAACATAAGTGCACTAAAAATGTTTTTTTTTGACGCGATGACATTTTAATTGATTTTAATTAATTACCCCGCATAATTAATCAGTAACTAATTACCATAATTGCTTTGCACCAAAATTAAATTATTAAACTATGCTATTTAATCACTAATTATTCTGAACTAATTTTTTGAATTAATTACTTTGTGCCGTAGAAAGGCCCGTCGCTTCCGCCATTTTGCCATTTTTGGGTCAATTTTCAGAAGTTGTTTAACAGAAATGCAATAAATTTTTTTTTTTTGACGCGATGACATTTTTTGGCGACATGTTCAAAATAAATTTCAAAAATTTTCCACTAAATAAATCATCGAAAAATAATCTCCCAGTCTCCATTAGTCTACCAATCCCAATTATCTACCCCCTTCTGAGGAGGTTGAAAAATAATATACCATGGCATATAAAAAGAGTATATACGGTAAGTAAAAAAAAGAAACCGTTTTGGATTCATTAACCTGAGGGAGGACCAAATGACAGCGCGCCGTCTTGAGCCCGTATGGAATTGGACATCGCTGGGATTTTTACGAGAACCCTGTCGTTAAGACAAAATAAGGGAACCAGCCTAAAGTGTGATTGATTTATCCCGAAATTCCCGGGTCACCCTAAATCCTGGCTCTTGAATGGGATTTTTCGATTTGAATTTAAGCACGGCTTAAGTCATATCCATATAAAATGGTCTTATTGATAAAATTCTGATTTGAGTTCATTCAATTCGCAGTTTATTTGAAACAAAGGATTACAATTAAAAGCAATGAAATTGGGAATTTATGATGATTTAAAAATGCATATGTATTAAGCATTTGAAAAAAGGAGGGCATAATTTGAGAGAAAATTTGGCAATGATTGTAAATTCGACAAAATTCTGTAAGAGTGGTTGATCAGCAGAGAAAAATATTAGAAAATTGGAAAAGGCATTAGAAATGTTCAGCGTTTGACAAAAGGTTGGAAATTCAACAAATAATAGTGATGGAATGGCGGCCAAATGGATGTAAATTTGATTAAGTGAACAAATCCAACAAATTTTGACCGAAGAATCGGACAAAGAAGAAAAAATGATGAAAGAAGACTTTGAAAAAGCGGATAAATTTTTGTGCTTTTGCCAACTTTGTTTTTTGGCTTAGCCGTTTTAGAAAAAATATTTCCAAGCACAAAGAAATGAATTTAGGTATTTTGGCATGTCAAAATTCTTGGGAATGGAATTCCAAAATTCATGTAATTTTTCCCGAAAAGAAAAATTGGCAATTCTCGCGGCACTCAGTGACCTGACATAAAACAGAGGAAAAAGCAAAAGCCAAATCACTGCTCAGCAGCCGCCGACAGCACTTCACTCATCAAATGCATTCACCAACTCGTGTAAGACTGAAAAAGATGAAAATGATACAGTGCCCCAAAAAAGTTTTGATAAATTTATGCCGGATTTGAGACTAAACAAGATAAGATTTGATGCAAAATTTCCCAAAACTCAAATTCCATCGAATCCAACAATTTTTGATCAAAAAACATACTATTATGACATAATGTTAAACATGAATTTAAATAAAAGGGCCTAAAATGGAATAAAACCAAAATATAAAAAATGAAACTTCCAAAATGGAAATGAAATTTTGATTATTTAATAATTTTAATTCAAATCCTACAGTTAATATAAAATGTAATTTTTAAGTTTTTACTCACAATGACCCGCATTGGCCACGGCTGTTCCGTTACTGTGGTCAATGTTGTTAATGAGCGCATTGATTTGTCGGATGGCGAGTTGCGCCGGTGTGAACGCGTTCGGGTTGACGAACTGCAATCCGAAGTCATGTCCAACAGCGAAATAGGCAGTCAACAGACGCACAACGGAAGAAATTTTGTCCGGGCTCAATCGGAGGACGAGGTTGCGCAGATTTTGGCCCTCAACAATTAGCATTCCCACCTTAATTTGAAAAAATTATTATACCGATTTTCTTAACAACAAATGCCTCGGCACTGCCGGGCACACGACTTTGAAAATTTTTGTATAAATTAGCTAAATGTCCAAATAAAAAGTATGCCAATCTGTGAGCCTTTTTCTCGTGGTGTTTATTGGAGTTTTTTTTACAAATTTTGCATAAGCCATGGAGCAAAAAGTCAATGTCTCAGACCTTTTTTTTCAAAATCATTAAACGCTTATGCTCAATGATTAGCCAAATTGATTGGCGCCTAATGACCCAATAATCAAAGGAAGCCGACACACGGACGGAGGTGGCCCAGCGGATGTCAAACGGAAGACTGTGAACAATTTCGTAAAGTAATTCATTTGGAAGCATTTTCATTTTTTGGGAGAGAGTGAATGACGATCAGTGATCGCCACCTGTCCTTCTGAGTGGACGGCTTTTCTGCCGTGCCGTTGATTAAGAACAATGAAACATTGTTCGGTCTCATTCGGGTCATGGGAATGCCACCTTTGGTAGTCACCGAACGGCACAAATCCAATTTAAAAATCCGAATATTAATTTAGAGAATCGAGGGAGAGCAAGAGGATGGGAGAAAGAAGGGAATTTGAAAAAGGGAGAGGAAGAAAGAGAGAAGGCGGGAGGCGGGGGGGGGGGGAATGGAGGAAGTGGTCAATGCCCATGTAGAGGGCACTGATTCGAGTCTTAATTTCAAGAAAATATAAAAAATAAAATTTTCCAATAATGGTCGTTTTGAAATGGCATATTTTATGTATGGCACTTTAAACAAGGGTAGACCGAGCATCGCGAGTGATGTCCGAGTCGAGAAAATCATCCCGTTTTTGGTCCCCATCCCACCCCGAATCGCGGCTAATTTCTGATCACGAAATCTGGAAATTCTCCCCCCTCCCCCCCTCTTTCTTTTTCCAATACGATATATCTCACCGCATCGTCTTCGAAGTCCTCGTGTTCGTCTCCAACGTTTGGCACTTCCATTTTCTCTCTCTCACTCGCTAATTTTTAATAATTGTGAATCTTTCTAAAAAAGCTTTAATTTATTAATTTTCGATAAGAATGACATGAAAGACGGTGTGTGCCGTCCAAATATGAGTTTGGCTATAAAAAAGGATTTTTCCGATGAATTGACATTTTCTATAAGCTTACTAAAGGGCCCGGTCGTTTGGGTCCACCTTTGGCCCCAACCTAAAAATAAACAAAAAAGGATTTCTGAAAATTTTTTGAGGGATCTCTGTACTCATTGTTGCCTAAGTCTGATGCCCTACTAAGCGCCACTTCCATATCGTCGATCGTAGTTGGCCATAAAATGATTTAGATCTCATCATCAGAGGACATATGGACATAGGAAGATGGTGGGAGGGGACGGGGTGGGGAGGCGGGGCGGTGGGAATCACCAGCAGAACCATTTCCATTTCAATTCCCCCCCCCCCGGCGACGACAGCTATGGGCTATGGCCAAGCGGCGTTGTAATCGGCGAAAGGCAAACAATTTTGCAACAAATCGAAAAACCAACGGCGGTCACCAAAGAAATCGTCGGCTGCCGTTCCTTTTTCTCAGCACCTCCTTCGGCAATTGGACAACAAAGTAAAAATGGCTTTGTGATCAACCAGCCCTTCGCCCATTACAACGCCACTTGGCCATAGCCGTCGTGGCCGGCGGGGGGGGGGGGGGGGGGGGTGAAATAGAAATGGTTCTGATGTTTCTCACCGCCTTGACTTGCTCTCCTCCTTCTGTCCCCTGTTGATGATGAGGTGTAAATTATTTTGTGGCCAACTATGACCAACGATACGGAAACGGGGCATCAGACTTAGTAATCACTTTAATATTTCCTGCTAATTGGTCGAGATTGAAATTACGATGGGCAAAAAGTCCACCAATTATGCCGTAAACCGGCTTCCTCGCGTCATCCCGCTTTCAAATCGGCATCCTCCTCATCCCAGCTGGGAAATCCCGTCTCCAATTGGTACTGATGTGCGGCTGTCAGGGGGCCAAACCAAACAGTGCGAGGTCCGCCGCGGCCAAGCTGTTCCCGCAGATCAACGGCTCATTTTTGTCGTCCATCAATGGAGTGCCCTGTGGGCACGGATTAACTCGGTGTGGCGGAGTCGATGAACTGCAACGCATTTTGTGTAAATATGGAGCAATGGCATGCACTCAATTGGCTCAGCTTGGCACATCAATTCAGTCTTCCGCGGACAAAAAATTGTTGGCATTTTCCCGGATGACATAATAAACGAAAACACGGTATCGGTTCGAAGTTGGCCTTGGCCCTCCGCTTTGCGTTAACGAAGTGCCAATGCCGCAGGGATTGACCGACGGCGGAGGGGGAGACGGAGAAGCGGCGAGTGAAAATTTAAACAGAAAAAAATAAATAAAACTTGAAATTTTTTTTATTTAGTGATTAAAATTGTCAATTTTGAATTTCAGCCAAAATGCTTTTTGTAAATTTGCAAATTATCCTTCTATAATTCATCACAATCATGATCAAATAAAAATCACTGAACAAGTGGATCAACATTCCTTTTTCCATCTGTTCAGAATTGTTCTTCCAATTCTTAATTTCTTGGCAATTATTTCGTCACTCACTTTTGGATTTGCTTCCTTTATTTCAAAATAATGCTTGGTCTTTTCTAATTTGTCCTCATTGGTGTGGTTTTCTTGAATAATTACATTTAACTTGCTTAAAAATAAATTCAATTACTTTGACTTTTATGTATTTTGGCGCCAATTCTTTTTTCCATTTGCGAAATTTGTCTTCAGAAATGCTCAATTCCTTCACAAATTCTTTCTGTTTGCCTGGCCATAATTCATTCACTTCATCAAATCGTTCAATAAATTTGCGCTTTTTCTGCTCATAAAATCGCTTTTTTATTTTGTTTTTATTTAAATTTATTTCATTTTTCCATTTTTGTATTAATTTTCTATTTGTTCCTAATAATCTTCCAATTTTTGTCTCAATTTTGCATTGGTCTTTCTTTCCTTGCATATGTTTCCTTTTCTCTCAGTTTTTCTTTAATTGCATCAAATTTTTCAACAGTTTCCCTCTTTTGCTGATCATTTTCTTCGTTTTTATATTTTGATTAATTTTGATTTATTTCTGATTTTTTCCCATTTGATCAATTGGACCATTTCCCATTTCTTCACCAATTTTATCAATTACCATAGTTTCATTTTGTTCGTTTTGTTCAATTTTTATCATAATTTCGGCTCTAGTGCACTTTATGAGTCCAATCGACTTTTATGAGTCCAATTGAGTTTTATGAGTCCAATCAATTGACAATCCCGTGTTTTTATACAGTAACTTTGTTCATGTTCGAACAAATCCTATCTTTTTGGTATCATTCGAAAGCACAAAGTCTAACGAAGCTAAAATATATAAAATCGCAGCGTTCAGGCAATTACAAAAAAAGATTTGATTAATTAAGCACATTGTTGATTATTTTGGTTTGTAACTTTCTTGAAATATTAGAATTCTCTTGTTTTCTCGTATTATTACATTATTTAGACTTTGTGCTTTCGAATGATACCAAAAAGATAGGGTTTGTTCGAACATGAACAAAGTTATTGTATAAAAACCAGGGATTGTCAATTGATTGGACACATAAAACTCAATTGGACTCATAAAGTGCACTAGAGCCATAATTTCTTCACTTTCATTTTTTTTGTCCCATCCGTCGCCAAATATTTCATCAAAATTCGGTCGGATTTTGCCGGAGTCAATTACAAAAATAAATAAAAATATAATAAATAAAATTAAATGCCACCAATTCATTTTTACATATAATGGAAGTATTTGTATAAAAATATTCTTTAATATTGTAATTTTATTTCATCAAATATTACTAAAAGGTTTTCTTATTTTGTTGGCATTAATATACAAATCGATAATTCACTGATTTTTAAGAAATAAAAAATATTTAATTTTTATTTATAAAATATTTTTTTTTTTTTTTGCTTATTTTAGCCATCGTCCATTTTTTCCTATTTTTCAAATTACATTATAGTTTCAGAATTTGCCCTCTTTATCGCCGAAGATCTAAATTCTTTATTTTTTAAATTCACTCAAAAGTCACAAACAAATTTTCTCGAGTTTTAAAAAATCAACCAACGCTGATCGCCCCCCCCACCCCCCGGTTCACCAATGCGAAAGGGAAAAATCCAATTTACGAACGAAAAAGGCTTACAACTTTTTTGTTTTGTGGATTTTTGGATTGATAAAACATAATAAATGTACACTTAATTGAATTAAAATTAAAAAAAGCAAATTTGTTAGACAAGGCCTCAAAAATTCATTTTTCAAATTTATAAGAAAATTTTAGGAAAGCAAAACTTTCAGAATTATACAAAAAAAAAATTAAATAATTTATTTTTTTATTTTTTTGTTCACTAAAAGCCAATCTTTAGGGATGCAAAAAAGTCTCAGTCTTGAAGACCGAAATCGAAAAAACACGAGACTTTTCTCGAGGTCCGAGACTCTCGATAAATAAACTTTAATATTTGTTTAATAATTTATGTTTTTTGTTCATTCAATTTTTTGAATACTTTTAATTACTTTTCATTTTTACTGGAATTTTAACATTCTTTGTTGTTTTTTAAAACAATAAATTCTTTTTAATTTATTTAAATGTTCACTTTATTTACTATGAACGCGGAGATTTTCAGATAATAATAAATGAATTCTTTAAATAATCAATGTTAATAAATAATAATAAAAAATTTCAATGTTTCCAATTTATTTAGTTTTTCTTTTGTACGGTGGCGGGTTAACGGCTGGGCGAAATTAAATTATTTTAAATTTTCTCTGCTTCTTTATAAATTGCTATTAAAAAGAACTTAATTTTATAAACCTTTATAATTTGGTTTGTTTTTTTGCAGTGGTGTGTTTATGGTAAGGACCAAAACAAACATTTGAAATTATTAAAAATCATTTTATCACAAGAATCGTACTGATAAGGCCCGCTCTCTTTTGTTAAAATTGCACTTTTCGCGAAACGCCATTTTTGCTATTTTCGCGCAATGACCTAGCACCATTTAAACCGGTCGGCTTCGCCTTTTTCAATCGTTCCTCCGTATGTATCAGGGATGTGCCGAGCCAGACAAAATCCGATTCCGATTAAATCGCCGATTCCGATTATGGCCAAAAATCCGATTAATTGCGATTCCGATTACGATTATCCGATTCCGATTATGGCCCAAAATCCGATTAATTGCGATTCCGATTACGATTCCGATTCGGCACATCCCTGGTATGTATCCATCGCCAGAATTTTACTGATACAATAATTTGCCAAAAATAAAGAAGAAACTATCGTTAATTATTTTAACGCTTCGCCTAATAGTTTCACCTTCCTTCATCAATAACAATTAACTCGAAAAATAAAATGAATCAAAAATTTTTTGTGAAATAATTATAGCGGCCAAAAGAATACATTTTTCTACGGGCGGCGAACTGGTCGCAACGAAAAACCACGGGCGAACCGTCCGTGTTCCCGAGATCAACCAAGTGGTTGCCCGTGTGTTTTCATGTTCGGCAGGGTGAGCACCGCTTTTCCCAACCCCCCCCCCCCAATTAGTGTTCCTAATTGGGCAATTATAGCATAGTTTACCTCAAATTTTTCTTAGTTTCCAACCAATTTTTAATAATTTGTCTCAATGTGTAGCCTAACTACATGGAGACGGGCATTTTATTGTAGTTTTTGTAAAAAATTTGAATTTTTTTTATTTGAAAATTTAAACAAATTTAGTTTTTGGAATGAAAAGATTGGAATGCGAAAATCAAAGAATTCTAATGCATTTCCTAACAATCTTTTCTGCAAAATTATTGTCTCCCGTCCAAAATGTAAACATTTTTCGACGGAAAGGGAGAAAAACGTATCAATTCGCATTTTTTACGAATTTTGATGAAAATTCACTAAATTAAATGATAGCAAACGTCATATTAAATAATTATTTTTCCACATTTTTATTTTATTTTCAGATTATTTACGCCTTCAAGTCACAAGTGGGAGATGAGAATTGGAACAATTTTGTCGCTCAAATTCCGGAACCGTTGAAGCAAAGGCTGGGCACACAGTACCAATTGTGATCATTGACGAGCCCCGCTGCACGCCACTCACAGACAGAACCATTCTCAAAATTCATTCCAAATTTCCGGGGACGGACGAAATTCGGAATTTAATCCCCCGCCATACCGGAAATTAAAATCCGGAAAACATGGGCCTTTCGACCTTTCTCGAAAACGGAGTCAGTCAAAAAGCACACACCAATTTTGGTAACGGAATGCTAATTTAAAATTGTAATTTTGGAAATGCAAAACCATTAATGGAATACCGCAATTTAACGGCTACAAAATATGAGAAAGTTGACGGAAAAGTGCCGAAACTACTTTTGGCAATTATTCTAGAAAGGTATCCCAAATTCAAATTCGTGCATTGTTGGAATGGGTCTTGGTTTTTTCGTCCGTCTCCCCTCCCCAGCCACACACATACCATCATCACACTTTGTGTTACCGCTTTTTTTGTTGTTGCTCTGATCAGCTTGGATCATTTTGCATCCGTTGTCGCTCATCATTTTTTATTTCATTTGTCCATTCTTTTCGTTTTCATTTGTTTTTCGTCTATTTATTATTTTTTTATTTTATTACATTTTTTTGTTTTTGTCCCTTGTCCCTTGTCCTTTCTCAGACTTTTTTTTCTGTTCACTCATTTCACATTTTGTACTTTGTTTTTGTTTTATTTGTTCTCCGTTTCCTTTTTGTTTTGTTGTTGTTAAATTTGGCGAGCGACAAAATAATTTCTGCAAAAAAAAAGAAATCGCATTGGATTCAATAAACGTGAGGACGAAATGTCAGCACAGGGAACCAGCCTAAAATGTGATTGATTTATCCCGAAATTCCCGGGTCACCCTAAATCCTGGCCCTTATTAATAAATCAGACCAGCTGATAGGGTTTATAAAATTCAATTAGGCCTTAATTACCCGCCTCCCCTCGATTCGTCAACTCAACGATTCGTCAACTCAACGATTCGTCAACTCGACGATTCGTCAACCCAGCCAAAATGTGACGATTCGTCAACCCAGCCAAAATGTGACGATTCGTCAACCCAGCCAAAATGTGACGATTCGTCAACTCAATCAATATTACTTAAAAATGGAACTTAAAGCAAGTATTAAATATTTCATCGGAAGGGTCGTGATTTTATGTGTTCTTGTTTCTAAATTAGCCTAAAAGAATGCTATAATTGTGCTAAGCGCCATTAAAAGCTCTTGAAACTGCTTTTTAAAACTATTTTTGGATGAGTTGACGAATCGTCGCATTTTGGCTGAGTTGACGAATCGTCACATTTTGGCTGGGTTGACGAATCGTCGAGTTGACGAATCATTGAGTTGACGAATCGTTGACATTTGGCTGAGTTGACGAATCGTCACATTTTGGCTGGGTTGACGAATCGTTGGCGCGCCTTAATTACCTTGCAATGTTTGCCGAAATGACTCTTTCCGTTCAATTAATTGATCCAAATTTTCGAAATGGATTTGTAACAAAATGCCAACAATTTGTGCCTTTATTTTGCTGGCTGCGCACTTCCCTCATTAATGTGTTTCATCTGTTCTCCGCCATTTGATTCACTGATCAGCATTTTTGCTGATCATTTAACTCACTTCTCCGCGCCAACTCATTTTTGACCCAATGCAAAGTCCAAAGCCACAAATTCACCTGAGGAAAAATTGACATCGATAGTCCCGAAAGTTGGACAAACATCGAGAATTGTGCTAATGCCATAATAATAATATGCAAATAGAAAATTTGGACAAAGGCGGCAAGAACAAAAGGAAAAGAGAAGCAATTGCTCTATGTAGACTTTAGGCATCCAATGTGCAGTTTTTTGGCCATGTTTTTCTTATTTGGTCAATGCCTACATTCTTGGTATCAAACTAAAGCTTAAAGTCCCAGGAATTTAAATGTAAAAAAAGCAAATACTTGGCTATAAGAGAAGAATTACAACGAGAAAACTCGTAACGTAGCTTTTTCGAGTACATTCAAGAATTATTTTGTTTCTGTTGCTTTTCTTCCAGAATTTAGGTCTACAAAATATTCTAAAGACTTTAAGCTTTCGATTGATATCAAGAATGTAGTTATTGACCAAGTTGACCAAGTGAGAAAAAAGTTATGGCCAAAGAAACGGAACCTTGGACGCCTAAAGTGCACTACCCTTTACAACAAATCTTGTCGAGCAGCTCCCGTCCGTTCGGAGCAGCTCAAGGGGTCCGACAAGCCCTTCACCAAAATCTTGTCGGTGGTGCCGTTAAGCAAGCAGCAAGTCGCTGACAATATCCAACACCCCAGTCCAAATTAGTCACCCTTCCCCCCTCCCATTCTCGTCCCCCTTTGGCGCTGAGACGAAAGGGACGAGAGCGGTGAAAAGGAGCGGTAACCAACTCCGCCTCAGCTGGACCAAGCCACACTTGGCCAGTCCGCCGCGGAATAAAAGATAGGCGACAGTATTACTGACCTGATCTGAATGGAAAAGAAAGCGCAAAACAGCGGAAGGGCGAAAAGGAAGCAGACGAACAGCAAAACATGGGGGAGGAGGAGCATACGGCACAATAACGGCACCAGGAAAGTGCCAACATTGGTGAAGAAGCGGAGGAGGAAGCGGAGATACTTGTACAGTTTACACCCCGTAGAAAAAAATTTTTAATTTTCAAAAGCCATGAAAATATGTTTCCAATGGTATTCAGGGTCGCTGATCATGAATCAAGCATCCATTTCGACCAATTCGGTACTCCGGACCCGAATTCGAACAAAATGCCGAAAATCCAAATGTTCGATTTTCACTTTTCTAAAAGTTTTTCCTTTTCTCCTAACTTTCAAAAAATATTTTCTCTCAACCTGCCGCCCCCCCCCCATTCTTACTAACAATAAGCCAGAATGGCCTATTTCGTTCTGATTTCTTGAAATTGCACTAAGGTCCCATTTTGTAGTTCAATTTAATAAAAAACACAGTGCTTATGCATACGGTAATTCATTTTTACAGTATTCTACTCATTCCCCCCAGCCCATTTCGTTCGGAGTTGTTCTCTGTGCACATATTTGTCTCCAAATGGACAAAGTTTTCGGCACCATTGGCCAACTCTTCCGCCATTTGCCATTTAAAATTATTAAATTTTGGGAAAAATTTTTGCAATTTTTCGCCTCCGCACTCAACAGGGGCTGCTTCTTCTTCTTCTGCTGCTGGTGTTGTTCTTCTAGAATTACTCTTTTAAAGCTGGCCACGATCGGTGTCACAATGTCTTGCCACAAATTTTGCTGATCAATCGGCGGCGGTGTCGCTGCGGCGGCGTCCAATTCGGTGGCCAAACCAACGTCGCCAGAGGAGGCGGAGGGGAAGTGGTACTGCTTGAAGTCGACGCCCACCAGCCAAACCAAGCAAGACGCATTATGAGAACTGATTTTGGCAAAAAAAATTGAAAACTCAAGATACTTTACCCGTAATCTGTAAAATAATCCCCTTATTAATTCATATGTACAATAAATTTGTAGAAAACTAACTAAAAGTACTGTCGAAACCAATCAATGTCGAAGAGCGTTCTGCTAGTACGCTTAGAATGACTTGAAATTCTGTAGGAAATACATTAATATGAGGGCTATGTATGCAAAATTTTTACACATTCAATATTTTTTAGAAACCTTCTTATGGTTTAAAGTTGCATATTTCAGAACAATACGTGAAATTTTCAAGTTCGCAAGCCTATTTTATTTTGATAATTGAAATTCTAATCAACTCTATTTAGTTCATTCCTTTAATAATTTCAAAAAATATACAATACAAAAATTACAATGCTTAGGCATACGGTAAAAATATACAGTATTTCATTCATTCCCCCCCCACGCACTCCCATTCCGTTCAGAGTTGTTCTCTGTGCACATAATTTATCTCCAAATTGACTGTCTTCGACGCCATTGGCCAACTCTTGCGCCATTTTCCATTTAAGTGTCAAATTTTTTGATTTTTTTTTCGCCTCTGCGCTCAACCGGAGACCAAGAAAAAAACCGTGACCAAAACAAAAAACTCTCAACCCAAAAAACCCAAAACAAAAAAAAAAACGAGGTTTTTCTCAAATTTAAACTCGAGACCAGCAGGACTCTCGGCGGAGACACTAATAATTAATGAACAAATCGGAAAAAGCATAACAAAAAATGATATTTTTATATACATGTGATCTTTCTTATCTTGACCTCTGTGCTTGTCTAGCGTGGTGTGCTGATAGAGTTGGCGGCCTACGAAAACATTTATTTATGCCAGACGGACCCACGCAACTGTGCCCTGGTGGAGAGCAAAGCGTGGATGGTCAAACGTGAAAAAAAATGAGGTGAAAAATGGGTGTGATCCTCAGATGAGGTGGGATTGGCTATATGACAACTGTTGATGTATTTTTGAATGCGATCGATTGGCCGTTCTGGTCTGAATCGGCGTTCGATTTATTGATAGATCATTCTTGTCGAAAAATCAGTCCGATCACTAGTGAACTCTGAATTCACTGTTCAATTTGAGAGAGCATAACTATTTGTGCACCCTTTCGTGAGTCTAAAATGGTGCAGCGCCCGAGGAGGGAGCAGCTTGTTCCCCCCGTATCATTTCTCAAAATTTTTTTTAAAGAAATTGAAAAAATCTCAGAAATTATCATCAAAAAATTTGGTTTTGGAATTTTTAAATTAATTTTAACAATTTCTTAAGTTTTCAATTTCAAAAAGGAGGCAAATGGGGGCGAGACACTAAAAAAGGGGGCACCAAACATTGTTTTGTCAGTTTTTTTGCGGGTTTTCGATCATTCCCCCCCCCGGTCATTTTAATGTTCATTATTTTTCAATTAATAATTAAAAATTAATTTTAAATTATTATTTCAGCTCACTGACTACACTTACGTGGTGCTGTCAAAGCGCATTACGACTCGAAACAGGTGAAACGACACCCGCATTGGTCGCTGCGCACGAAGCGGCACATTCAATAGTGGTCCTATTGAATGAGGACATCGCGAAAAGCTTCATCAGCACCACCATCATTGGCCAGAATGGTCTTGATGGCCAAACATTGTCAACACGGAGGCCGAATGAAGACTGCACGCCAGCGCAATTGAGAGCAGCATTAATGGCAACGATGGCCGGCAAGGCCGTGGAAATCAAATTGGTCGGTGTTAGCACTGGCCATGCTGATGACCTAGCCGACGCTAGAGCAGCCGCCAGAGAAGTATGACTTCAGAAAAGCAAAAAATTAGGCTCTATTGCACTTTATGAGTCCAATCAATTAACATACCTGGTTTTTTACATTTGTTCATGTTCGAACAAAGCCTATCTTTTTGGTATCATCGAAAGCACAAAGTCTGAATAAGATAATAATACGGGAAAACAAGAAAATGGTAACATTTAAAGAAAGTTACAAACGAAACTAATCAACTATTGCTTAATTAATCAATCGTTTTTGGCAATTGCCTAAACGCTGAAATTATTATTTTAGCTCTTTAGACTTTGTGCGTTCGAATGATACCAAAAAGATAGGGTTTGTTCGAACATGAACAAACTTAGGTTTTATCAATTGATTGGACTCAAAAAATGCGATTGGACACATAGTGCTATAGAGTCAAAAATAATTTATAAAACGCTAAACTTATGCAGTTCAATTGTTTGCATTTAGTTGGTCAGGAAAGAAAGATTGGGGCGTGGGAGAGGCGTCAAAAAGGCCATTAAAATGGTCATCGACGAAGCCACCAACAGCGCAACGGAATTCTTGGAGGCGAATTGGCCGGCTTTTGAAAAGGTTAATAATTTGTTAGCTGTGCTTTAAATCTAAAAAGGTAATGCAAAAAAGCGCCAATGTGACACTTTCAATTCTGAAATTTAATGAACCAAATGCACTAAAAAGGTGGCATCATAAAAAATGATGACCATAATTAATGATTAATTGTGTGCGTTCCTTTTTTTCAATTCAAAAAAATATTCTCACATTAATTGAATTACCTATTTTAGTTGGCAATTGAACTGCTTGACAGTTTCTGTAGGCGAGCCGGGTCCGTATAGGAATTTTTTGTTGTGTGAAGGCATTTCTCAACCAACAACCAATGGTGCAAAACCTTCTTTCAAAAAAGACAAAGGCCCATTTGCTGCTGCACCATTTTGTTCAATTTTCGCGCCAACACCAATTTTTGGGGCTTTTGGATGAGCAGGGTTGGGCCATAACATTTTGGGGGTTCAATTTTAAATGTTGTGATTTTCAGGAGATGAGGCACTGCACTCCGTGTGGCGGCGACTTGAGCAACTGTGGAAGACAATGCCGGACGCTGAACAAATGCGCCAACAGCTGGAGCATCATTTCGTCTCGAATTGGCTGCTGGACACCGGCAGAATCGACGAATTGAAGCTGGTGAGTTGATGGAAGGGGCTTTAAAACCTTGTCCAACTAATTAAGCGGGAGGAGGAACAACGGGAGCAAGCGGAGGAAGACAAAACAAATGAAGAAAGTGATCAAGAAGCTGACGTCGATGTCGTTGACTGATCGAGGATTGATGGTTTTCATTTTCATTACACGTGACAAATAAAAAATGTTAAAAATTTGTAAACAATTTTTAAATCATTTTGGTTACTTTTCCTTTTATTTATACATTAAAATCATCGAAATACATCAATAGCATGCACTGGGAATCGAACCTGACACCCCCATTTTGGTGACCTTCTCACAGACCACTGAGACAGGTACTGTATTTGAATCTTTTTTGGTATTGGAGCTCATTTCTGGGATGGTGTGTGTATTTATGTGCTGAATAAATCGTTGTTGTTTGTTGGTTCTCATTTTTGTTGTCATATTACAATCAATCAATAATTGACTAAGTAAGAAAGTAGAGATGGAAAGGAATTTTTGACGCCTCTCCCACGCCCCAATCTTTCTTTCCTGACCAACTAAATGCAAACAATTGAACTGCATACCGTATATGCTCTAATTATAGCCCATGGGGGATTATTTTTCAACCTCCTCAGAATACAGGGGATAATTAGAGACTGCGTGATTAATAGAGACTGTGGGATTATTTTTGACTGATTTGTTTAGTGAAAAATTTTTGAATTTTTTTTGAACATGTCGCCAAAAATGTCAGCTCGGCAAAAAATAATTATTTTTAATCCATTTTTGTTACAGAATTTCTGTATTTTACATGAAAAATTTGAAAAATTCCATATATTTAGCAATGGAGTCTTTTTGCTGTGCTTGTAAAGCAATTTATGGAGGAAGCCACAGCTGTTCCGTCTGCAAAATAGAGACCGGACTGGATCGGGATCCCGCGGGATTTCTTCGGGATCCCGCGGGATTAAATTCGGGATCCCGACCTCGGGATCCGTCCCGAGCGATTTTTTAAATTCATCTGGATTGATCGGGATCGGGATTTCATCGGGATCCCGAATCGGGATCCCTCCCGACCATTTTACCAATCCCGCGGGACTGAAGTCACGATAATTTTTCGAAAAATCTCCATTTTTTAATTAAGATCTTGAATTTTAAATTAAAAAATATTGTCATTTGATAAATTCTGTTAACAAATTACATTTCAAATTCAAAATTTTCCCGGCGGCGCCTATTGGCACCGCCGGCCTCCCCCCTGTCCCCTAAAGTTTTTGAAAAAATTCACTGCGAAAAAAATTATTGATTTTTGATCCGGATGCAGTTTACGATTTTCTAATTTCCTTAAAATTGTTTAAAATGATAATAGGAGGCGAAAATACAGAAATTGACATTAATTGATTAAATTGTAAAAATATTTAAAGCTATGTTGTTAAATGTTCTAATTTTTGACCCTAGATATTCTAATTTTGGAAAAAAAATCTATAAAAACCTAATATAATTACCATCCCTATTTTTCACAATCGAATTGATCAATTATAAATATTAGATAAACATTTGAACAAAACTTAGCACAAAACTAAAAATTAAAAAGCCAATAAAAAAATTGGGTTTTAGCAAATCCCGATAATCCCGCGGGATCCCGAAAAAAATCTTCGGGATTCATCGGGATTCGGTCGGGATCCCGACTCGGGATCCGTCTCGATCGTTTTTCCAAAATGTTCGGGATTGATCGGGATCGGGATTCAGTCGGTATCCCGACTCGGGATCCCTCCGACCCCAGTTGTCCGGTCTCTACTGCAAAAGCCCGCAGCAATGGACATAAACTCAAACCCTATGTGTTGGTCAACAGAAAGCGACCGGTTCCGCAAATTATCAACCAATTTGCTGGAAAATTGTTTTGTTTTTCAGAAAAAATTAGTGCCAAACAATGTTCTCAAAATTCTATTTATCCCCCATGGGGGGTAAATGGAGACTGGGTGATTATTTTTTAAACTCCTCAGAAAGGGGGGGGGATAATTGGAGACTGCGGTATTAATAGAGACTGGGCTATAATTAGAGCATATACGGTAAGTTTGGCGTTTTATAAATTATTTTTGACTCTATAGCACTATGTGTCCAATCGCATTTTTTGAGTCCAATCAATTGATAAAACCTAAGTTTGTTCATGTTCGAACAAACCCTATCTTTTTGGTATCATTCGAACGCACAAAGTCTAAAGAGCTAAAATAATAATTTCAGCGTTTAGGCAATTGCCAAAAACGATTGATTAATTAAGCAATAGTTGATTAGTTTCGTTTGTAACTTTCTTTAAATGTTACCATTTTCTTGTTTTCCCGTATTATTATCTTATTCAGACTTTGTGCTTTCGATGATACCAAAAAGATAGGCTTTGTTCGAACATGAACAAATGTAAAAAACCAGGTATGTTAATTGATTGGACTCATAAAGTGCAATAGAGCCTAATTTTTTGCTTTTCTGAAGTCATACTTCTCTGGCGGCTGCTCTAGCGTCGGCTAGGTCATCAGCATGGCCAGTGCTAACACCGACCAATTTGATTTCCACGGCCTTGCCGGCCATCGTTGCCATTAATGCTGCTCTCAATTGCGCTGGCGTGCAGTCTTCATTCGGCCTCCGTGTTGACAATGTTTGGCCATCAAGACCATTCTGGCCAATGATGGTGGTGCTGATGAAGCTTTTCGCGATGTCCTCATTCAATAGGACCACTATTGAATGTGCCGCCTCATGCGCAGCGACCAATGCGGGTGTCGTTTCACCTGTTCTGCGGGCTTCTTCAATACCCTTTTTAAAATTGCTCCATTTCCTCCAACGCCTTTTCTGCGCTTTTCTTGCTTTGGATCGTTTCGGCATTTACTAAATTCTACCGTAGTTGGGGTTGTATGTGATCGATTTTCAGCCGAAAAGTGTCATTTTCCTTCAAAAATCCTAGAGAACGAAGTACGATAAGAATTCCCTCGATCACATACAACCCTGATTGCCGATCATTAGGTTTAGAAAACAGAAATGGGTAGGGATTAGTACAGAGTCAGACTATGGTGCTAATGCACTTTAATTAAAATGCTGTAGGTTCGAATGCACTCAATCGGGTTCGACTTCTTCTGATGCGATGAAATATTTTAGAAAAATTTTCGACTTCTTCGTGCGTTTAATACTTAAGAAAAAAATTTTAGATTTCTTCGGATGCGTTTAAATAATAGAAAAATTTTTTCGACTAATTAAATGCGAATGTATTCTTCAAAGCAGTAATGGTGCAATTACCGTCTCTTTAATAGAAGTAATTCAATTACAGTCAGTTCGTTTAATCCATCTTTCAGCATAAAAATGATCAGCTAATTTGACGAAATCACAACTTTTGAGTTTTTCTCATGTCATTTTTGTTATCTGAACAGTTACAATTACGCTATCAATAAGCAAAATTTCAATTGTCCGATTTATCTTATTGTTAGCTTAATGATAATGAACGTTTTACTATTCTCCCAATTTCAAACTCCAACTATCAACCGTAATTTAATCATGAAAATGCTTTATGTAGCAATTTTTTGATTTTTAAAAAATCGCTAAACGCTCAAAAATGTCCTCCTCCTCGGCTCGCTATCACCAACTCTCCGCGTTGGCCGTCTGCGTCGAATCCGAGCGGCGCCGCCTATGCGCCCATTAATGGCGGTGGAAAATGAGGTGAAACGGTGGAGGGAGTACAAAGGCGAAAAAGGGACGCAGAACGAAGAACAGCAACTGCAGTTCATCAAAACAAGAAGCTCGCGCGGGATGGAATCCCGCACTGATTTGCGTGATCCCAGTCCGTAATTTTGCAAAATGAGGGATTTACGGGATAAATACAGCGGCATCCCTTCCCGCAAAAACTTTGAATCCCAATAGCGCACCGGCATCCGCATTGGGTTTTTTGAACTTTGAAAGGACAGAATGCCAACTATTTTCTGAAGGTGCTAGGTCATTTCGCGAAAAGTAGTCCGGTAAAAAAAAAATTTCCGGGAGCGGGAGTTCAAAATTTTCCGGAACGGGAATCCCGTAAAAATCCCGATCCCGTTGAAATCCCGTCCATTTTTCGCGGGAGTCTCGGGCGGGAGCGGGAGTAATTCGATAATTCAATTAAATACTCACAAAAATAATTTTAATGCACAAATTTGAAGGACAATCCTTTTATTAAATACAGAAAAATTATAATATGCAGAAACTTAAAATAAAAAAACAGATTTTAGGGTCGAAAATCAGAAAAAAAATTTCTAATGCTTTGGGCTGACATGGGAAAAATTTAAAAAATTTGAGTGCAATTTGTTAACAAATTTTCACCAAAAACTTCCAAATTTTGCGATTTTTTAGCAAGTCGGCGACTTTTTTTGTTTTAAATTGTTGCGTCGTGCTTTTAAAAAAAACTTTTTGGGGGACAGGGGGGTTCGGCGGCACCGATAGGCGCCGCCGGATTTTGCTAATGTCTAAAAACTGACCAAATTTAGAGATTTTGGTCTATTTTTTAAGAAAAAAATTGTTTTTTGGGGGACCGGCGGTGCTGATAGGCGCCGCCGGGCGAATTTTGAAATTTAAGCTCTATTTTTTAACAGATATTAACCAAAAAAATTAAGGTTTTCGTATAATTTTTGTTTTCTTCGGTATTTTGCAAAAATATTTTAAAATATATTCATTTTCATGCTTTGTTCATGGAAAATTAAATTAATTTCAACGACATTTTGCCCTGAAATAAGTTCAATTTGTTAATAAATTATGCCATGAATGGTCAATTTTTATTCAAAAATGACCAATTTTTGCAAATTTGAGCCAGTTTTTGAAATAATAAATGATTTAAGGGTCCGGCGGTGCCGATAGGCGCCGCCAGGAAAATTTTTTTGGAATTTTGGCTATATATTTAACAGATTTTCAATCAAAAATTATTATTTTTACCAAAAAAAATCAATTCTTACCAGTGCATTTTTACTCCCGTTTTTGCGTACTTTTAAGGCACGGCGGTGCCGTGCAGCTTTTCGGTGAAAAATTAATAATTATGCCCATTTTGTTTTCAGGAAAATTGTTTATTTCCAGGGGGCACTCGAAAATGAGCATTAATATTTGAAATACATCTTTTCAAAAGTTTTTGGTGAAATTTTTCGTGCTTTAAACCGGTTGAAACATCATTTTTTAATTGTTTCGCACCTCGAGAACTATTTTTTATAATGATTAATGGTCATTAGTGATTGGTTGGAACTCGGTTTGGACGCTTTTTTAGCGGGCCCAATACGCCTTTTCCGTTCATTTTGCTCATATTAGTCTAATTGATTTTCGCCGTTTTTGTGTTCCTTTTGCCCTCCCTCCTCCAGTGAATGACCACCAACTCATTAACTCACTAAACCAACGCCAAGCCTAATTATTCAAATTTTTAATGCTTAATTCCCCATTAATTTAACCTAAATCAAAATTTAAAAAAATCCGTTTTTTTCCAACGAGCGCAAAACCGGCACTTTCGAAAATGAACTTTCGCTTTCGCGAAAATATTGTTAAAATAATTTCTTTTAAGTCATGCGCTTTTCTCCAAAAATTCAATTGACCTATATTCAATAATTAATAAGTTTAAAATAATTTTAAGCCATGGGCTTTCCCCCCAAAATTCAATGACCTCCTGAACTTCTTGCCGAGTTGGCCAATGCTTTTGTTTCGATTTCCGTTGGTCCATTCTCCGAGTTTCATCCTCCGTTTTTGATCACTTTCTCGAAATAATTAATTATTTTAATTTTTTTAAGCCATAGATTGTCCACACAAAATTCAACTGCCCTCTAATTCATTAATTATTTTTTAATTACTATTTGTCATGGATTGTCCCCCCCCCCCCAAAATTCAACTGCACCTTAATTAATTAATTATTTTTAATTGCTTTTAAGCCATGCGCTTTCCTCCCAAAATTCAACTTCCCCCTGAGCTTCTTTCCGAATTGGCCAATGCTTTTCGTTTCGATTTCCGTTGGTCCATTCTCCGAGTTTCTTCCTCCATTTTTGATCACTTTCTCGCCAAAAGACAGCAGAAAATTCTTCAAAATATTGAGTTGAAATTTCAACAGGTCAGTTAAGAACATCAAAAATGAAAAAATTAAATGGGTAATTAGTAATAGAAGAAAGGAAGGCTTAAGATAATTCCCGAAAAAAATCATTTAAAAATTTTCAAACTAAGGAAAAATAATTTTATTTTATTATTCAGACTAGTTGAATGCCTCAAAAACGGGGTAAACCCAACTCATCCATGCCCAACTCATCCATACCCAACTCATCCATATACCCAACTCATCCATACCCAACTCATCCATACCCAACTCATCCATAGACCCAACTCATCCATACCCAACTCATCCATAGACCCAACTCATCCATACCCAACTCATCCATAGACCCAACTCATCCATACCCAACTCATCCATATACCCAACTCATCCATACCCAACTCATCCATAGACCCAACTCATCCATACCCAACTCATCCATAGACCCAACTCATCCATACCCAACTCATCCATAGACCCAACTCATCCATACCCAACTCATCCATAGACCCAACTCATCCATACCCAACTCATCCATAGACCCAACTCATCCATACCCAACTCATCCATATACCCAACTCATCCATACCCAACTCATCCATATACCCAACTCATCCATACCCAACTCATCCATACCCAACTCATCCATACCCAACTCATCCATAGACCCAACTCATCCATACCCAACTCATCCATATACCCAACTCATCCATACCCAACTCATCCATAGACCCAACTCATCCATACCCAACTCATCCATAGACCCAACTCATCCATAGCCAACTCATCCATAGACCCAACTCATCCATACCCAACTCATCCATAGACCCAACTCATCCATACCCAACTCATCCATATACCCAACTCATCCATACCCAACTCATCCATAGACCCAACTCATCCATACCCAACTCATCCATACCCAACTCATCCATAGACCCAACTCATCCATACCCAACTCATCCATATACCCAACTCATCCATACCCAACTCATCCATACCCAACTCATCCATAGACCCAACTCATCCATACCCAACTCATCCATAGACCCAACTCATCCATAGACCCAACTCATCCATACCCAACTCATCCATATACCCAACTCATCCATACCCAACTCATCCATAGACCCAACTCATCCATACCCAACTCATCCATATACCCAACTCATCCATACCCAACTCATCCATACCCAACTCATCCATACCCAACTCATCCATACCCAACTCATCCATAGACCCAACTCATCCCATACCCAACTCATCCATATACCCAACTCATCCATACCCAACTCATCCATACCCAACTCATCCATAGACCCAACTCATCCATACCCAAACTCATCCATATACCCAACTCATCCATAGACCCAACTCATCCATACCCAACTCATCCATACCCAACTCATCCATACCCAACTCATCCATAGACCCAACTCATCCATACCCAACTCATCCATAGACCCAACTCATCCATACCCAACTCATCCATATACCCAACTCATCCATACCCAACTCATCCATACCCAACTCATCCATATACCCAACTCATCCATACCCAACTCATCCATATACCCAACTCATCCATACCCAACTCATCCAAACCCAACTCATCCATACCCAACTCATCCATAGCACGATACGAGTCGTCGCCGTGGCATTTAATGCCACGACTAAGACCGTACAACCAAAAAATACTACGACTAAGACCGTACAACCAAAAAATGCCACGACCGAGACCGCATAATCAGAAATGTCCACGGCCAAGACCGGCATAATCAAAAATGTCCACGGTCAAGACCGGCATAATCAAAAATGTCCACGGTCAAGACCGGCATAATCAAAAATGTCCACGGCCAAGACCGGCATAATCAAAAATGTCCACGGCCAAGACCGACATAATCAAAAATGTCCACGGTCAAGACCACATAAGCAGAAAATGCCATGCCACGGCGACGACTCGTATCGTGCTATGGATGAGTTGGGTATGGATGAGTTGGGTTTGGATGAGTTGGGTATGGATGAGTTGGGTCTATGGATGAGTTGGGTATGGATGAGTTGGGTATGGATGAGTTGGGTATGGATGAGTTGGGTCTATGGATGAGTTGGGTATGGATGAGTTGGGTCTATGGATGAGTTGGGTATGGATGAGTTGGGTATGGATGAGTTGGGTATGGATGAGTTGGGTCTATGGATGAGTTGGGTATATGGATGAGTTGGCTATGGATGAGTTGGGTATGGATGAGTTGGGTTTGGATGAGTTGGGTATGGATGAGTTGGGTATATGGATGAGTTGGGTATGGATGAGTTGGGTATATGGATGAGTTGGGTATGGATGAGTTGGGTATGGATGAGTTGGGTATATGGATGAGTTGGGTATGGATGAGTTGGGTCTATGGATGAGTTGGGTATGGATGAGTTGGGTCTATGGATGAGTTGGGTATGGATGAGTTGGGTATGGATGAGTTGGGTATGGATGAGTTGGGTCTATGGATGAGTTGGGTATGGATGAGTTGGGTATGGATGAGTTGGGTATGGATGAGTTGGGTCTATGGATGAGTTGGGTATGGATGAGTTGGGTCTATGGATGAGTTGGGTATGGATGAGTTGGGCCTATGGATGAGTTGGGTTTGGATGAGTTGGGTATGGATGAGTTGGGTATATGGATGAGTTGGGTATGGATGAGTTGGGTATGGATGAGTTGGGTATGGATGAGTTGGGTATATGGATGAGTTGGGTATGGATGAGTTGGGTCTATGGATGAGTTGGGTATGGATGAGTTGGGTCTATGGATGAGTTGGGTATGGATGAGTTGGGTATGGATGAGTTGGGTCTATGGATGAGTTGGGTATGGATGAGTTGGGTATGGATGAGTTGGGTATATGGATGAGTTGGGTATGGATGAGTTGGGTATATGGATGAGTTGGGTATGGATGAGTTGGGTATGGATGAGTTGGGTATATGGATGAGTTGGGTATGGATGAGTTGGGTCTATGGATGAGTTGGGTATGGATGAGTTGGGTCTATGGATGAGTTGGGTATGGATGAGTTGGGTATGGATGAGTTGGGTATATGGATGAGTTGGGTATGGATGAGTTGGGTATATGGATGAGTTGGGTATGGATGAGTTGGGTATGGATGAGTTGGGTATATGGATGAGTTGGGTATGGATGAGTTGGGTCTATGGATGAGTTGGGTATGGATGAGTTGGGTCTATGGATGAGTTGGGTATGGATGAGTTGGGTCTATGGATGAGTTGGGTCTATGGATGAGTTGGGTATGGATGAGTTGGGTATGGATGAGTTGGGTCTATGGATGAGTTGGGTATGGATGAGTTGGGTCTATGGATGAGTTGGGTATGGATGAGTTGGGTCTATGGATGAGTTGGGTATGGATGAGTTGGTATGGATGAGTTGGGTATGGATGAGTTGGGTATATGGATGAGTTGGGTATGGATGAGTTGGGTCTATGGATGAGTTGGGTATGATGAGTTGGGTCTATGGATGAGTTGGGTATGGATGAGTTGGGTCTATGGATGAGTTGGGTATGGATGAAAGTGTTAAAAATATAAAACGAATTATAATCTAAGATTAAATTAAATGGACGCCCAGTTCCCCTAATTTGCCTTAATTAAGGGCAATTTCAATCATCTGTACGCCTTTTTGGGAACCCACAAATTCGCACGACAAACGCATCCAAAACTGCAGAAAATTTGGTGGGACGTTCATTTTTTGGAGGCCGAACAAACGCTGGGGAAAAGGTGAAAATTGGAGAAGAAAAATTAGAAATTTTCAAATAAAATTTGAAAATTGGAAATTTAAAATGAATTTTTAAGCTCACTTAGCCCATTGGAAAAGTACAAAGTGCGCGAAAAGTATCCGTTGCCGCCGACAATTTGGGACGGACAACGGAAAAATGGCTTCTTTAGCGAAAATACGGTGAAAAATTAATTAATGAAAAGCATTTAGATCAGGGATATGCCGAAATTTTTGAGCCTTCGGAATTCTAATGGCCGAAAAATTTGAAAAATTTCGGCAATTTGTTGGGGATTTGCATGCTTCCAAGTGGCCAAGAATTCACCTTAGATTAACAATTTTACAATAATACATAAATTTAGGCTTTTTTAATCTCGTTTAAAAATTGTGCTTATTTTGACCAACTATGTTCTTATTTTGGTAAATTTTAATAGTAATTTTAGTTTAATGTTAAGCCGGCGGTGGTGCCATTAAGCGCCGTCCAGGATGGCGAAAAATGACCTGCTCGAGAATTTTTTGAGGGCATCGGCACACCCCTAATTTAACACATATATTATTTGAGATATCCGCCTCACCCCTTCCCATTTTCACAGATGACACTGCTTAATGAGCAATTCATTAGAAAGAATTACTTGTCCCAGGCCGAAAGCTGGCATCTGGCGGAAGCGACGGGCCTTTCTACGGCACAAAGTAATTAATTCAAAAAATTAGTTAAGAATAATTAGTGATTAAATAGCATAGTTTAATAATTTAATTTTGGTGCAAAGCAATTATGGTAATTAGTTACTGATTAATTATGCGGGGTAATTAATTAAAATCAATTAACCTGGCTATTTGAGTTGCAATGCCCGAAATAGAAATTCTTATTCAAATATATTCGGTAAAAATAGCATTTTAGATACAAATATAATTATTAGAGCGCGTCGGGAGCGGGAGTTTTACAGGCGTGAAACTTTTACGGGATTCCCGCTCCCGTAAATTTTCAATACGGGAGTAAAAATACACGCGTAAGAATTGAGTTTTTTGGTGAAATCAATAATTTTTGATTGAAAAATCTGTTAAATACTTAATTAGAATTCAAAAAATTTTCCCGGTGCCTATCGGCACCGCCACCTTAAAATTGATATTTTTTGATCGTATAAATTATAAAAATAATTAATTCGAAGCAATTTTGAAAATTCTCTGATTTTTGACCAAAATCTGATTTTTTGATTTTAAAGTTCTGCTTACTTATTTTTATGTATTTTTTTAATTCTTTACTAAAAGATTACCCTCAAACTTGTGCATTAAATATATTTTTGTGAGTATTTAATTAAATTTACAAATTACTCCAGCGCCCGCCCAAGACTTCCGAAAAAAATGGACGGGATTTTTACGGGATTCCCGCTCCCGGAAGATTATTTTTACCGGGCTCTAATATTTATAATGAAAATACTAACAAAATCAATATATATCATAATTTTATATGAAAATTTTAGTTGGCAATTGGCTCAAAAATCGACGGATGAAAGTGAAAAAGGCAGAGAGAGCGCGAATGGTAGGTTTGACAAAATTGCAGGGGGAAATTAAATTTTAATGGGAAAAAAATGAATGAATTAATTGTATTTTGATATTTTCATTTAACACAAACAATTAACAAATGTGTAACATTAGTCATAAGCAACCAAATTAAGCTCGCTTATTTCGCCAAAATGTCAGCTGATGAATTGGAAGAGAAAAAGAACGAACTTTGGGGTCCGAATGAAAAGAAAAAACGGAAAGAAACGGAAGAATAAACGAAAAGGGAGCACAGAAAAAAGGAGAGGAAGAGAAGAGAAGGACACGACACATTTTGACATGAAATGCCATCACACATTTAGAATAAATGCCTTCATCCATTCACCAATTTGTTTTAATCACGAATTAAGTAAGGTCCATGTCGACTTGTTGGCCATTATTAGCGAACAATTTCGTGGTCTGCTTGGAGATGGCAGAAGAATGAAACGACCATAAACTCACTTTTGCCATGCAAATATTAAATTTTATATATTTGAATGGCATTAAAAAAAATTTTTGTGTTAATTTTGGTGGATTTAATAACATTTTGTTGGCACTTTCTGTTTTTTTTTTAAATTTTGGATAAACTATAGTGAACGCCCCGTGAAAAAAGGGTCAAATGATATACCAATCGATTCGTCTCGAGGAGCTAAGCATGGAAAAATATGTCTCGAGTTGCGGAAAAACCAAAAAACCGGTTCAAAATTCGAAAAATTGAGTGAATATGGGGGCCCCTGACCCTTTAAAACGGTCAAATTCGGACAAATTTGGTATCATTCGAAAGCTCTTGATCAGCTAAGTCTAAAAAACTAGGTATAAATTCGAACCGATGCCATCTAAGCACTGGGACAACTGAGTCCTGATGAAAATGGACACTTCAGTACTAAAAAAAATAAAAAAGTTTTTATATAATGCACGAAAATCGTTTAGCCTTGAATATCGAGTATTGCGCTAAAAAACCGCCGCACACTCGACTACGGCGGCCAGTAGGTGGGGCGAGATTTAACTGGGACTTAGTAGTCCAGGTGCTCAGATGGGATCGGTTCGACTTCATTTCTGATTTTTGGATTCAGCTCGTCAAGAGCTTTCAAATGGTACCAAATTTGTCGGGAATTGACTGTTAAAAAAAAGTTATAGTGCGAAATATCTCAATTTTTCGAGTTTTTAACCGGTTCAAAAACCGGGTTTTTGGCATTTCCGCAACTCGAGACATATTTTTCCATGCTTAGCTCCTCGAGACGAATCGATTGATATATCATTTGACCCATTTTTTCACGGGGCGTTCACTATAGTTCACCCTTAATTTTATTTTATTTCTTAGAGTTGTGAAATTCTCTTTAATGATTTGCCATTGACCTCCTGTGCTGATTTACTAGTACTGTTGTGAGAACAGCGTCTTTTACTTCATCTGTTTTCTATTCGTCTCCAATTGATTTTCACCGTCCGTTTTTTTGCGTTCCTTTGCCCTCTTCTAATGAATGACCGACCACCAATTCATTCATTCATTATTATTCACATCCCAAGCCTCTCTATTTAAAAAAAACCCCACTTCCCATCAATAATTAATTAGTTTAATTGCTTTTAAGCCATGGATTATTCCTCAAAAATTCAATTGCCCCCTGAGCTTCTTTCCGAGTTGGCCAATGCTTTTCGTTTCGATTTTCGTTGGTCCCTTCTCCGCGTTTCTTCCTCCATTTTTAATCACTTTCTCGTCAAAAGACAACAGAAAATTCTTAAAAATGCTTATTTTAAACTTCGAGAAGTAATTTAAAAACTAGAGATCGGAATTTTGAGAAAATACGGATCAGGATCGGGATTACGGACTAGGCACACATACGGATTACGGACTTACGGACTAAAAATCCGGAAAATCCGTAGTCCGTAAAAATCCGTATCCAGGAAAAATACGGATCCGTATACGGTTACGGATTTTTTTAAATTTGTTTCGTACAAATTTTGAATATTTAAAGCTAAAAGATTTATAATAAATTTATTGTAAATTCTAGGCAATAAAATTCAAAAAATACTCAAATTTTTTCTTACACGACCATTTATTGCTTTTCACACCACTTTTTTGCGGTGCGCTTTTTCAAAAAACTTTTTAGGAACCGGCGGTGCCTATAGGCGCCGCCGGGAAAATTTTTAAAAATTTAATTTTAATTTGATAACAGACTTTCACCAAAAAAAGCAAACTTGCGATTTTTAACCATTTCATGAATTTCGTTGACAAATATTCATAAAAAATATCTATAATTTTGAAAAATTTACAAAACCAAGTTCGTAAAAAATTTAAGAAATAGAAAAACGAAATTCATTTCTTGAAAAAATTTACAAATTGGAAAAAAATTAAAATAGAATTTCGTAAAGGTTCAACTAATGCAATTCAATAACGTAAGGATTTTGAGTTTTTTGCACAAAAATTTTGCTTTTTTCCAATTTTTTCGATTTTTGCCAAAAATTTTACGAAATAGACCCGCCAATTCCAAAGTATTGGCGAATTGACTGCACAAAATTTAAAAATATAATCCATTTCACTTTAAAAAAGCCAAAAAAAAATCCCTAATCCGTATCAAGAATTGTACGGATCAGGATCGGGATTACGGACTAGGCACCCATACGGATTACGGATTTACGGATTAAAAATCCGTAAAATCCGTAGTCCGTAAAAAATCCGTATTGGCCGAAAAAAATACGGATTACGGACTACGGATCCGTAAAAATCCGTATACGGATCCCGTCCGTATCCGATCTCTATTAAAAACAGTAATTCACATAAATGCGAGTTTTTGAAATTATAATAAAATATAAAAATAAATTCAACAAAAATACAAAAAGATTTTGTGACCGACATTTGGGAAATTCAAACAATAAATACGAGCTTTTTTCATGTTTTAACGGAAAAGTGACTTTTAAAAGGAAACAAAAAACGACAAAATTAAATGGATAAATAGGAGAAAGGAATGTTTGCTGATATTTACGGATAATTTCCGCGGAAAAAAACCAATTTAAGATTTATCTACACTGATTAATGATCAATTACTAGTTAATGGTCTTTCATTTCCAGATTCTCAGTATGAACAGACAGCACGGGGAATTGGACTATGTTGGCCAACATTTGGCCAATTTTCAAAACAAAATCTCTCTGACAATGTCCAATGTGCCAATGCATGAAGCTGTGCTCGCGGCACGCGTTCTGAGCAGCGTACAAACGGTACTGAAACGAATGGGGGGGCATACGGTACCGAAATAACGGTAATAAAAGTATAGGAGAATCCTCGTATTTTAACACGCTGAAAAGATTTTAACAAGTCCAATAACCTACATACAGTATACGTGGCCCCAATTAAACAATTTAATTTCTTTGAGATAATAACTGACAGAAATCGGTAAAAGAATGAACATTTTTGAGTGATAAAATTAAGAAATGCGAAGAGGACAAAGAATTCTGAATTTGTGGAAATACTCAAAATATAAAACTTAGTAATATAAAGTAGAGTTGCTCGGTACCGGTACCGGTACCGACCGGTAATTACCGGTTTTTTTGGTACCGGTACCGGTACCGGTACCGGTTTTTTCAAAAATCAAAGTACCGGTACCGGTTTGTCTAGTACCGGTACCGCCGGTAAAAATTTGCACTGGTAAGAATGGGGGTCTGGGTGAGAAAAGAGTAGGGAATGGTGAAGAAGGAGAAATTTTTTGAAAAAAAAAATTAAATTATTTATTTTCATTTAAAGCATTTGTTCATATGCATAAGTGGTCAAGTGGCTAAACCTTCTGATTTTATTATTTCTCGCTTGGGTTCAATTCCCCACTGGGATAGAATATTCTTCATATTTTCTTTACCATTACCGTATTTTCTCTAATTAAGGCCCCGGGGGGATTATTTTTCAACCTCTTTAGAAAGGGGGACATAATTGGAGACAGGGCCTTTAATGGAGACGGGGGGATTATTTTTCAACAGATTTTTAATGACTAGGGCCGCGACTTTTAGTGATGAAAAATCTCGAAATAGTTAATAAAATAATGTAGAGTAGAGCGGGACTGGGAATTTTGAGCAAAACCGGGACCGGGACCTGAGCTTTTCAAAATCCGGGACCGGGAACAGGGACCTCGGATGACCGGGAATTCCCGGCCCGGTCCCGGTCCCGCTCTACTCTAAAATAATGACATAAAGCCAAAATTTTTTAATATTTTGCTGACAAAGTCTGATTTTTAATGACGCATAGTGACTTCAGAATCGAAAATTTCAATACAGAAATGCTTTTTTGAGCTCCTTTCTTCAAAATAAAAGCAAAAAAAGTTTTCTTGTTATGAATTTTTAAATGTATGCATATTTTTAGCGCCCTTTCAGAAAATTTTTATGGGGTGTAAACCAGGGTTGCCGCGGGTCGAGAAAAAATATCGGGTCGGGTTTCGGGTCGAGAAAAATGTCGGGTTTCGGGTAACCCGCGGCAACTCTGGTGTAAACTGTACAAGTACCTAAAAAAATAAACCGCAGCCAAGCGGACTCGAACCCCAGACCCCCGTCTCATAAGACCCCTAGGGATTAATAATTAAATTTCAAAAAATTGAAAACACATAGCACCGGGGTGGGTTAGATTCGGACTTGAGTAAAGTAAGTGATTTTTCTGTATTATTTTTTCATGTTTATTAAACATTTAAATGAATTTCAATTTAGAATTCATTAAAATTAATTTTTATTAAAAATAAGATTTAAAAAATAATAATAATTCCATTTATCCCCCGGGGGGATAAATAGAGACGGGGCGATTATTTTTCAACATCCTCAGAAAGGGGGACATAATTGGAGACAGGGCCTTTAATGGAGACAGGGCCTTAATTAGAGAAAATACGGTATTTTAATTGAAATTTTAATTAAAAAAAATATTCCAACTTTTTTTCTTTCATTTTAAGCATCCTAAAAACCCAAAAATTAATCAATTGGTCTTTTTTTACAAATTCTGTTAACAAATCGCATTAAAAAATACAAAATTTTTCCCGGCGGCGCCTATCGGCACCGCCGGCCCTCCTTGTTCCCCAAAAGTCTTGAGAAAAACGTGCCGCGAAAAAAGCGGTGTTGAAAGCAAAAAAGGTCATTGATTTACATTAATTTACATGTCCGGAGACCCCTTCGCAAAATTGGAAAATTGGCCGCTGATCCCTTGTTTTGCAATAATCTGAATTTTGAGGTCTACATCTGAATTTTAGTGTTCTTTATCCTGAATTTGAAAAAAAACTTGGTCACCCTCAATATACATATACTTCTGAACAATTCTAATGCTAAAAAACAGGCACTCGCGCGAAAACTGAATAAAAATTTTGTATTTGAAAAATTTTGTCCAAAAATTTTTACGTTGGAAAATTACCGGTTTTTACCGGTACCGGTACCGGTACCGGTGGAAAAAGTTGGTACCGGTACCGGTACCGGTTTTTGCATTACCGGTCAGTACCGGTACCGGTTTTTTAACAATTACCGATTACCGAGCAACTCTAGTTTTGACTACAGAAAAAATATCTTTATTAAATTACCAATTGGCTTACGGCATCATTGCAGCACGACAGCGGCGTCAAAACGCCTGTCATGTAAAGCCAGCGCTTTGTGTTCTCGCATCTGTTTCCACTTTTGGTGAAGGACTGTCTTCCCTTAGACCAACTCAAAGGGGAGCACTTCGACGGCAGTCAAGTCAAATGCGGCGCCATTTAGTAAACGGAAAGCGGGGTGGAGCACAAAGCTATCACCTTTGAAAAACTCGATTAAGATTAACGTGCTTTCAAATAATTCTTATAATTAAATTTGCGCCCCTATTGTCGGATTTAGACGGAGTAATTGCTATTTAAATTTAAAAACAAAAAATCGAAAAATCAAAATTTGAATATTGTATCATGGTTTTGTTTTGTTTAGATGGGCTAAACCATGGTTGACTTTGTGAATAAAGTGATATTTCAATTTTTATTTCGAATTTAAATAGCTGGGTAAGGTTAGGGGCATAATGAATCATTCAACTAAAAATTAAATTTGGGGGTTTTTGCCATAATTATAAGTGGGTAGTAATTTT
>CP049713.1:3245908-3295908 GCA_004148225.2 Heterodera glycines
GAACTGTTGTTCCCCTTATCGTGTTTTTTCTTACCACATTTTTACTATGATTTCTACTGACAAATGAATTACACCCAATTCCCATAATACTCAATTCCGCTGTATGGCTAAGTTTGTTTGGGTGCATCTGACCCCATTTTTTTTAAAATTAAAATTTGCATATTTTAATTCAATTTTTATGCCTCCATTCACTCCAAATTAAAATGAAAAAGTGCTTTGAAGTTTTGTCAAGCAACGAATTACCAAATGAATTTACAGATTTCTATAATTTTTGAGATTTTATTCTATTGTGTGTTCGTCCCTTGTGAGCTTATTTTGTTGAGGAGTCGCCTTTCGTCCGTCATTATTCTATGTCCTCATTTGGCTGTAAGTTTTCCTCTCCAATTTCCCATTTTTATTTTCAATATTTAAGCACATAATTCCGAAGCTTCGACCAGCACCAATTTTCTGCTCGGCACTTTTTCGTCGCACCAAAACAGCAGCAAATACCGCGCCTACGCGTCCGCCGTGGACAAAGCGCTCAAATCGTTTGAGTCGACCACCGAATGGGCCGATCTAATCGCAGCTTTGGGAAAACTCGGCAAAGTTTGTTAGCGCTTTTTAGGCCGAGAATTCCTATTTTCTAATTAAAATAACTGAATATTTATTGGCTTTTAAATGCCGGGAAAATGCAATTCTCATAGATCTATTAATAAATTTTCCGACGGATGTGAAATGAGGTACCGATAGATTTAACGAACTTTTATGAAAATCGGGCCAATTTTATAAAATCTTCCGTTAAAATCTCATTTTCTAGGTATTTGCGTCAAATTCAAAGTCGTTCAACGATATTCCAAATCCTCTGACTGTTGCCAAACGTCTCTCCCAATGTCTTCACCCCGCACTTCCATCCGGTACTAATATTTGTCATAATTTTTCTGTGTTTAATATTTTGTCAACAGGTGTCCATCTAAAGGCTTTGGAGACGTACAGACAAGTGTTCAACATCCTCGGACATTCAGGACACAATCAGAACTTGGCCAGATCACTGTTTCTCTACGCAATTGGCCTCTTTCCCGTAAATTTTTTATTTGGTATTTCTGTTTCTGAAGTCGTACGTAGTTCAGTAATTAAAAACAAAATTTAAATTTTTTCGACAAATCTGAATTGTTTATCTTTCTCAAGAGCGTTTCAAGCACTTTTCATGAAATTTCGACAATTCAGTAAAATTGGGTATCAAAAGTGAATTTTTTCAAAAGCAAGACCTTATGATAAACCGTTAAAATTAAAACGTTGTGTAGCTGTTTTATGAATCGAGTCCCTCCCCCAACCTCTCCAAACCCCCCATTTTTCACTGTTTCCAATTTTTGGGTGCAATTTTAACTATTGGTATCAAAATAAGTTGTTTTTTTTTGCACAAAACCCTGATAAACCTTTTAAAATTAAAATTTATTTTGTGTATTTCTTTTATGAATTGAGTCCCTCCCCTCTCCCATCTCCAAGTCCTATTTCCATAGCTAAATTGCAGTTTCCATCAATTATTTTATTCAGTTGATCGACCACTGTGGCATCAAAGTGAAGTCGGAGCTGTTGTCCATCTTCGAGCAGTACCTCCTCCCCCTGGGCACTCACCTTCGGCCGGCCCTCCCCGGCTTCATCACCGCCGTTCTTCTCGCACTTGAGGAGGGCACCGAATTCTATGGTCGTGCCTTTCAATTGTTGGACCAATTGCTGGATAAAGTCGGCACCGCCGCGTTCTACACTTGTTTCTGGCAGGTATTTAATTCAATTTTATTGCATTTTTTAATTTTATCGGATTGTCGGTGCACAAACTGCCCCAAATACGGTTAATTAAATTAACTAATTTCCATTGGCATTTCCGCTTGACCGATTTTTTCTGAGAACTTTTGGCACTGTAGCAAAAAAAGTGAAAAATTATTTTACAAATATGTTTGACATTTTATTCGAAATAATGTGAATTGGACCACTATCAGATCTCTCTCTATGTCCGTTAATACGTCCAACCACTCTCTTAATTTTCCTTTTCGTATTATTAATTTCCCATTTTAGGCTGTCGGAGGCAGTTCTTCGGTGCGTTTGCCGGCCCTCATTTTCATCAACGCCAAGTTGGAGAAGCGAAAGAGTACACAGCCTGCGGCCGAACTGCTTCACACTTTGGCCGGCGGTGGTGAGACTGCTGCTTCTGTCACTGTTGCCGAATGCCATCAGCAGCAACAGGTGAACAAATGTGTAAATGGCAATTGAGACGGGAATTTTAAACGCAAATAATAACAAAATTTTTAAAGAATAACGGACTACTAAGGATCATATCAGGAATACATCCTTGATTTTGGTTTGGGCGGACAGACTTTTTCTTACTAAAAAGTTTAAACTTGTAAAAAGCCAAATCCTGGGACTGTCCCTGACCACCACTCTGATTGGCGCTCTTGGCTCACCGTGGAAGACTTTATGATACATACTCAAAAAATGCAACCGGTCTTTTTAAATTATGAGTGATATATATGCCAATTTTGATTTTCAAATGGCATTTGCTCCCTTTCTCTACAGCACATGTTGCGCGCACTGTGCGCCGTGGCGGAGGACGCGGGCAGCACCAGTGCGCTGGCGCAGCGTCATCTGCTCGACTTTTTGTGCAGCGCAATTCCGCTCGACTCGGCCTGGCTGCCCCGGGCCGAGCTCATCCAACTGCTCCGCCGGTGCATGTTCGTCGTGCTGCGCCGAGACATGAGCCTGAACAGACGACTCTACCAGTGGCTGTTGAACCGGTCGGTGCCCACGAACGGAGAGTGGGCAACGGGAAAAGGGTCAAACTTATCTACCGAAATAAACCAATTGAAAAATCTTGGACCATTATTTTTTGAAAATTTGGCTCCAAAATGGTAAAAATTTGTGGGGTTTCGGCGCAAAACTGCTATAAATTTCTGCTTTTTTTGGCTCTGGCGCTCAAGATTTTGGAAAAACACGGGTGCAAAATTTTTTTGGCCCGAAGAGCAAAAAAAAGAAGTTCTCCGGGTGCCCTTCACGGATTTTCTGGATATGGGCCTAGGCGAATACATTTAATTCCTAGGAATAGTTTTGAAAAATCCTTTACATACACAGCTCAAATGACGTGGCTTTTGCCGGACTGCCGGTGAATGGCACGGAGGACTCCATGGACCTCGCCTTCTTCAAGCAGTACACTCTTCCGCTCATCAAATCGGCCATCCGTGAATATTTGCACTGTGCGGACACTGTGGAAGTGCCGCCACTGTCCACCGGCACAATTCGACGCTATGGCACTCTGTTGAAAGTGGGCCATATTTTTCTAAATAATATACCGAATTTCCAGTTTTTCTTATCAGCCGTCTGTTTTAGGACCCGCAAATCCAATTCCCGGAAGTACGCGTTTGTCGCCTGCTCCATTACATGTTGGACCGACCGGAGCTTGGCCAAATGGTGTTGGAGGAGAGTTTGGCGGACTTGTTGGAGACAGTGTGTGCACGGGACGCCGAACTTGTGCACGACTTGCAGGGCGAATGTGCCAAGTTTGAGCCAAATTTTGAACATATTTGGACAGTACACACAATGACAATGGACGACGAACAGAGGGTAAAATTCAAAATTTTCAACATTTTGGGGCAAGAATTCGAATGCAACATGGAATTCTTTTTTAAAATTACAGAACCGACGTACCGATGAGATCAAAAAGAATTTCAATGTGTTGTTGAACTCGCTGGAGCCGGGCTTTGTGTGGAAGTTCTTCAAAAAGTCATTTGCAAGGTGCAGCATGCCATTGTTATCATTAGCAACATTAATCAATGTTATTGAATAGAAAAAATATTTTTTTTGTTGCCATTTTTGCTTTTTAATGCAAATGAATTTTCCTATTTACCTTCAGTTCGCTTCCTCAACAAGACACTAATCACCAGCAAAAGGGTGAAACGGACGTTGGAAGTGAGAAAAAAGAAACGCTTTCCCAACAATTAATTACATCCCCTGAACAGCTCCGCCTTCGTCTGCTGTGTCGTCGTCGCTTCTTTTCCCGCTGATGGTGGCATTTTGTGTGCGCAACGTGCAGTTGGACTCACACGGCGACATCCGCGGACGGCATCTGCCCCTGCTGCTCCACTCCGTGTTGTCCGGCATGGCGACAAGCTTTACGAATGTTCAACAGCAGCAGCAATTGTCGATGACTGAATGTTGGTCCATGTTGGCCAACATTGTGTCGTGCCGTCGCTTGTTGGCCGAGATTACGCAGAACAACCTGTCCATGGTGTTCGAGCAGATCCACGACGACGCCTTTGATGGGTCGCCGACCAAAAAGGGCATCAAATGCAACGAGGAGCTGGCAGAAGGTGAGGTGTCAAGACATTAAAAAAACAGTGGATTTTCGTTTCAATCTTTGTTAAATTCATTTTAAACATTTCAGAGCAGAAACTCGTGGAGCGTTGTTTGGCCGCCTGTCTCCGACTGCTCGCCGTCCTCTGCGATTGGTATTGCGCGGCACGTGAGCGTTGTCTGTTCGGTGTACTGGTCGCACTTTTTGCACTGATGCGCGACTTTGCCGACTTCCCCTTCTACAGCCTCCAACTGCTTCACCAGGACAACATTTGCCGTTCATTGAGTGGGTCCTTCCATTTTTGGACTTATTTTTGGCATACAATTCTAATTTTTATCTTTTATTATCAAAAAAAATAAAGTTTTTTTTCAAGTTTTTCGGTCCTTGATTGTAAAAAGGGGCTGCTTTAATACATACATGTACAACGGGTGTCTCGACACCCCCCCCCCCCCCCCTCCCTCGTCGTAAGAGGCCTCGGACACCCCCCCCCCCCCATCGTTCGTCGTAAGGGGGCGGCTGTAAAAGAGGGAGGGGTCGTCGTGGAGGGTATCGTTAATGAAGGGGAAAATTGAAAATTTCTCAAACATTTTTTTTTTGGAAAAAACGCGCCGCAAAAAAAGGTACTTTGAATAGCAAAAAAAAAAAAGGTCGACGCCGGAGAAAAATTTGGACCTTCGTATGGAAAATCGGTCCCGAGACACCCCCCCCCCCTGTCACAATCGTCCGTCGTCGTTTTTTTCTCCTTTAATTATTTTTTTTGCCCTTGGGCAGAGACACCCCTTGTACATGTATGCTTTAATAGAGGGGCTGTTTTATAGAGGATTTTTCACCAGGAAAAAAATATCCATGTGTATATAATTCTCGGCCTTATCACGATATTGAACTTTTTCAAAAAATGTGCAACGTGAACTAGATAAACATGTATCCATGACGCGTGACAATTTTTGCTATTTTACAGCTGATTCGGTGTTGCTGCACACTGATGATGAGCCCAACCACAACCCCAACCAGCACCAACAACAGTCACAACAACAAATGCCTACCTGGCTGTGCTCCGTGCTCCGTCTGATTGACCCGCCCTCATGGTCCAGTTGCACCGCCGGCTTTGACTTTGTGCTGCGCAATCAGCTGTTCGACCTGTTGCTGTACATGTGCGTTCGGTCCGCCTCGATGCTCGAGCAGCACTCGGCCGTTTTTGGACGGGCGCAAAGCCAACACCGTTTTGCCGGACAACAACAACAGCAGCATTACCATCAAAATCAACAGGCAAAACAAAAGACAACCACCACGGTGTTGCTGAAGCCGTTCCTCTCCATGGCGGACCTTCAGCGCATTGACCAGGAGGCACTTTGTCGGGTGGGAAACAATATTTTGACTTATTTTATATATTCCCTCCAAATTTTTAATTTTATACTTCAAAATATTATCAAATAAAGAATTTTAGAAAAATTTCGGAATGTTTTTGGTGGAATTTGTCAGTTTGCTATGAAAAACCGTCCAAATATCGGAGCAGGACATTTCTTTCCCGTCGTTTCTTTCCCGTCATTTCTTTCCCGCCATTTCTTTCCCAGGACATTTCTTTCCCAGGACTTTTCTTTCCCAAAATTAGAATTAATCCTAAATATTAAAATAAATTTATAAAGCAATATAAGCGTTGTAAGCACATAAGCAACAATAATTTTAAGGAAAATTAATACGTTGAAGACAATGTTTACCAAATGTAAATTTGAATTTTTGAATTTACACTACAGTAACTTTTGTGTTTCATAGAAGGGTTGAAAAGTGTTCAAAAAAATCGTGACAAATTATACGAAGAATTTGTTCGGGGAGATGATGCAGCAAAAAAAAGGCTTGTGTACCAAAGAACAGATGAGCGTATTAGAAACATTGTTGTTGGCGGCCTCGGAGAACGGACTATTGCTGAATATTTACGTGGGATTGCAAACAATTTTGAAATGGATCAGTGAGCAATTGAGTTTTTTTGTCAGTGATTGGTCATGATGATTGTTATTACTGCTTATATTGCTTTATAAATTTATTTTTAATATTTAGGATTAATTCTAATTTTGGGAAAGAAAAGTCCCGGGAAAGAAACGGTAGGAAAGAAATGTCCTGGGAAAGAAATGGCGGGAAAGAAATGACGGGAAAGAAACGGCGGGAAAGAATAGGGATATCATTCAATTTTTGTTTTAAAATATTTATATTTGCCCCTCTTCAGAAGGCCGCTGCCGTACTTTGGCGTCGTTTTGCCGACGACGACGGCACCGGAATGGACATTGCTGCGGACACTTTACTGCATCCCATCGCTCTGTTACTGCTCCGTCTCCACTCGCGACGCGTGAGCGAGACGAGCAGCGAGGTGGAGGACATTGTCGTCGCGGAACTCACTTCGTCCAACAAAGTGTTGAGCGGAAGTGCGGTGCGCAAGTTCCACGACCTGTGGGTGTTCTGTCGGAGTGCCGTCATTGAGGAGGTGTACGCCGGCATTCTGCTCAAGCCGATGAACAGGTGATGCCACGGAGAGAGTGCGCTAAGGGTTTTGTGTTGTTGGGACATAGTTTCTAACCCCAATGAACACAGTTAAATATGTAGTTGAATAGAAAGCCATGGTGCCGATACCGTCCAGTCTGGGAAATTAAATTATTATGTCGTCTCATAATTATTAACACCCCTTAAAAAGTAGCCTATTTATTAAAAAAAACAAAAAAAGAAATTGAATCGAAAATCGAACTATTTTTCATTTTTTGTTGGTCACAGTCTTGCACTTTCACTGGAGGCTTTCCAATTCACCACCTCAATTTTCTTCTAGGGTTGTGATGGTTCTGCTCAGTTTTATCGCCGATGACAAGCTCAGTGCGGAACAGGTGGAGCTGAAGGCGTTGGCCTACGCCTGGTTTTTGGACTGTGCCCATCACAACGAACTGCACAAAATTGTTCAAATGCTCACGCTTATGTTGCTGAACCCAGTGACGGCACGGGTAAAAACTGTTTTGGCACTGACAATGAATGTCAAAAAATTCAAAAATTCCCCCTGTTTTTTGCCAGGTTTCCATCCAATTTGTGCAAATGCAAAAGCGCGTCACCCGTGACCATCTTCCGTCAATGCCAGCCGAAGCAAATTGTGTGGCATTGACAACGATGAGCGGCAAACAGACCTTTCACCACGTGTGCACTGATGTGGAGCAACAACGGCAACATTGTGGTAGCGGCGGCGGCGTTAGGGAACAAATGCGGAACAGTGTTAGCAGCAACAAAAGCGGAAATTCATGGTACAATTACAGGTGGGAAATTTTTTACAAATAAAATTTAGTGCTCAGAGCGGGCGCCTGCCAAAAAAATTTGCACATATTTGTAGAGTTAAATTGTCCCGACATTTTCGGCCCGAAATTTGCGTCCCCAACCAAAAAAAGCTTATTGTTAGGGGTTATAGGACATTTGCGGTCCGGACATTTGCGGCCCATTTCTTAAGGGCTATTTTCGGACATTTGCGGCCCGACATTTGCGGCCAAAAGAATGGAAATTATTTATTTTAAAAAAATTTAATTAAATTAATAATTGGGAATTTAATTCACTGATCAATTATTCTTGAACAAATCAATCATAATCGAATCTTTAACAACTTTCAACAAATTTTTCAATTCTTTTTTATTCTCCACAATTTTTTATTTCATTTCAATAAATATATAAGTTGAGCTTGTGGGAGGCCCCAAACAGCTTATCTAAAAATGCACATCAAAATTAAATTACTCTGTCGAATATTGATAGTGACAGAGCTATTAACAGAATTGATTCAGCGGTATGATAACCTTGGAGAAAGAAATTAGGGTAGTGCATAAAATAAAAAGTTCCCGAACAAAGTCTTAATAACTCATTTAAGGACATTTCCATCTTATTTGAAGGGCAATTGACGACTTTCATAAAACTCCGACATTTCGGGTCGCAACCCTAGTTTACCGAACCGAAATCGGAAACATGCGTTTTGGGCCAAAAAACAGAAAACCGGGGTCGAAAGGCGGGAGTATTGATTAATAACCGGTCGCTCACTACCTTAAAAGAAATTAAAAAATATTTCGACATTATGAAATAAAATAAAAAATTGTGGAGAATAAAAAAGAATTGAAAAATTTGTTGAAAGTTGTTAAAGATTCGATTATGATTGATTTGTTCAAGAATAATTGATCAGTGAATTAAATTCCCAATTATTAATTTAATTAAATTTTTTTAAAATAAATAATTTCCATTCTTTTGGCCGCAAATGTCCGGACCGCAAAAGTCCGACCGCATTTGTCGGGCCGCAAATGTCCGATTTTGAGCAGGCCGCAATTGTCCGGACCGCAAATGTCTTAACACGTTGTTAGGAAACTTTTTATAAGAAAATTTCAAAAAATTTTCATTTATTTGTCAGCGATTTTTTGAAAAACTAAGATTTTTCTTGAAAATATTAAATTTAAAAAAAATATTTAATTTTACGAGTGGCAAAAGTAGTACATTTGGCAGTTTGATAAAACTTTCAGTGCGTTTTATTTTACTTTTGCGTCGCCATTTTAGTTTTGTCGACTGTGACCCGCGCATGGCATGGGTGTCCGATCTGAACAAGTACTTGTTGCTTGGTGGCACCAACTGCAACAGCAGTGTCAGCAGTGGCACCGGCGAATTCAGCTTCTCCAGTGCGTTCACAAGCGGTGGCACCTGTTTCAACACACCTTTGCAACAACAACAGCATGGCCATGTTTTCAACACGCGAAATTTGTCCTCCCCTCCGCCCAACTGCGGTGATGGTGGGTTGGGCATGTTCATGTCGGCACAGCAACAACTGCAACACAACAACCAATCATCTCCTGTTCCTTCCATCGCTTCTCCGTCAATTGTCATAGTAGCTAGTGGCGGGAATGCCACCAACAACACAACCGCCACCAGCGCTAGCAGTGCAAAGGGCCACCGACGTACAGTGTCGGACATTCCGCAGTTTGACGATGACGCCGAGTCGGTGGACGCCTATTCCATGGACACGTCGATGTTGGACTCGGACGTGGTGGAAACGGTGCAGTATTTGGTGGACTCTGTCTGTGACATTGACGGGGATGAGAAGGAGGAGGATGAGTCGAAACAGGGCATTGTGGAGGGGGACGAAGACACGGACGAATTGGAGGAGTTGGCCACCAATATGTTGGACCAGGCATTGTTGGATGAGAGTGAGTCATTGTCCACGATGACGGGGACCCGACAACAGAGTACCAGGGGCAAATGCCAATCCTCTGGAGACAAAGCTGAAAAAGAGACGATGTTCATCAACCGATCGGCAAGGTATGGGAATACCGAAATAATCTAACAAAATGGATGAAGAAAAAGGGTTTACAATTCATAATAAAATTTAAGACAAACGATAGAAATTTTTATGAAATTTTTTCTTAAGATTTTTCTGGAAATTTACGTTTGAAAATTTATTTAAAAAATCTTAGAGGGAACGATACAGGGGGGGGGGCAGCAGGGGCGAGAAACGTAGTGCACCCTACAAGCACAACGCTTCCCCTGCTTTTTAAATTTGCCAAAAACGAATAATTTGCTCGATCGAAATTTTTTCGTAAATTACAAGTTTCATCTTTTTAGGTCTGCCGACAAACGGAAACGTGTTGCTTCCTCCGCTGCGCGCGACTCAACGTATGACCAGACAAGCCTGGTCGGCTCACTGCTCGGACCCGGTGACGCAGCAGCGGCAATGCCCCGGATCACTTCCTACGCTGGCGGGGACACCATCCGACGGATTCGAACGGGGCACCGGCGCCAGGACTCGCTGCAGGAGTCCATTTTCAGCACCGGCACACAGGAGTTGCGCTTGTTCGACCCCACCGAGTTGCCCAACTCGACATGTCCCGGCGACCACAAGCAGCCGTTGCTGGACGAAACATTCTCTCACATGCTGTTCTATGCCGAGAGTCCGTCCATTGTTGACTTGGGCCGTGCCGAGAAGCTGTTCCGCACCATGGGCACACTGTTGCGCAGTGGCAACGGGTTGGGCCGTCATCTGGTGAACAGCATGCTGTTCACCAACATGTCCGAGCTGGTCAACCGGACCGGCACCACCAGCAGCGGAAAGACTGGAGGCGGCAATTTGCCAAACATTGGCACCAACTCGGTCAACAATAGCATGGCCACCATTGGCGGCGCTTCCACAGCAGCCACCCAGCAACTGCTCGACTTCATGGCACGCCACTACCAACACATCCAGGGCGACGGCTTTTGGTGTACAGAAACGGCACATGATCAGCAGAACTTCAGTGTACAGAAGAAAGAGGATGGCATTGCTGGTGGTAGTGGTGGGACAGTGGCTGTCACTTCAACAAGTTCGGAAAGCAAATCCGGGCAACAACAACGGCACTCGACTCTGTTCGAAATTTTCTCAACGGTATTCTTTCGGGTTATATTTGCTGAAATTTGGATTTATTTGCCTTATAAGGTTGTGCTGTATTTCTTCCGCTCTTACTACTTGAACTCGCCCATCAACCATGTTTCCGAGACTGACTTGGTCCTTTCGTGGAAGTGTAAGGTCGCGCTGTTTACAAAGCCTTCGATTAAAAAAAAAATTGTCAATATTTTAGATGGTGAACCTTTTTTTCAGAAAAACCCAAGTTTTTTGTCATTATAAATAGTTCAGGACTGAAGAATCCGATTCTGAATTTGTTCTATCCAATTAGGGTTCGGGCCAAATTTAAAAACATGAATTTCGACGAATTTTGGGGGTATTGTTTCGAATGGATGCAAAACGATTCTAAATCTGTAACCAATGAACAGCATTATTTCTTTAAAAGTCTGATTTTCCCTCGATCGTTCACAGATTGCCGCCCTCGACTGTTTCACGGAATTGCTGCACATTCTTGACGACACTGTGAGGGAGGCCAGCTCCAAGGAATTGGCCACATTTGTGCAGCAAATTTATCGGCAGACAAAAACCCAAAAAGTCATTCTCACTCTGATGTTGGCCGCCATTCCGACACCACCGAACCAAAAAGGGTGGAGGTGTGTAATGATGGTTTGGTTCGGTTCCGGGATGCAGATTTTCTCCCATTTTTAGCGGCATATTCCATTTTTTGAATTTTTCCAATTTCAAAATTTTTCGAATTTCTTTGTAAAAACCTTTTTAATTTTAATAAAATCCCCATTTTTTGTCTGGCATTTGACGTCGCCTATTTTTGCCAGATTCCCCATAAAAATTGCTTTTTCCCAGGATGCCTCTCTCAATGGACATTGCGGAGTTCAACAACGGACCACCACACAGCAAACATTTTCGCGATCTGATCTTTGCCTACCATCGGTCGCTGCTCAGTTTGGCCTCCGCGCTGGTGGTGCTCGAGTACAGTCTTCATGTTGGCACTCGGCACTTCTCTTCTCAGGTTGAAACATCATTATTTCCATGGCTTTTTATGGGTTCTTTTTTTGAAATTCCATCAAATCAAAGTTTTTTCTATTAATTTTATAAATATATAAAAATTTCTTCCAAAGAATAATATATTTTGGCCTTTCAGACCCATTTGTTGGCCCTTCCGATCAATCGCAACGCTTCTCCATCTTCGCAGATCACTGAAAACCAGATCAACTACAACTCCTCCCAAAATCGGTCCACCATTCGTGAGGCGCGCTACTCCGTCGTTGAGCTCCGCCTGTTCCTCGGCGTAATTTTGAACGCGTTGAAACGGTGTCCGGCAAGGCATGAACTGTGGCTCCATTTTCTTGTTGGGATTTTGCCATATTTGGACAGGTTTTGGATCTTTTTTATACGCATCTTTCTGTTTATCGAAAACAATATTTCAGAGCCTTGGCCACTTTTGTGGTGCATACGGTTGAGCAGATTTGTCGAAATCTGTACGAATGTGTGTTCATCAACGGCTCACCACTTCCGTGGCGGGATTGAACAGTGCGGCGTTGGCATTGGTCAGCAACAGTCAACAGCCAATGGGTGCCTCCGTGATGGAACATCCGAAAAATCCCATTCAATTTGTGGACTACCGCATCAATCGGGCCAACGACGTGGCAACAACAGTCGGCGACGATGGCACAATGCCTACCGTTATTTACCCGGCCAATTACATATTGAATGTAAGAGTTCTTTAGTTTTGCACTTCTTTTTTATTAAAATCACAATAATTTAAAAAAGAAATTTCTACTGAAATTTTCAGAAAATAAAAATGTTATCGTGTTTTTCTTATTTTGTTCAAGTAAAAATATAAATTGCTATTGATCCAAAAAATCCACATTCTCCAAAGAGCAATTTTTTATATTTGACGGTACCGGTAATTTTCGGGTTGAAAAACCGGTACAAGTGCCGGTCGGAACCGGTACTTGGGTACTCAGTTGTCCGTTTTTTCAGTACCAGTATCGGTACCGCGCAACCCTAATTTGAACCAATCAAAGGGCAATGATGAGACAATATTGATACTAATTATTGTTATCGCTTGAAACTAAATGAGTTTTTATAAAATAAATCAAATATGAATGTTTCTGTTTAGTTGCTCGAATCGCTGATGTCCATCATGCACTTTTGTCTGTTGGATGTGCGCAACGCGTCAATGCTCTCCCCGTTTTTGGCCTCCACCAAACACTCGGTGCTTTCCGCGTTGGCCTACCCATTTGCAACACCAAATTTCAACCGGCAATCCTCGACATCCTCAACCGCACCCATGGCCGGCTCGATGACTCCGCTTCGTTCTTCTTCGTCTGCCCTTGCGGCATCCGCCATGGGTGCCGGCGGTGGTGGTGGCGGCGGCACCTTTTCGTCTTCCAACATGACCAGCATGGTTGGCACTGCCATTTCCGTCATTCCAGGCACAGGGCTCATCAACAACCTGTTCGGCCGTGTGTTCACGTCGGGCGAGGCATGGCACAAAATCTCAAAAACGGGCTAATTCTGGATTAAAAAAATCCTTTCAGAATCCATCGAATATTGCGTCGCGCACCGATGCCAGTGGCAAATCGGCTGAAATGTTAGAAGCACAGCGGGAGCTGATCAAACGCTTTCCCAGTGCGTTGGCAATTCTCATCGACGTATGGGCGTTCACTGAACAGCAGCGGAAGGGAGGCGCCACAGCATTGGGCAGTTTTTGTTCAACAAACACTTCGACGCCAAAAGTTGGCACATTCAGAGTAAGGAGAGGAGGACGGACAAAATTTTAGGATATTTAATCCTATTTAGAGAGCTTTTGGTTTTTATAAATATACAATTTTTATTTTTATAAAAATTGCCAATGAAACGCTGGGGCAGAAATAAACAGAGAACAATCTGTACAACGTCTTTTCAGTCGTTGAGCACACTCATCCTGGACATTCTTAATCCGGTAGCAAAGCGGCACAAAAATGCGCTGATCAATTCGTTGGGCGTCGTTTGGATGTTCCGCAACAGTTACGGAGGAGGTGCCAAAATGGCGGACACATGCCGAGTAAGAAATTCGGCATTTTTTTAAAGTGTATCCATTCTTTTTGAACTTCTACCAATAACCATTTCTGCATTTTCAGTGCTCCTTCGATTACTCCGCCCAGCAAATTGAAGTGGCCAATTTGGCGCTGAATTTGAATGCCCTGTCGCTGACTTCCATCATTTGCTCGGTCAGTGACACGTTGAAGGAGTCGGCCAACAAAACGACAAAATCATCATCTTCAGCATCATCGGCTAACTCCAGTGAAAAGGCATGCGTTTCATTTACTTTTTCTTTATAAATTTGTTGCTTTTGAAGTTGGGCGTCGGCGGGTTCAGTTTGGAGGTCGCTCTGTTGGAGCTGTTGCACCAATGCACTCGCCAAGTGACGGTCACTGAGCTGCGCGAGTCGTGGGCTGCGCTTGCCATTCTCTTCAACGACTCACCGCTTGTCCAACTGCCCGCCCGAGCATCCTTTTTGGAATTTGCGTCAGTTTATTTTTGTTTAAATGTAGAGGATTTAAAATTGTGATTGTTTTTTTAAAGGATGTTGATGGATTTTGTGCGCCGTTGCGGCAGTCAGTCGATCATCGAGGACAAACAGATCAGCAAGACCATCTTGGAGGTGTGCCAAAAACTGATTGAGGCGATCAACGTGATCGTTGGCTGGCAGTTGGAGTCCACCACGTGGCTGAAGAGAACATTGGTTGTTCGACAGGATGCCAGCTCTTGTAAGATTTTAAATACCCACCAAGAGCAAATAATGGACTCATTCGGCCCGGGGCAAAAAATGACCCATTTTATAACTTTATTTTTCAATTTGTACAACGGGAACAATTGTAAATTGGGTGCCCGTGAATGGAATTTCTTGAACAAATAGAGAAAAACATACCAATCCAAATTTGGTCTCAATTTAACATTCTCTCCTTGTTATTTTCAAATCCCATTTTTACATTAAAGCCCAAAAAACGCTGCCCTCGTCGGATCTGAGCCCCGTGTTGGAGCAGCGGAGCGGCGCCGGCGGCAGTGTTCTCGGCGGTGTCTCTTCCGTTGGCGGCGCGTCAACTGCGGCGACGGCGCAGTTTTTCTCATCCGCCTCGGCATTGGCATCGGAGGCCAATTCAATGCGTGGCTCCACCATTTCGTTGACCGGTGCTGGGCTTGGTGGGGCTGGCAGTGGCACTACCGCCACTTCGACGCACGCACCGCCGAGCCGACTCTCTGCGCCGCTGGACACTCAGTCGTTGACGGCGAGCAGTTGTGGCGTTGGAACGGCGTCAGGTGGAGGACGAGGCGAGTGACGACAAATTCATCGTTTTGACATTTTAATTTTGCCGGTGAATTGCCCTATTTGGAATTTCATATTGTTATATTGAAAATTTATTCCGAAAATTGCAGTTTTTACAAAAGAAGGGAGCAGGGAAAAATCTGAAAAAAATTTTTTTTTTTTTTTTGCGTCGAAGTTATGTCCAGCGACGCTTTTGAATGTATCCACAAAAGAAATTTCCAAAAATCTCTTGGAAAATTCTGTGCATTAATTTTTTGAACTGCTTTCTCTGCCAAATTATTTAATTTTTCACTTCAGCTTTGCCTTCCACAACCTCTGCCGGTGGTGGCGCTGCTTCGTCTTCCGCCTCCGTGTTGCGTTCGAGCATCAAAGACAGCAGCGGCGGTGCGGCCAACAAAAAGGACCCGTCCGACTCGACGCAGGCGCTGTTTCTGCTGGCTGAGGTCAGTAGTTAGCCGGCCGGCTAATCAAATTAACGGCTACTTAAATCTGATACCTAATACTCTTCCAGAATCTGGCTGAACTTATCGACTCGGTCTGCAAAAGTGAGGACAAAGAAAAACTGTTGCCCGCACTGCAAGCAGTTTGGAACAACACATTGCCCTATTTGAAAGCGAAAAGGTACGGGTGCACCGTCGTTTCCCCCCCCCCCCCCCCGTTTCCCCCCCCCCCCCCGTTTCCCCCCCCCCCGAAAAATTTAAAAAAAAAAATTTTTCAAACCTAGAAATTTTTCATAAAAAAATTCTTAGGAATTTTCTTAGTACGAAAATTTCAAGAAAAAAAAATTTTTGAAAAATTTTCAGCGATTTTTTTAGAAAATTTTTGAAAAAACTTAGTAGTTCATTATAAAATTTCTAAAAAATTGCTGAAAAATTTCTCACAAAATTTTTTTTCTTGAAATTTTCGTACTAAGAAAATTCCTAAGAATTTTTTTATGAAAATTTGTAGGTTTGAAAAAAATTTTTTTTTTAATTCGGGGGGAAACGACGTGGGGGGGGAACGACGGGGGGGGGGGAAACGACGGGGGGGGAACCGGCGGGGGGGGGGGGAACAACCTGCTCCCAAAAGGTACGGTTTGTCGGGGACATTCGAATGGATTTTTTGCCCAAAGTTTTATTCTTAAAAATTTGACCCGGGAAAAATTACAAATTTTGCAGATACTTGCCTAAAATGATATATTTGCTTTTGAATTTCATTTTCTGTTTTTAGTGCTAAGAATGTGCGCTTTTTCTTGGCCAGTTCACAATTTCTCGCTTCGATGAGTTCCTACAATTACATGCGTTCGGTGTGGAAGAAAAATGCGATGGATTTGCTGTGGGACAATTGTATGGGAATAATGAAAAATTCAAAAACAATTCGGATCATTTACTTTTTTTTCTGCAGCATTCTTCAAAATGGACATCCACGCGTTGCGCCAATGGCTGATCGTAATCGACAATTTGATGACCAACGACAAAACATCGTTCAAGGAATTGCTTAGTCGGTTTTTGCATTTTTAGCAAACATAATGAAATAAAATTTGGTTTTTGAACCGAAAAAAAAGAAAACATGAACAGATTTTCCAACAAGACGTATAAGCAGTTTACCATGTTTCAAAAAAATTGATTCAGAACGATTAATAATTGTAAAAATAAACGGAAAAATTCAGCGCGGATCACCACCTCCACGTCGACCACTCTGTCAACACTGATCACCAGCAAGGAGCAGGAGTACGAGATGCGTGCCCAGTACCTGAAGCGGCTGGCGTTCGTCATTCTCAGCTCGGAGCTGGACCAATATGCGGGCCAATTAAACGAAATCCAAGGCATATTAAGAAAAAATGTTATCTAGCATGGCATTTTGTCGTTGCAAATGACCGTTTTTACTGAATTGCCAATTTGCAGAACGGCTGACAGAAAATTTACGTCTTTGCCAAGTGCCGGTGATCCACACGCAGGTGTTCACGTGCTACCGCGTGCTGTTGGTCCGCATGAGTCCCAGTTCATTTGTGTCCATTTGGCCGTCGATGGTCACCGAATTGGTGTGATATTAATAATTAATTCCTAATTTATTGCCTTGCCAATTTCATAGTAAAATTGTTTTAATTTAAATTTTTTGTCCAGGTCCATGTGCTGGCACAAATTGACCACCAACTCACTTCAACAACACCAACAAGCAGTTCCGGAGGCGCTTCTTCGTCCGTTGATGAACAGAAATCGGTGCGTGACGAGCAGTGCATGCAGCTGTTCTTGGCCGCTTGCAAATTGCTTGAGACGCTGTGCGCACTTCCCTCCGGTTACATGTCGCAGTTTCAAATGTGTTAATTCGATTCACATTTTGCTTGGGTTTTGACTTCTCATTTTCTTTAAAGGTGTCGCTGGACATTCATTTCGCCGATGAATGCCGTGTCGGTCAGCGACATTTTCGTGCCGTACACCGTTCGGCTGAACCAATTGCTCAACAAAAGGGTATGGACCAGAAAAATGCCGATTCTTTTAAATTACGCCTTTTTCATTACGGTGTCTTTCAGTACACCGAGTTGACCGGTGCCGACATTGAAATGCGTTCCGCTTCGCTGTTCAACATCAAAACGTTGACTTCATACCAGGAGTTGCACCCGTTCTTCCATGCGTTGACCATGCAAAATGGCACTGGACGAAAGCAGCGACACATTTGCAATGGACAAATGGACGACAGAAGCAGCACCATTAGCAACGGTGTTGGAACTGATGCGGGCGAACGGGAGGAGGACGAATTTGGCAGCGAAAGAAGCAATTCGGAACGGAAAAAGGTCGGAACGCAAGACAAATGAAATGTTGTGGCTTTCTGCTTGGGTTTTGGCTCGTTTAACGTGGTGATATTTTTAAAGAAAACAATGGCCCCACGGCTTCGCGACGCCGAGCTGCTGAACGGCTCGCACTCGTTGAAGAGTGCCGTGGCTCGCATTGAACACTCGCTGTACGTCGACTTTGCCGAGCACTGGCAACTGTGATGGTTTTGCCATGTGTCATCTCCAAACAGAAACAAAAACGGGTGTCACTGATGTGTGTGTGTGTGCGTCCACGTGTTTAATTTGTGATCATAAAGAGGGTTATCGTATCCCCCAATCTATCCCGTTTAATTAAAATAATAACAGAATTTAGAAGGGGCAGAACGGTGCAATGGCATGGCAACAAATCCCGGGTCATCGCTTTGTATAATCGCCCACTGTCACCCCTTAGCGCCTCCACCCATTCCAACCGTTCTCATTTTGTACCCCTTTGGTGTTCCCATCCTCCTGTCCAAGGAAATTTATTATTATAATTTGTTTGACCAATTTCAACGAAAATAGCGTGATAAACTTTTCATTTCATTCAATGGATGGATCAAAAAGTGTTCAGAAATTAGTTTTATTTCATCGATTGGGAATATTAAGCATAAATAACACATTTTCCGTTGCTACGTTGACTTTTATTATGCCTTTTTCGGGATTTTCGTGCCTTAAATGCCTTTTTTAACGTATTTCCGAAAAATTCCATTGGGAAAATACGCCCCTAAAAATGACCTGAAAAATTTCGATAACACCCCTAAGAATTGAAAATTTTTCTCAAAAATTGGTCGTCAAAATTTAATATTATTTTCTTGATAAAAAATTTGGTTCTAGTCGGTTTTATGCGTCCCGTGGCAGATTATGTGTCCCGTGAATGGCCATACCCAGTTTCTTAGGCCATAACTTTTTTCTTACTTGGTCAATACCTGTATTCTTGGTATTAAACTAAAGCTTAAGGTCTCGAGATTTTATAAATGCAAGAAAAGAGCAAATATTGGCATTAAAAAAATACGAAATTCAACTTTTCCGAGTATAATTTTTTGTCTATTGCCTTTATCAAAAATAAAGTTATACAAAAGCTTCCATAGACCTTAAGCTTTAGTTTAATACCAAGAATATAGGTATTATTGACCAAGTAAGAAAAAAGTTATGGCCTAAGAAACGGGATGGTCATTCATGGGACGCATAATATGACATGGGACACATAAAACCGACTAGAACCAAAAATTTAGGTTTAAAAATTTTCCTTATCCGAAAAAATTATTTAATAATCATTTAAATGACCAAGATTAAGTTCTTTGAATACCTTTAACGTGTTTGCTCCCTAAAAAGCCTTAATAAAAATTTTTAAATGCTTTTTACATGCCTTTTTCGTGACTTTTTTCAAATTTTTGGTGCCTTTTTAGGGTGATGCGACATTTGCGGCGCTGACACTTGCGGCGCAGACAGTTGCGGCGCTCAGTCAAAGCGACACTTGCGGCGACGACACTTCCGGCGCCCAGTCAAAAGGACACTTGCGGCGCCCAGTCAAAAGGACATTTGCGGCGGCGCAAAATTCAACGACCCCAAAAATATTTCAACAATTTATTTCCATTAAAACATTGATAATGACTCTCTCAGTCCCATTCTTCAAAGCCTTTCTCAAATATTTTTTTAAGCGTGGCCTTTCAGCAATTCCACGAGTTGGGTCAATTTCGTAAGGTCTCAGACGGTTTTGTTGGTGTTCTTCCTCATTTTTGATGGCGATAATGAACCTTATTGAAATTATTTTATTACAGTACCCATTTATACTTTGAAAATGATGGGTGGGGCGAAGTGAAACGTTTTCTGAAGCTGTTATGCCACCTAAGAAATTAATTATTAATAAAAATGAATAAGATAAGCTTTAGTCAAATAAAGATTAACAAATTTAAGACCCCAAAAAAACCAAAAATAAATAAGTTGTTTTTTGAAAAAAGTAATCAATTCAGAAAATAAAAAATGAAAATATATAAAAAGACCCATTCACCCTTCGACTCCATTATTCGTACGCTGCTGTAGAAAATTTGATGGAAAATTAAAAATCAACTGATAAAATTTTATCAAATACCACATAAATTTAATTTTATTGAATTAGGCATTGTTAAAAAATAAACTATTAAAATAACAATTCTGTTAACTTTAATAAATTGTTGAAATATTTTTGGGGTCGTTGAATTTTGCGCCGCCGCAAATGTCCTTTTGACTGGGCGCCGCAAGTGTCGGCGCCGCAAGTGTCGGCGCCGCAAATGTCCTCGCCGCAAGTGTCTGCGCCGCAAGTGTCGCTTTGACTGGGCGCCGCAAATGTCTGCGCCGCAAGTGTAAGCGCCGCAAATGTCGGCCAATCCTTTTTAGTCGGTCTCTACAAATAAATTTAAATTTAATCATATGTTTTTTGGCAAATTTGTTTGTTGTTTTTTACAGAATTTGTAAGAAAAGTTTTTGTCGCATCAATGTGTTGGCCAAGGAGAATAAATACAGTTCGGTAGCAATTGGCAAAATTTTCGATCAGTACCGGTAAAATCGATTTTATCCCAAGAAAATATTATTTTTTAATTTATAAAATTAAGTGCCATAATTTTTAAAAGAAAAAAAGTAAAGATTTTTTTTTTAAAATATAAGTTGGAAAACCTTCGAGCTATTCACAAAATTTGATAATCCAATTTTTTACCAAAAATTATTCAATTACATATGTATGTAATCACATAATTTTAATAAAATGTCACATTAACACATCATCTCGTTGACCACTCCCTGGCAGTTGACCACGGGTTGAACTTCGCCAGTTACAGCTGTGTCCATCCGACCGGGTCTTTGTTCTGTCAGTGAGATGACCAGTGTCGTGGCCGCGCCCTATTTGGGAAAGAAAACCTTATTTTGAAAAACACCAATTGCAAGCAAAATACAATTAACACCCAAAATTTTCTTGTGGAGAAATTAATTATTCAAATTTTGTCATTTTTCAAAAGATAACTGTAATGGCTGATCGAAAATAGCTGTGGGAGCTCAAATTGCTGTGGGAGCAAAAAGACAGAGGCCAAAATGAAGGAAAGATGGCCCCATAACAACAGTCATCCCTCCAGTGGTGGATGTGGTCTAGTGGCTAAGACAACGGATCCACGTAAGGGGCCCCGAGCGGCGGTTCAAATCCGGCCTTCCATCCCAATTTTTCGCCTAAATAATATGGTGACACTTGGCGGACACCCCAGGTCGTTTGGTCTTCACACCACTCGACACTCCAGAAACAACAGCTGGCACTGGGGCAAAAGAACCGGAGGCGCGCCGATCCTTGCATAGCGGGAACGGCCCAACGCCATCTCTCGAGCGAGGGCGCTCGAATATGAGAGGAGGGGAATGTAATGGCTGATCGAAAATAGCTGTGGGAGCTCAAATTGCTGTGGGAGCAAAAAGACAGGGGCCAAAATGAAGGAAAGATGGCCCCATAACAACAGTCATCCCTCCAGTGGTGGATGTGGTTTAGTGGCTAAGACAACGGATCCACGTAAGGGGCCCCGAGCGGCGGTTCAAATCCGGCCTTCCACCCCAAATTTTCGCCTAAATAATAATCACATAAATCAATAATTTAAATTACTTAAATCGATTGCTTTAGCTTCATTTTACTGGGAAGCAGTGTATTTTTTTAGAAATTTTGGCAATTTATAGTTTTTCACTACTTTTTCCTGAGCTCCCCGTGCCTGAAATGCACGAAAAACATGTTTTTTCGACTGTTATTAAGCTACTTTTCGAGTTATTAGCAACTATTTTATAGTTCTTTATTTTTAGCAACTAAAAAATTAAAAATTTTCAAAAAAAGCATTTCTCATTTTAAGTTCTGAATTTAAGCTGACTGTTTTTCATTTATGTAAGTGAAGTTTTTTTATGATAAAGATTTGTATTTTTTCTTTATTTGACCGTTTCGAGGTCCCAAATCCTTTTGTCTCCAAATTGCATTTCTCCCCCAAATGTCGGCTTAAGGTTATGGTCACTTCCTTTTTTTCGCCGGATTGTCAATTTAAAAATTCTTTACCATTGTTCTGGTCAGCGACAGAAATTCCTATCACATGGCCCGGTCGGAATTCCATTTCAACGCCCTCCACATTGGGCGGCGGAATGGTCAAATTTCGATGCATTCGCTCCAGGTGATGGCGGAAGTCGTGCGGCTTGTTGGCTCCTCGCTCGCAAAACCTTTATTTTTTAATCCTTTTTATTTATTAAAAATTAGCATTTTCTCATTTAAAATGGTCCAAATAAATCCTTTGTTTTACCGGCAGTGAAAAGTGCACCCTCTCAGCTCAGCCGTGTGCTTTTGGCATTTGTGAGCATCCAAAGCTCTTTTACTATTACACGATTTTTGGCATTGCCCGTTGGTCGTCATCAGAGTACACTGACACTTAAAAATGGCTCGCACATTATTGATAAAAGGGGACCACCGATTGTGCCATATCAATAAAAAAAAATACGCAAATAAAAAAGCGTTTTTCATGCCATTCCTCGCACACGAGAGCCGTCCTTTGGATTATGGCACAATCGGTCCCCTTCGTCGACGGCATTTTCTTACCTTTTTGTGTATTTTACAGTCGGATTGTCCTCTGTCCGATCGTAGACCTCTGTCGCATTGTCCTCACTGTCGGAATGTCCGAAAAGAAAGGCAATGGCCTGCTCGGAAAGAAACTCAGGGGCAAGGTAAAGTCTGGGGCAACAGCCCATGGGCTAACAATAATTTTAAAAAATAATTAATGGGAAGTGCGATTAAAGCGTTGGTTACCAGCGGTAAAAACCCAACTCGTACTGCCCCGACTCGTACTGGTACCCCGACTCGTACTAAGAGTCCCAACTCGTACTAAGTTTCCCAACTCGTTCTGTGCAACAAAAAACGAAAAAAAATTTTGAGCGATTTTTTTTTGTTTTTTGTTGCACAGTACGAGTTGGGAATCTTAGTACGAGTCGGGGCAGTACGAGTGGCCCAGTACGAGTTGGATGTTGTCCGTTACCAGCCATGGACGGTAAAAAAGGAAAAAAGCGGCAATAAATCGTTGGCGTAAAAAAACAAAACGCCAATGTAGCATTTGCAAACTTTGTATTTTCATATGTTAGAGACGTGAAAGGCGCTATGTAATTTCGACACTGGGTAAATTCGACACTGAGTATTTTCGACACTAAGTAATTTCGACACTACATTTTCGTCACTAAGTAATTTCGACACTGAATTATTTCTAAAACTTTCACTGTTTTCCTGCATTTTCGACACTGGACCATTTCGACATTGAGTAATTTCGACACTATAGAGAATTATTAAAAAATAGAATAATCAAAATTTAAAAAAATGCAATTCGGTCTTTAATATAATTTTTCTCTGTTCCATTTTCAAAGTCCTATTATTTAAATAAATTCAAACTCATTCTAAGTGAATAAACGAAAGCCAAAGGATTTGCATTCGGAGAACTATTCTAAATGTTGATAACGGAAATTAATGTTTTTCCCATAAAATTTGATAAACGAGAATCATTAATATATTTGCATTTGACCGTTCTTCTCGTTATCTTTTTTGAGTATGGGGGTTATCTTGTGTAGTTGGAAATGATGAAATGTATTGTTCATTTGCATTTTTCCCGAGAAAATGGCCCTTTTCCGTTTTAATGAGACTAAAACAAATCGTGGAAGAAGTTTGATTTCATGTCACAACTTTGATTACTGCTTTGAACGAGATGCGCGAATCGCGGAGGGCTTTGAGTATTGGAGATGCCCAAGGCGTCCTCCATATTGCCCAGGAAGAGCAACAGTCCAAAGTGCTTGGCAAATTGATCCCGACGGCAACCGCTTCAAAATGGGGCGAGTGACAGCACCCCATAATCATCCACCTATTTTTGCCAACACAATGTATTAAATATTTAATTTGTAATCGAAATTATCCTATAGTTAGCCGGGATGGAATTTCTATGTCAAACAATACACTAAATGATATTTAAAAGCGAAAAGACCCAAAACTAACAAAGTGTTTGTCTTCAGCGTATAAGCCAAAAAGTTTTTGGGATTGCCTAAATAGTTTAATTAAAGAACTTGTCATTTATTTTGTGAACACTTGGATTGGTCCTCGCCACATTGTCGAAGATGAACAGCCGATTATTGATCCAGATGGACAAAATATGGGTGGCCGAGCGGATGCCTGGATACGTTGGCGTATTGAAGCGTTGAATTTGGGTATTAAGTTGTAAATTACACAAAAATTGATGGGGTACTGTATTACAAAAATGCAAAACCCACAAAATGGGAAAACCAACCATTTAAAAAACCAAATAAATTTTTGGTACTAATTATTGTGCAACAAAAAAGGTTTAATGGCGCTTACAAAGAGTACCTTTTTGAATTTTTTTTTACTTTTTTGCCTAAATTTGCAAATTATTTTTCGGTGTAAAAGTCCTGAACCAAGTGTCAAAGGATTTTCGTAGTCGCTGATCACGAATTACAATTATTTGGGCCTGTTCCGAACCCCGAAACCAAATTCGAACAAAATTCGAAAACTCTAATTTTTCAAAATTTGCTTTTATGTTAGTATCAGAACAAAATGATCATTTAAATAGAGACCAAAAAAGTAAAGAATTCAAAAAGGTACTCTTTGTAACTAGCGCCGGTTTAAATATTCAGGAAATCGGGGTGCACTTTTTCCTATTCCCTTATGGAATATGGTTGAAAGAGTTGAGCACGGCTTGTGTAGAACGAATAACAGTTTGGAGGCTTGGCATTGCATATGGAATGTACATTTGCGAGGCATTCAAAGATTGAGTGCATTTTCGCGAAAAATGTGTGATGAGGACAATATGTGGGCAGACAGAGTGGCTGACTACATTGTTGCGCCGGCGGATGGAATAAGGGGCCAAATCAAAATCGAAAAGCAAAATATGTTCGACAAGATAACAACATAAGAGCAATTGTCGAACAGTTCAACGAACGCGAGCCACTTGCTTATCTTCGCGCAATTTCATATCACCTTCACTTTTAAATAATAGGACTTTGAAAATGGAACAGAGAAAAATTATATTAAAGACCGAATTACATTTTTTTAAATTTTGATTATTCTATTTTTTAAAAATTCTCTATAGTGTCGAAATTACTCAATGTCGAAATGGTCCAGTGTCGAAAATGCAGGAAAACAGTGTAAGTTTTAGAAATAATTCAGTGTCAAAAATGTAGTGTCGAATTTACTCAGTGTCGAATTTACCCAGTGTCGAAATTACCAGCCGCGACGTGAAATGGTACGCCAAAAGGAGAGGAAAAGAAATATGTTTTATGTTTTATTTTATAACTTTTGAATAACAGATAAAATCAAAAACTAAACATAGAAATCGATGCAGAATTTTTTTCTCTATTTATTGCAAAATTTGAAGCTGATTTAACGTGTAGGAAAAAATTTATACGTCACGAAGTAAATGTTGTTTTTTACATTGTTAAAATGTAAGAGATATTACATAAAATTGAGAGAAATAAAAAGGAAAAGTAATAGAGCACCAATACTTATCTATGAAAATATTTATTGCCGCTTTTTTCCTTTTTTACCGTCCACGCAGGAGCAGGGTAGCCAGATCTGAGGCTTTAGCCTCATTTTGTGGTTTTTTGATATGTCAATGAGGCTAAATTTTCAAAATGAGACTTTGAGGTTTTTTGTGGTTTTTGTTAAATTTTTCATAAGAACCAGTAAATAATCAATTCTTTTACGAAAATTCACAAAATTAAAAATTTTTCAATGAAAATCAGCTAAAAATATAGTCAAAATCCTTAAATTTTCCCCGGGCGGCGCCTATCGGCACCGCCGGACCCTAAAAGTCCTTTATTTTCTTAAAAAGTTGCTCAAAATCGTAAAATTTGGCCTTTTTTGTGGACAAATCTGTTAATAAATCGTATTAAAAATTACAAAACAAAACATATAAAGGGCAAAAAAAAAGCCCGCTTTTTCTTAACAGCATTCTGACTGGCATTTCTATTTGTCTTTTCTATTGGCTGATTGGCACTCTATCAGTGCCATTTTACCATCAAAAAGAGCCGCTCCAAATTTTCAAATTTTGAATTGCCATGAACCCAAAATGCCACCCTTCCGCACATTCGTTTTGCACAGGTGCGGCTTGAACTTACCGCCGGACAATGTGTTTTCTTAAATGTACAAGCTGAAATTTGCTCAATAAATCGAAAAATTCTTTCTGAATAGAAAACGGAAATTTTGTGTCCATTTTGCAGAATTTTCTAATAAGTTCGATAATTGGGCCCATTTTCTTAAATGTACAAGCTGAAATTTGCTCAATAAATCGAAAAATTCTTTCTGAATAGAAAACGGAAATTTTGTGTCCATTTTGCAGAATTTTCTAATAAGTTCGATAATTGGGCCCATTTTCTTAAATGTACAAGCTGAAATTTGCTCAATAAATCGAAAAATTCTTTCTGAATAGAAAACGGAAATTTTGTGTCCATTTTGCAGAATTTTCTAATAAGTTCGATAATTGGGCCCATTTTCTTAAATGTACAAGCTGAAATTTGCTCAATAAATCGAAAAATTCTTTCTGAATAGAAAACGGAAATTTTGTGTCCATTTTGCAGAATTTTCTAATAAGTTCGATAATTGGGCCCATTTTCTTAAATGTACAAGCTGAAATTTGCTCAATAAATCGAAAAATTCTTTCTGAATAGAAAACGGAAATCAAAATGACCTCCCAAGAAAATTGACCACCCGAGATAAACTGAACGACCGGCCTTATCACTATCCAACGGCCAAAGTACCACTGAATTTTACCACATTGAAAATAAGAGAAAGATGCGTTATTTTTACTACACACATATATCAATTTTCATTAAGCATAGTGATTTTTTAAATAAAAATGACTTTTTGGGTCAGTTTGACCCTGAGGCAGTTTGCTTCGGGCAAACCGTGGATTCCGGCTGGTTCATGTGAATACATAATAATAATAAAATAATAATTTAATTCACTGTCGAAATCGGTCACTGTCGAAATCAGCCACTGTCGAAATGTTACAGCACCTACTGCTGCCGATGGTACCACACCTTTTTTGAAAAACATAGTTTTGTTTTAAAAATTACTGAAAACATGTTTATATAGGGTTTTCGGGGCTGGTGATCACGAATCCGGCATCCATTTCGACCAATCCCTAAACCTGGACCCAAATTCGAAAAAGTCAAAAATTCAAATTTTGCTTTTTTGGTTAAAAATAGTTTAAATGATCTCTTATTGCAATTTCAATGGCTTTTAGTTTGTTTCCATATGTTTAAGCCGTTTTTGAACCAAAAAAGCAAAATTTTCGGGATTCAAATTGGCATTGGCATAATTATGATCATTTTGTGGGACGAAGTTGTCATAATTTTGGTAAAAATTCATTTTGAAAACTTAATATAGTCTACATATTAAGTTTAGAAATCCACAAAAAAACAAAATATTCTTTTATTTGACCAGTAAAAACAAAATTTCTTTAATATATACTCCTATTTGGTTTAATTACCCAAGTTTGAGATGTTAACAACGGCTTACGGCGAATTTAATGGCCGAAAGCGTTCCCGTTTTGACCCGTCATATTCCCCACTAAATAATTAGCACTCATTGGACAAAAAACAACAACTGCTGGACGGATGGCAAAATTAAATTTCGACAAACTCGTCAACGACCAAACCATCTCTGAAGAAAGCCGGGCGCAAATCGCACAGCTCACCACCCTTCTCAAATTGGCAGCATACATCATTGGAGACTCGATGGCGCCACAAATTGGCAATGCCGCGGAAATGGAACGTCGACGCTCGGTGGTGGCAACTGGTCTTCCTGAATCGTTGTCCGACATCCCGTCAGAGCGCGTGGCGGAAGATCACAACACTGTTACTCGCCTACTTGACCAGCTCGGGGTCGAGTGTCCGGTAACCAGCTATCGGATGGGCAACCGAGCCCAAATGGTCGGCCCAGGCCTCTCAAAATCGTTCTGGCCGCGTCAACGTTTCAGCGCATCACCATCACTCATTGGAGCAAAAAAAGAGCCGAACTGCGAAAAATTCCACAAATGCAACGACTCAATTTGCGCGAATCGTTGACACCCGAACAATTGTTGGCCCGCCGTGAGATGCAGAATGAATGCACGGCCAAACGAGCACAAACTGGTCAGGATTGGATCATCTACAATGATCGCCTGATTCTGCGGGATGATATCAAAGGAAAAAGCACTGCGATGTTTCCGCCGACTGTTTCTCTGATCAATCACAAATGTTCATCCGACAAAAAACTGACTTCCATTTGCAATGATTTGAGGTTTGGGGGCTTTTTGGAAGAACAACAAACAAACTCAAACAAAAATAATGCCCCCACACCTCATCCACTTCCCAAAAAAACTTCCAATTATGTTGCTCATCCACCAGCGATACCCATGACATTATCTACCTCATATGACGATATTTCTTTTACATTATCACCATTTATTTGTTCTAGGGAAAAGGCCGTAAATACTAATCTCAAAATAACCCCAAAAGTCAGATCTCCCACAAAACTGGTACAAAACTCAAATGTTAAACCTAAAAAAAATATATCACAATATTTTAAAGGCTGTTTAACTAATGCCCGGTCAATCTTAAATAAAACTGATCTTCTTTTAGCCTTTCTAAACACCGAAAAAGTTAACTTCCTTATAATTACCGAAACATGGCTTAAGAACCAAAACTTAACAATTTTTAACTCAATTTTACCTGAAAACTATCAAACTTTTTCTGCTACAAGGGCCGAAAAAAAGATGGGGCGTTTCTATTATAGTTGAAAAAAATATCCCATTTACTCCTCAATAACGGATTCCAAATTTGGTTGCGAAATAGTTACAATTCGTTTTAAAAACTTAAAAAGTTTTCAGTTCTTTCAGTATACAGGCCCCCAAACATAAATTTGTCTAACACAAAAAACTTTTTACATATTTGGAAGAAAAAATCAACGGGCCAACCCTAATTTTAGGAGACCTAAATCTTAATAGTAGGTGTATAAAATGGGAAAATAGTCAACCCACCCCTCTCTCAAAAATAGGACAACATTTTGTAAATTTTTATAAAAAAAATACACTAAGTATGCATTGTACTGGACCCACTCGAGGAAATGAAATTTTGGATCTTTGCCTGACAAATGATGCCAGGCTGGTAACAGAAGTCGAAATTAAAGATAGCTTAATAAATTCAGATCACGAATCTCTTTTTATAAATCTCACTATTTCCCTACATAAAACTAACCCCCCTGTAATAAGCTATAGAAAATTCGACCCAAAAAGTATCCGCCAAATTAATTCTTTCCTATGCTTCCATCTAAACGACTCCTTACAAACAGAATTTGACTTGGACCACAAATATAACAGGTTCATTAAAGAATCCATTGATGCAATGGATTTATTTTCACCAAAAATAACCTTCAAAAAAGAACCAAAAAATGTCAATTATCTTATTTCACTCCAAGCTTCTATAAAGGAAAAAGCAAAAATCTGGAAAAAGCTTAAAGAAAACCCGGATAAATACAAACCTTTATATAATTCAATTAGCTTACACATAAAAATTCAGATTAGAAAATTTCAAGAGCGCGAAGAAAAAAAATTTCTTGACAAAAATTCCAAAAATATTTTCAAATATATCGAAAAAGATTTTCAAAGATGGGAAACCCCTCTAATTCTTTATGATAACAAGACTATCATAGACGACAGGGAAAAGGCAGAAATTTTTGCCAAACATTTTGCATCGACCTTCCAAAATTCCAGTAATTATCCTCAACCGCCCACAACTTTTTCAAATAGTCCCAATTTTTCAACACTTTCAACTTTACAATTCAATGTCCTAGACGTTCTTGAAATTTTAATGTACCTTCCAAATAAAAATAACACTTCACCAGACAATATTAGTTTCAAATTTCTTAAAACTTTTCACGTAATCTTAGCTAGGCACCTGACAGATCTGTACTTATCTTTATGTTCGGGCAACCTTCCAAAAAACTGGAAAACTTCATTAGTTTTGCTTTGATCACGTTAAAAATTTCGACATTTTGACCGACTTGTCGACACTTTGTCCCACTACTCCCAAACATTGTTAGACCTGTCAAAACATTGTTTAATCAGATATTTCAATATCAAATTCATTGCCCACCTTCAAGAAAAAAGTAAAAAACATTTTACAAGATTAATTTCAATTTGGTGATCTGACATCATCATGTTTCCCGGACTATCATTTTCTTCCGAGAGTATAAGCGGCCTTTGTCCCTTCTTTTGGACTTTTTATTACTTGAATAAATAAATAAATATTTATTTTACATATATGCAACCGCGCGAAAACGACCCCCGCGCGAAAACGGCGGTGCGAAAAGGTACTATAGACCGGACAACTGGGGTCGGAGGGATCCCGAGTCGGGATCCCGACTGAATCCCGATCCCGATCAATCCCGAACATTTCGTAAAAACGATCGGGACGGATCCCGAGTCTGGATCCCGACCGAATCCCGATCCCGATCAATCCCGAAGATTTTTTTTCGGGATCCCGCGGGATTATCGGGATTTGCAAAAACTCAATTTTTTTACGTTTTGTGTTAAGTTTTGTTTAAATGCTTATATTTTTATAATTGATCCATTCCATTGAAGAAAAATAGGAATGGGAATTATATCAGGTTTTTAGAAAATTTTCAAAATTCGAATATCATGCCTAAAAAATCAGATTTTAGGACCAAAAATTAGAACATTTAACAACATAGCTTTAAATTGTTTTTTCACAGGAAAATAAAGGTTTTTAGAGTCCGGCGGCGGTGCAGATATGCACTGAAGCAAAAATACGTAGGCAACAATTTCTAATCTAATTTTTTGAACAAAATTCTTAGAAATTTTGTGTCATAATACTACCTAAAAAGATTTAGAATAATATTTTAGGAATTAAAATTTTTTTGATAATTCTTTTAAAAAAAAAATAAAGTCACAAATTGGCCAACTTTTACGTCAAACTTTGAAAATTTTAGTGGAATTTTGGAGACCTGTGGAAATTTTTTGGGGTTTTTACGGATTTTTTAAGAAAAATTTGCAAATGACAATATTTTTTAATTTAAAATTCAAGATGTTAATTAAAAAATGGAGATTTTTCTAAAAATTATCATGACTTCAATCCCGCGGGATCCCGCGGGATTGTTAAAATGGTCGGGAGGGATCCCGATTCGGGATCCCGATCAATCCCGACAATTTAAAAAATCGTTCGGGACGGATCTCGAGGGCGGGATCCCGAAGAAATCCCGCGGGATCCCGATCCCGTCCGGTCTCTAAAAGGTACCTGGCGCGAAAACGGCAGCGCGAAAAGGTACCTGGCGCGAAAACGGCAGCGCGAAAACGGCGGCGCGAAAACGACCCCGACCGGTGGTTTGCATATTAAAAAATTGGCATTTTGTTTATTTTCAATGACGTAAAAATTTGTTGAGACTAAGACATAAATTTATCCGGACGGATTCATTTTTAAGAAGTCAATCAAAAAATTTGTTCTTGCCAATCAATTGAGATCGCATTTTTGCTTATCTAATTAGCAAAAAATTAAATATCAAATATTTTTACAGCTTTCCTGTTTTGCCATTTAACAACAATTTTATTTATTTATTCACGTCTTTTTGATCTACAAATTATGCTGGTGAGTGATTAGTAAAGGGCGGACGGATAACAGGAGAATTCACTGACATGTCCTTAGCTTTTTGTGTATTCTTGGGCCCACCCTCAGACTAAAAACGAAAGTTGAATCCGCCGTTTTCGCATATTTAATTAAATCAAATTCATGACGAACATTTTCACTTTTTCTCGGTTAAGGCGTAAACGCTGCTCAACTCTTCCGCCAACATTTCTCTGCCGCCCATTATTCCCTAAATTATTGTCTCAAATTGTCCCCGATTCCCTTAATTCTTCCCTCTAATTGAAATGCCAAACAAAAAATTACCCCCCGAATTGTTAAATGAAATAATTGATTGTTTCCGTGTCGAACATGGGTGGTTCGGTGCTTTAGATTCCACCCAAACACTTCAAAACTTTTTACTCTGTCGACTTAACAAATGGGCTGAATTGGGCCTTTTTGTAGGTTTTTGAGAGGTTTTTTAGAGTTTTCGACTGCTTATAAATTATTCATTTTTTGGATTTTTTCTTCCCTTTTAGTCTCTTTTTGATGCCATTCGACTGGTATTTCGGAAACGCCGTGACATGGGATTGTTCACGAAAGGTTATCTCGATCAAATGCTACTCATTGAAAGGGTGAACCCCATTTTCATTACCTTTTTTATCAATACAATGTTAAGACCATCATCAATCTGAGAAATTCCTATGAAGTGACAAAAGTGAACAATAAAGGCAAAGAGAGAGAAACAAGACACATGGGAGAGGATAAGGAGAGAGTGCGAGAAATTCAAGGTTATGGAGAGAAATCCAGAAAACAGAGAGAGAGCGAAAGAAAGAAATGAAGTGGTTAGAGATCGAGAGAAAGAACTCTCATTGCTTTCCATTTTATTTGTTGCTCCCATTTCAGAACAGGTGTGCCATTTTACCTGGAAAACCCGGCATTTGCCGGGTTTTGGGTGTCCGTGCCTGGTTTTTGAAGTTGCCGGGTTTTTGTGTTTTTGCCGGTTTCCTATTTTCAATTCATTTATTTGAATTTTATTAAACATTTTGCCAAAATTAAGAGCCAAATATAGTTTTCGTTAATGTTCAGGTTTATTTTATTGATTTTTGATCTCATTTTCTAGTCTGCAGAATGTCCCAAAAATCTATTTCTGATTTCATTTCCAAAGTTACATTTCAACAATCATCTTCAACTCAATTTCAAGCGCTGAGGAAGCAATTTCAGATTTAGCCGTTTCTGTCTCGAGTGATGAATTTGGGGTGATTTTTACAAATTGACTTTTTACATAGCAATTTCGAGAAAACACAGTTAGAGACCAACGTGAAGTCGCCCCACGTTGGTTTCGTCTCGGTTTTTATCCGTTTTTCCGTTTTTCGAAATTTTTACACATGTTTCGGGTCGGGAATGAATTAGGACGAAAATAAGTCCGAGATTCGTGCAAAAATTCTCTCTGATGCTGTTTCTGAAACAGGGGTGCCATCGCCAAAACTCAAAAACCCGGCAAAAAATTTTCAATAACCCGGCAATAAACCCGGCAATTTTTAAGGCAATTATTCACTGTAATTATCATCAATCAGAATTAAAGTATGTCTCCCGAAATTTGTCGTCTGAAATTAGGCGTTTGTCGTTTGTCTCGAAAATTCTGATTGGTTTTTACGACAAACGCCAAATTTCAGACGACAAACGCCAAATATTTGGGGGGCGCTCAACACCGCCCCTCAAATTTGTCGTCTAAGAAGTGTCCCAAAAAGCCACAACAAATTTTTCATCCAAAAAATACGATTTCATGTAAAATTATGTTTCTTGGGGTAAATGAGTTCGCTGATCATGAATCCGATCTCGGATTTCCATTATCTATGATTTTTCATCAAATTTTCCAGGTCTATCGAATTCATGTTTAGGATTGAACTAGAACAAAATAAATCTATATTCGGAATCTACGCCTCAAAAAACCCATAGAAAGACTCTTTACGATTTTTCATATTTTTTGCATTTTCTAAAATTTCAGTTAACTTGCAAGCAATTTAGGTCAAACGACAAATATACTGTGAAATTTGATAATTCTGATTGGACGACAGAGACAAATGGCAAAACGATAAATTTGGACGACAATCGATATATTTTTTTGTCGTAACGACTTATTAAGAGACAAACGACAAATTTGTCGGTCGATTTGTCGTTGGTAATTCTGAAAGGCCCCTGGCACCCCACTGGGAGGAAAATGTGTCAGAGACACAGCATTTTTCAAAAAATTAAATATGGTAATTTGTATCACTTTAATTTGCTTGCTTTTTTAAGTTTTATAAGTGCAATATTAAAATTTTGATATTTATAGCAATTCTATTAAAAAAATTACAGTACATGATACAGTATCGTATTTTGAAAATTCTTCCACTGACACATTTTTGGATTGTTCAAATTGACTATTTTGGTGAACTGATCACTGAAATCGAATAAAAAATAAAGTAAATAAATTTGCAAATTGCTCGATTATTTGTCTTACAAATGGCAGATGGAGAGAAAATGACGAAATTTGTTCAATGTGAACTAAAATTCAGAAAAAATGGTAATTAAAATATAAATTTTAATTGAATGCCTCGGCTGGACCAATGCCGAAATTGTCAAGTTCGTCCAGCATTTGGTTCAGTACGCAAATTTGCGTTAAATGGCGCTTCAGAATGGCATCCAATACATCGAAAAGTCGGGTTTCAACGCTAATTAGGGCACCAGCGGATGATGATGATTGTTGTGATGCCATTGCCATGGAAGGATGGTGAGAAACGGCAGTAGTAGCAGCAGAGGCATTTGCACCCGAAGAAGCAAGCAGTTGTCGTTGATTTATGACTGAAAATTTGAAAAACTTATTATATTTTAAAACAAAAAATGATTAAAAAATAAAATATATGCAAAAAATAGGGAGAAAAAGAAATTCCGCTTTTTTTTTGTTCTTGTATCGACAGAGTTTCTCAAATTTTAGGACACTTCCAAAGATTCATAGAAAATTGAATGGAAAAAACACTCCGAGGAATGTCTTACGAACATTGTTGGATGTAACGGCCAACATGGCTTGGCCCAAGTTCGACGCGCAATGCGCAGAACACTTCTTGCGGCTGCAGGAGACCGACTCGCTTTAGAATCTCGGCCATCGCGTTACCCCTCCGCTGTTGAACATCAGTGATCAGTTCGTTCAACCTGGATTTAGTGCAAATTAAGAGAAAACAGTGCCCATTTTAAAATGTGCCATTCCCACCAAAAAAGCCAATTCGCCGGCTGAATGGTGTCCACGTAGCGGAACAGCAGCTCATCCACGGCATTCATCAGCTTTTCGGAAGGGCATGCGGAGGCAATTTTGAGCAGCCACAACAATTTGGCGACAGAAGTGCGCGACTTTTGCGCACCGACCATCGAAATGTGCTCCAAAGTGGACGCCATGGCCTGCACACCGGTGCTCAGTGCTGAACTCTCAGAGCTAAAGTGGTGAATTTTGAAATTTTTTAATTGCATTGTTAATAATTTATCATAAATTTTAAAATCTGCTAGGAAAATTTTTCAAAAATTTATTTTATTTTTAAATTTAAATTCAAATAGCAACGTCTTAAAATTAACCAAAACTCATTGAAAAAAGTGAAGTAAACTCACTGGTTAGCCAGGTAAAGATTGCCCAGAAAATTGGCCCAATGCTTCCACACGGAAGCGAATGACGATGGCATGGCCGTGTCGCTCAGCTCGAGTTGTGCAGCTGCAGAGAAGGCACGGCCCGCCTCGTCGCGTCTGAAACGGGCAAAAATCTTAAATTTTGTTTTTTATTTTATCTTTTCTACTTTTCCATCCGAGCCAATAAAATGCCTTTGTTGGTCATCAGACGTGCAATTTGGTCGCGCTTCATGTATTGGAAGGAAGTGCCTTCGATGGTCTCCAATGCTTCGAGAATGGCATCCTTTTAGAGAGGGGAAGGGAGGTTAATTAGCAAAAATATAGAAAAACATGAAAAGTTATACAAGTGATTAATTTTGGTTAAAAGTATTTGCCCGCTCACCTGCGCCTTCAATTTCTTTGTCGTGGACGACACGTCGCCAGAGGCACGTTTGAGCAAACATTTCACCTGTTCATCCAATTTTTGTTGCGCATCAATCGGATAGATCAACACAGTGGCATTGATCCTGAAAAAATAAGAAAAACGCACATAAAATCAGTAAAAAGTAATTAGAAAAAAATAAAAATAAATCATTACATAAATACATCTCCAAAGGCATCATTCATTGCCCTTCGGAAAACATCCAAAAACACACTTGTTCAGTTCGTTCTGTGCCATGTCCAACTGGTTGGAGCGCCTGAAGGCACGTGCTTGCAGCAAATGACACTGCGTGATGGCATGTAACGGGACTGAAATGGTCGCCGTCGATGTCGCCGGAGGCGAGACGGCGGCGGCGAACGATTGTTGGTCAACCCCCACGGGGACAGCAGCGGAAGCGTTGTCGTAAAAGCGCAGCAAACTGTTGAAGAACTGCAGACGCCAGTTGAACAGGTCCGACCAGGCCGAGTTTTGGTCGACGGTGGTCAGAGGGCGATTTCTGAAATCCATTAAAAACGGATTTTTTTTTAATTTTTACGATTTATTTATTTATTATTCAGTGTATCTCCACCTCCACGTCTTCATCAGGTGTTTGACGGCGTTGTTCAGTGAGTGGTTGCTGTTTGTGCTGGCTGGAGTCCCGTTGTTGCTGTTACCGCTCCAATTCGTCAACAGTGGCAAATTCGAATACAGCAAATTGGCCGACTCGGAAATTTCGTGGAGCAAATGTGAATTCTGAAATGAATGTTTTGATGGGAAAGTTGCGACTCATTGTCAGCCAATCCAACAGTAATCCCATTTTTAAATAGCACCAATTACCGACGACTAAATTTTGAAACTTGGTCGGGATCCCGAATGTGAAGTAATTTTTGAATGGATAGGAATTGGAAAAAAGATTTATGTGCAAATCCCACGTTGAGAATGTTGATGTGAACATGCGACACAATTGAGGGCAGTCGACGCCATTCACTAATCAGTGCCCTGTACAAATCGATCAGTTGGCGTTCGATTGTCTCCTTGTTCAGCCGAAAATTGGTCACCTAAACGGATGCAAATGAATAATTTAATGGGTGAATGGCTTGTGAAAACTACAAACATTAAGCATCAGTTGAAGCATTGTTGATCGCACGGCAGTCTGTGGGCTCGAAATGGCATCCACTTGGGCAAAGCGATCCCTTGGGTTGTGAGCATTGCTCACCTGGTCCAGCATTCTTCCCATGCCCTTTGTTCCGTCTGTAGAGCGGTGGAAAGTCCGCTGATGGCATCCGACGACAGCGTTTTTGACAGGCGATCATTCAGTTGTGCCACCAATTTTTCCGCCATTTCACGCGCACGAACGAATTCACCCTGGGCAGAAAAACAAATACGTATTGGTCAATGAAAAGCAATAATTCCAAGAAATATATGAATTGATCGAACCACCTGCTGAAACAACGCAAAGCATTTGGCAGTTTTGTCAAAGAATGAACGCCTCTTCCACAACGCACTGAACTGGTCCAATTCGTCCAATTGGCGGTAGAGTTTAGCCAAACAGTCTAGCACTTCCTGGAAAAGCAACAAAAATAATAATTTGGTTGTTCTAATAATTGGAAATAAAGTCCAGGGTGATGGGGAACGCGCCAATTTTTCGCTGGCCGGCTCCGAGGTGTTCAGCAGAATTGGGTCGGCAACCGAAAAACGAATATCCCTGGCCAATCGTTCTAATTGTGTCACTGCGACGTGCCAACAGTTGAAGGTGGAGCCAAGATAGCTAAACAATGGGAAGTCTCATTAAAAATCTTAAATTTTGTTTTTTATTTTATCTTTTCTACTTTTCCATCCGAGCCAATAAAATGCCTTTGTTGGTCATCAGACGTGCAATTTGGTCGCGCTTCATGTATTGGAAGGAAGTGCCTTCGATGGTCTCCAATGCTTCGAGAATGGCATCCTTTTAGAAGGGGGAAGGGAGGTTAATTAGCAAAAATATAGAAAAACATGAAAAGTTATACAAGTGATTAATTTTGGTTAAAAGTATTTGCCCGCTCACCTGCGCCTTCAATTTCTTTCTCAAATAGCGGCCCGACAATGTTTGTGTACTGAAATTGTTACAGTGAAAAATTGTTCAAAATGGATAAAAAAACAAAAAAACATGGCAAAAATTAATTCAAAATATATTTTTTTTGTTTTAAAAGATCCTGAAAACAAATAACTGGGGGTTTTCGATGTCGCTGATCACGAATATGGCACCTATTTCGTCCAATTCGGGATCCCGGACCCGAATTCGAACAAAAAGTCGAAAATTCGAATTTTTGAAAATTTATTTTTATCTCAGAATCTGAACAAAATAATCATTTTTTTGATGTTTCCAATGATTTTTGACTAATTTAAGCTTGTAACAGAAACGTTTCACAAATTTTTTTAAAAACATTTGCTTCTTTTCCTTGACATTAAAATCACCAAAATGGAAACTGTGACAATGAATTTTTTTTATTTTTCGATCATTTTCGGAAGTCGTAAGAATTCATATTTTCGTAGAATGTGTATAAAATACAAAAAAAAATTGAAAATTTTAAAGCTATTGTTGGTGCACTATTATAACAAATTGGAGACCAAAATAAGACCGAGTTTAAGAAGATAAAAAAATGCACCCAATTTTCGGGTAGGAGGACATTGAATTTGCAGAAACGATGAAAATGTCCAGACATTTGAGCCCATGACAGAAGTATTCGGACAACAGAGTTGCCAAACGGTACATCACCAATTCATCACCGTTTTCTGCGTGGAATTTCGGAATTAAAATATTGAAAAAATAAATTAGTCAACCAAAAGCGCCCATGTCCTTCAACGCGATGACCATCATTTTCACCGGTTGGATGCTGAAGCGGACCATGTTTTTGCAGTCGTTCAATGCCAACGGTTGGCACGAATCTTGCCAAAAGGAATGGCACGCTTCGAGAGCCTAAAAAAGGTGAAAACAAACAAATTGTTGGGAAAACCCCTAGAAAATATTTTATAATAAAAAAATTTTTAAAAATTTTTGGGTGATTTTTTGAAAAACTTAGTAATTCGTCATAAAATGTTGAAGAATTACTAGAAAATTACAAAAAAAAAAATTTTTTTTTTTGTTTGGGGGGAGGTGAAGTGAACCCTTCCCTCTCCGCCCCCCCCCCCTTCACCCAAATGCAAATATTTAAATATTACTCACTTTTGAAGCCTCATCACTTCGTCCCGTGCTTTTGTTTTCCTCAGCCGTTGCTGCTGCCGTCGATGATGATGGCACTTGCTGCGGTTGTTTTGCTTCTGTTTGTTGGGCGCGCTGCTTCTCCACAATCAATGGCAAATGGTACTCGGCAACAAATTTGGCCTTTCGCACCAGCGAATCGACCGATGCGCAAAGCACTTCCTGGTACTTTGGGCAAACAGATTTTCAGTAAAAAAAGTGTAAATTTTGAAGGGTATTCCAAAACAAATAATCAGTTTTTTAAAAATCCAATTTTTTCAATTCCATATAAAAACCAACCATTTTGCTGTGCTCTTTGGGCTGCACCAAAACGGCTTCGATCAAGTTCATCATCAGTTTGCCGTACATCGTTTGCACATAAGGCAGCAGTTGGGCGTCGTGCAAATTGCGGGACGCAATGAAAAAAATGCTGAATTTTTTTAAAAATGGTAAGAAATTGAATTACATAGTAAATCAAAAAGCGTTAGTTAAATTCCCGGAAAAATAAAATTTAAGAACTGAAGATAAAGCAAATACTGCTTGAGAAGTTTGTAGTCCAAGCTCATCCGAACATGGTGTAAAATGTCGGCCAAAAATGAATAGGCCTGGTTCCTGGAAAATTGTATGTTTTTAACGGGGCTATTTATTTCGGCACATTTTTGCCCACCTCAGATGGTCCTGTGAAGTGAACGAGCGGCCCAGCAGTGAACAATCGTCGCACATTTTGGGAATGATGCCAATGAACTGAGCGCGTGCTTCGCATTGGAAAAAGTATTTGATGGCCACCAAAAGGTCACGGCGTTGGGTGATCACTTCGTCATGGAAACTGTCGAAAAGGCTGACAATGCCATCCGACAATGCCTTGGCATTCTCACCGATCACCGGGGCCATCTACAGGGGGGAGAGTTTTAGTCTGATCACTGCGTATGTGATAATTGTATTAAAATCTTTCATACATTTAAAAAAGGGGGATGTTTATCGTTAGTTTTGCAGCGCGATTTTTCCAAAAAAAAACTTTGGGGAACCGGAGGGGGGGGGGGGGGTGCCGATAGGTGTCAGCGGGAAAAATTTAACAATTTTGTCCAAAAAATGACCAAGATTTGGAGCCATTTTTAAAATTAGATGCCTTTTTAAAAAGGCCCATAAAAATAACAATTTGCATATTATAACAAAAACCTTTTAATTGAAAAAATATAGAAAGACCACAAAAATGATGAAATAAAAAATGGACTTGAGCCTGTCGTGAAATGTAGGCAATGAAGGAAAGCGCGCGCACTTGTGCCCAGTGGAACTCCTCCACCAACTCTTTGTTGTACAGCTTGTGCCCGCGGATGTGCCGCGGCACGGCGATGTTCACAAAGCGCACAAAGATGGGGATCAGCTCCAACACTTCGCGGATCAGCTGCTGCCGATGCGCTTGGATGAGGACGAACAGAAAGACGGACATTTCGGCCAGTACTTTGACACTTTGGCTGGCACGGGGCACCAAAGTGTACTGAAACGGGGGGAAATGGCGAATTTCACTTCCAAACAGCGTGTGCCTTTTTAAGTTTTTCAAAATTAAAAAAAGAATGAATTATTCGAAAAAATTTTCAAGAAATTTCTTATAAAAAGTTTCTAATATTTTTTTCTGAAAATTTTTTCTAATAATTTTTTAGGAAAATTTTCAGGGGGAGATATGGGGGTGCCATAATAAAATAAATACAAAAAACAAATTGTAAAGAATGCCTGTTGGTTTTGCGAGTAACTGAGCGTTGCGGAGGCATAACATGTCTTCAAAGCCTTAAAAATAAAATAAAATTTGGGGAAAAATTTTGGAATAAAAATTGAACCTCGGCAACACTCTCCTCAATGGTTTTGCCGGCGGTGAGGAACGGCCTCTTCAGAAACATCGCTTCGTTGGCACTGTGCGCGAACATTCCGTTGAACACACTCTTCGACTGGGCAAAGAACGGATTCATCAGCTCGGGCAGAAAGGCGGGCCGAAATGTTTTGATGTGATCGGTCAGAATTTTGATGATGATCAGCGCATTCTCCTCATTCTCCTGAAAAAACAATAAAAAATAGAGTAAAAATATCACAATTATAGTACATTATGAATCCCAAATGAATTGATTAAATTAGGTTTTCAAAATTAATTTATTTACAAATTAAAGCGGAAAATAAAAATTTAAGGAAAAAAGTTTGTTTAAACATGGCCGGGACCATTTCGCAAAATTGGCCGCTGACCCCCCCCCCCCCCCCCCCCTCCAGACCATTTCGCAAAAATTTTGGTTGACCCCCCCCCCTTTTCATGTATGATTGGTATGGGTGAATTTTATCCACCCGCCTCCATTTCAAAAACCAAAAATATTAAAAAACCTAATTTTCAAAGAAAATTACCAAAAATTGGGTTCAATATTTGACCCACTTTTTGGCCGGATCATAGATGTGCAATGGACACTTTTGGACCACCAACGAGCAGAACAAGTACATGACGATGGTTAGCGAATCGGACACCAACGAACGCTCGTTGGCCAGCCGATGGATCACTTTATGGCACAGCAAAAGCACAATGTTCTCATCATCAACAGCAGTTGAGGCAGCAGACGATGGGCCCACTCCACCGCCCACAACCGCATCAACGTCAAACATCTGAACAATAACGGAGAGGAAAAATGATGGAAAGTCAAACGAAAATGCCGAAATTGCCGGGAAAAATTGGATTAAAAAAATATTTATATGAATTCAAAATCGGCAAAACAAACTCTCACAAACCAGTATTAATTATTAGTAGTTCCATGTTGGTGAAATACCTCAAATGCATATGCGAACACTGGGGAGACAATGTACTGCACGAAACGGACGAGTTGGACACTGTGCCCGGCGGATGGTATGAGGTCGATCAGTTTGGCGAAGGTGGCACGTCGCCAAGGGAGAGAGGCCTTCTGCAAAGAAAAATGACTGTTCCCTTTGAATTTTTATTTATTTATTTTTCAAGTTTGAAAATTTTTAAAAAAAATTTCGGGAGGGGGAACAAATTTTGGCGGATTGGAAATGTAATGCACCCGCTCCTACTACTAACCGCAATGATCTCGTTGTCAATGAATGTGCGCAGGAATGTGAAGTTGGATGCGTAGCAGTGCTCAAATGCGATGACCAAGTCGTAGACCAGGTCGATGGACTCGCGCACCAACGGACTGCGCCAGCCGAGTGGCTGTTGCTGCTGCTGTCTTTGGTTGTGCTGCTGTAGTTGCTGTTGCTGCTCCGTGTTGATAGCGCCAGCGTCGTCCAATCGCCGTATGGGGCGAAGCAGCGAACGTAGCTTAATGAGCAAAATTCGCGCACAAAGTGCCGGACAGTCCATGGTGGGCACGTCGAGAATGGAAATGGAGGAAGACTGGTCGTTGTTGTCAAATGCTGAAACGGATAAAAAGTGAAACTGAAATGGTTGCAAAATTTGCATTTCAAGATAATAGACATTTGAAAGCGTCATGAAATGTTAGGCAAAAATTAAATATAATAAATTAGATACAGAACCATAATCAGAGGCAGACGAGGAGCACGACGGCAAGTTGTATGCCAACGAAGCGGGCACCGATTTTCGGACGGAATGACGCCGTTTAAAAGAGTCCGAGCACCAAAGTGAACGAATCGAACCAAACACTTCATTGTTGTTCTGATGATCATTGTCCAACTGTACGTCATCATGGTCGAGCAGTACAAACAAAAAGTTGAGCAAATGAAGTTCAATGGACTGCTGTGCATCGGTGTTTTTAGGCGACTATTAAAAAGGGGGCATTTAAATCACTGGCACTCAACCCACCAGCATTTCAATCACTGGGACTCAACCACCAACATTTCAATCACTGGGACTCAACCCACCAGCATTTCAATCACTGGGACTCAACCCACCAGCATTTCAATCACTGGGACTCAACCCACCAGCATTTCAATCACTGGGACTCAACCCACCAACATTTCAATCACTGGGACTCAACCCACCAGCATTTCAATCACTGGGACTCAACCCACCAGCATTTCAATCACTGGGACTCAACCCACAAGCATTTCAATCACTGGGACTCAACCCACCAGCATTTCAATCACTGGGACTCAACCACCAGCATTTCAATCACTGGGACTCAACCCACCAACATTTCAATCACTGGCTCAACCCACCAGCATTTCAATCACTGGGACTCAACCCACCAGCATTTCAATCACTGGGACTCAACCCACCAACATTTCAATCACTGGACTCAACCCACCAGCATTTCAATCACTGGGACTCAACCCACCAGCATTTCAATCACTGGGACTCAACCCACCAACATTTCAATCACTGGACTCAACCCACCAACATTTCAATCACTGGGACTCAACCCACCAACATTTCAATCACTGGGACTCAACCCACCAACATTTCAATCACTGGGACTCAACCCACCAGCATTTCAATCACTGGGACTCAACCCACCAACATTTCAATCACTGGGACTCAACCCACCAATTTCAATCACTGGGACTCAACCCACCAACATTTCAATCACTGGGACTCAACCCACCAGCATTTCAATCACTGGGACTCAACCCACAGCATTTCAATCACTGGGACTCAACCCACCAGCATTTCAATCACTGGGACTCAACCCACCAGCATTTCAATCACTGGGACTCAACCCACCAACATTTCAATCACTGGGACTCAACCCACCAACATTTCAATCACTGGACTCAACCCACCAGCATTTCAATCACTGGGACTCAACCCACCAACATTTCAATCACTGGGACTCAACCCACCAACATTTCAATCACTGGGACTCAACCCACCAATATTTCAATCACTGGGACTCAACCCACCAATTTCAATCACTGGGACTCAACCCACCAACATTTCAATCACTGGGACTCAACCCACCAACATTTCAATCACTGGGACTCAACCCACCAGCATTTCAATCACTGGGACTCAACCCACCAGCATTTCAATCACTGGGACTCAACCCACCAGCATTTCAATCACTGGGACTCAACCCACCAGCATTTCAATCACTGGGACTCAACCCACCAATTTTCAATCACTGGGACTCAACCCACCAGCATTTCAATCACTGGGACTCAACCCACCAGCATTTCAATCACTGGGACTCAACCCACCAACATTTCAATCACTGGGACTCAACCCACCAATTTCAATCACTGGGACTCAACCCACCAACATTTCAATCACTGGGACTCAACCCACCAACATTTCAATCACTGGGACTCAACCCACCAACATTTCAATCACTGGGACTCAACCCACCAGCATTTCAATCACTGGGACTCAACCCACCAGCATTTCAATCACTGGGACTCAACCCACCAGCATTTCAATCACTGGGACTCAACCCACCAGCATTTCAATCACTGGGACTCAACCCACCAGCATTTCAATCACTGGGACTCAACCCACCAGCATTTCAATCACTGGGACTCAACCCACCAGCATTTCAATCACTGGGACTCAACCCACCAGCATTTCAATCACTGGGACTCAACCCACCAGCATTTCAATCACTGGGACTCAACCCACCAGCATTTCAATCACTGGGACTCAACCCACCAGCATTTCAATCACTGGGACTCAACCCACCAACATTTCAATCACTGGGACTCAACCCACCAGCATTTCAATCACTGGGACTCAACCACACATTTCAATCACTGGGACTCAACCCACCAACATTTCAATCACTGGGACTCAACCCACCAGCATTTCAATCACTGGGACTCAACCCACCAGCATTTCAATCACTGGGACTCAACCCACCAGCATTTCAATCACTGGGACTCAACCCACCAGCATTTCAATCACTGGGACTCAACCCACCAGCATTTCAATCACTGGGACTCAACCCACCAATATTTCAATCACTGGGACTCAACCCACCAACATTTCAATCACTGGGACTCAACCCACCAATATTTCAATCACTGGGACTCAACCCACCAACATTTCAATCACTGGGACTCAACCCACCAGCATTTCAATCACTGGGACTCAACCCACCAGCATTTCAATCACTGGGACTCAACCCACCAACATTTCAATCACTGGGACTCAACCCACCAATTTTCAATCACTGGGACTCAACCCACCAGCATTTCAATCACTGGGACTCAACCCACCAGCATTTCAATCACTGGGACTCAACCCACCAACATTTCAATCACTGGGACTCAACCCACCAGCATTTCAATCACTGGGACTCAACCCACCAACATTTCAATCACTGGCACTCAACCCACCAGCATTTCAATCACTGGGACTCAACCCACAGCATTTCAATCACTGGGACTCAACCCACCAACATTTCAATCACTGGCACTCAACCCACCAGCATTTCAATCACTGGGACTCAACCCACCAAGCATTTCAATCACTGGGACCTCAACCCACCAGCATTTCAATCACTGGGACTCAACCCACCAGCATTTCAATCACTGGGACTCAACCCACCAAGCATTTCAATCACTGGGACTCAACCCACCAATTTCAATCACTGGCACTCAACCCACCAGCATTTCAATCACTGGGACTCAACCCACCAGCATTTCAATCACTGGGACTCAACCCACCAACATTTCAATCACTGGACTCAACCCACCAGCATTTCAATCACTGGGACTCAACCCACCAGCATTTCAATCACTGGGACTCAACCCACCAACATTTCAATCACTGGGACTCAACCCACCAGCATTTCAATCACTGGGACTCAACCCACCAGCATTTCAATCACTGGGACTCAACCCACCAACATTTCAATCACTGGGACTCAACCCACCAGCATTTCAATCACTGGGACTCAACCCACCAACATTTCAATCACTGGGACTCAACCCACCAGCATTTCAATCACTGGGACTCAACCCACCAGCATTTCAATCACTGGGACTCAACCCACCAACATTTCAATCACTGGGACTCAACCCACCAATTTTCAATCACTGGGACTCAACCCACCAACATTTCAATCACTGGGACTCAACCCACCAGCATTTCAATCACTGGGACTCAACCCACCAGCATTTCAATCACTGGGACTCAACCCACCAGCATTTCAATCACTGGGACTCAACCCACCATTCTTTCACTGGGACTCAACCCACCAGCATTTCAATCACTGGGACTCAACCCACCAACATTTCAATCACTGGGACTCAACCCACCAACATTTCAATCACTGGACTCAACCCACCAACATTTCAATCACTGGGACTCAACCCACCAATTTTCAATCACTGGGACTCAACCCACCAACATTTCAATCACTGGGACTCAACCCACCAACATTTCAATCACTGGGACTCAACCCACCAGCATTTCAATCACTGGGACTCAACCCACCAACATTTCAATCACTGGGACTCAACCCACCAGCATTTCAATCACTGGGACTCAACCCACCAATTTCAATCACTGGGACTCAACCCACCAACATTTCAATCACTGGACTCAACCCACCAGCATTTCAATCACTGGACTCAACCCACCAGCATTTCAATCACTGGGACTCAACCCACCAGCATTTCAATCACTGGGACTCAACCCACCAACATTTCAATCACTGGGACTCAACCCACCAGCATTTCAATCACTGGGACTCAACCACCAATATTTCAATCACTGGGACTCAACCCACCAACATTTCAATCACTGGGACTCAACCCACCAATTTTCAATCACTGGGACTCAACCCACCAACATTTCAATCACTGGGACTCAACCCACCAGCATTTCAATCACTGGGACTCAACCCACCAGCATTTCAATCACTGGGACTCAACCCACCAACATTTCAATCACTGGGACTCAACCCACCAATATTTCAATCACTGGGACTCAACCCACCAGCATTCCATCACTGGGACTCAACCCACCAGCATTTCAATCACTGGGACTCAACCCACCAACATTTCAATCACTGGGACTCAACCCACCAGCATTTCAATCACTGGGACTCAACCCACCAACATTTCAATCACTGGGACTCAACCCACCAGCATTTCAATCACTGGGACTCAACCCACCAACATTTCAATCACTGGGACTCAACCCACCAGCATTTCAATCACTGGGACTCAACCCACCAGCATTTCAATCACTGGGACTCAACCCACCAACATTTCAATCACTGGGACTCAACCCACCAATTTCAATCACTGGGACTCAACCCACCAGCATTTCAATCACTGGGACTCAACCCACCAGCATTTCAATCACTGGGACTCAACCCACCAACATTTCAATCACTGGCACTCAACCCACGCATTTCAATCACTGGGACTCAACCCCAACATTTCAATCACTGGCACTCAACCCACCAGCATTTCAATCACTGGGACTCAACCCACCAAGCATTTCAATCACTGGGACTCAACCCACCAACATTTCAATCACTGGGACTCAACCCACCAGCATTTCAATCACTGGGACTCAACCCACCAATTTCAATCACTGGGACTCAACCCACCAGCATTTCAATCACTGGGACTCAACCCACCAGCATTTCAATCACTGGGACTCAACCCACCAACATTTCAATCACTGGGACTCAACCCACATTTTTCAATCACTGGGACTCAACCCACCAGCATTTCAATCACTGGGACTCAACCCACCAACATTTCAATCACTGGACTCAACCCACCAGCATTTCAATCACTGGACTCAACCCACCAGCATTTCAATCACTGGGACTCAACCCACCAACATTTCAATCACTGGGACTCAACCCACCAGCATTTCAATCACTGGGACTCAACCCACCAACATTTCAATCACTGGGACTCAACCCACCAGCATTTCAATCACTGGGACTCAACCCACCAGCATTTCAATCACTGGGACTCAACCCACCAACATTTCAATCACTGGGACTCAACCCACATTTCAATCACTGGGACTCAACCCACCAACATTTCAATCACTGGGACTCAACCCACCAGCATTTCAATCACTGGGACTCAACCCACCAGCATTTCAATCACTGGGACTCAACCCACCAGCATTCAATCACTGGGACTCAACCCACCAGCATTTCAATCACTGGGACTCAACCCACCAACATTTCAATCACTGGGACTCAACCCACCAACATTTCAATCACTGGGACTCAACCCACCAACATTTCAATCACTGGGACTCAACCCACCAACATTTCAATCACTGGGACTCAACCCACCAACATTTCAATCACTGGGACTCAACCCACCAATTTTCAATCACTGGGACTCAACCCACCAACATTTCAATCACTGGGACTCAACCCACCAATATTTCAATCACTGGGACTCAACCCACCAACATTTCAATCACTGGGACTCAACCCACCAGCATTTCAATCACTGGGACTCAACCCACCAGCATTTCAATCACTGGGACTCAACCCACCAGCATTTCAATCACTGGGACTCAACCCACCAGCATTTCAATCACTGGGACTCAACCCACCAATATTTCAATCACTGGGACTCAACCCACCAGCATTTCAATCACTGGGACTCAACCCACCAGCATTTCAATCACTGGGACTCAACCCACCAGCATTTCAATCACTGGGACTCAACCCACCAATATTTCAATCACTGGGACTCAACCCACCAACATTTCAATCACTGGGACTCAACCCACCAACATTTCAATCACTGGGACTCAACCCACCAGCATTTCAATCACTGGGACTCAACCCACCAGCATTTCAATCACTGGGACTCAACCCACCAGCATTTCAATCACTGGGACTCAACCCACCAGCATTTCAATCACTGGGACTCAACCCACCAGCATTTCAATCACTGGGACTCAACCCACCAGCATTTCAATCACTGGGACTCAACCCACCAGCATTTCAATCACTGGGACTCAACCCACCAGCATTTCAATCACTGGGACTCAACCCACCAGCATTTCAATCACTGGGACTCAACCCACCAGCATTTCAATCACTGGGACTCAACCCACCAACATTTCAATCACTGGGACTCAACCCACCAACATTTCAATCACTGGGACTCAACCCACCAACATTTCAATCACTGGGACTCAACCCACCAACATTTCAATCACTGGGACTCAACCCACCAAAGCATTTCAATCACTGGGACTCAACCCACCAGCATTTCAATCACTGGGACTCAACCCACCAGCATTTCAATCACTGGGACTCAACTCAACCCACCAGCATTTCAATCACTGGGACTCAACCCACCAATTTCAATCACTGGGACTCAACCCACCAACATTTCAATCACTGGGACTCAACCCACCAATTTCAATCACTGGGACTCAACCCACCAATTTCAATCACTGGGACTCAACCCACCAGCATTTCAATCACTGGGACTCAACCCACCAATTTCAATCACTGGGACTCAACCCACCAGCATTTCAATCACTGGGACTCAACCCACCAATTTCAATCACTGGGACTCAACCCACCAAGCATTTCAATCACTGGGACTCAACCCACCAGCATTTCAATCACTGGGACTCAACCCACCAATATTTCAATCACTGGCACTCAACCCACCAAGCATTTCAATCACTGGGACTCAACCCACCAGCATTTCAATCACTGGGACTCAACCCACAAGCATTTCAATCACTGGGACTCAACCCACCAGCATTTCAATCACTGGGACTCAACCCACCAGCATTTCAATCACTGGGACTCAACCCACCAGCATTTCAATCACTGGGACTCAACCCACCAATTTCAATCACTGGCTCAACCCACCAGCATTTCAATCACTGGGACTCAACCCACCAGCATTTCAATCACTGGCACTCAACCCACCAAGCATTTCAATCACTGGGACTCAACCCACCAGCATTTCAATCACTGGGACTCAACCCACCAGCATTTCAATCACTGGGACTCAACCCACCAATTTTTCAATCACTGGGACTCAACCCACCAATTTCAATCACTGGCACTCAACCCACCAAGCATTTCAATCACTGGGACTCAACCCACCAGCATTTCAATCACTGGGACTCAACCCACAGCATTTCAATCACTGGGACTCAACCCACCAGCATTTCAATCACTGGGACTCAACCCACCAGCATTTCAATCACTGGGACTCAACCCACCAGCATTTCCAATCACTGGGACTCAACCCACCAGCATTTCAATCACTGGGACTCAACCCACCAGCATTCCAATCACTGGGACTCAACCCACCAGCATTTCAATCACTGGGACTCAACTCAACCCACCAGCATTCAATCACTGGGACTCAACCCACCAATATTT
>CP049713.1:3296670-3346905 GCA_004148225.2 Heterodera glycines
CAAAACTCTTGAATTATTTCAAATGAATATCGCCATTCCCGAAGCTGTGCTTGGTGCTCGAGCTCTGATCACCTTACATACGGTAAATTAGAGGGACGGTGGCGGGGTCATACGGTAGTGGGAAGAGAGGGACCTGCTGAAAAATGGACAGAATTGGACAAAACCGGGGCCGAACATTCAAACAATCCGATTGTCAATTTCAAGCTTAAGTTTATGCCTAAGCTTAAGCCCAAGCAAGACTAAGCTTAGGCCTAAGCTTAGGATTAAGCCCGAGCAAGCCTAAGTTTAGGCCTAAGCCTAGGACTAAGCCCAAGCAAGCCTAAGCTTAGGATTGAGTCCAAGCAAGCTTAAGTTTAAGCCTAAGCTTAAGCCCAAGCAAGCCAAAGTATTGTGTATTTTGGGGCGATAATTGCATTTATTTTTGCCTCTAATTAGCCTTAATTAAGAACAATTTCAATGAGCTGTATTCCATTTTGGAACATGGTCCAATGATGGGCATGGAGCTGCTGAAAATTTGGAATGATGCACATTATCAGCAGTCGGAACAAATTTGGGGGAAGAGGTGAAATTGGGGGGAAATTTTTGAAATTTAAATTAAAAAAATGAACTTCCTTAGCCCACTTGACCCATCGGATGAGCACAGAGTGCGCAAGAGGCACCCATTCCCGCCGATAGATCGGCACTTGAAGCAGCTCAAATCAACACGTCGCTGCTATAAAGAAAAAGCGGTAAAATTTGGCAAAACGAATTGCCACAGGAGAATAAATTTCCCCCATTTGTGCAGATGGCAATGCTTAATGAGCATTAGCTGAATGATGAAAGCCCGAACCTGGCCAAGAAGCAACAGTTGGCCCAACAGACGGGCCTTACGGAGACATTGGGTAATTAATTCGCCATTTCAGCATTTTTTTCGACAAAACATCTCATAGTATTGTATAAAAGAAATTAAATTTTACATTTTTGGCATTGTTCGATAGCCCAGGTTTTTCTCTAATAAGCCTGAAAAATTTAAAAAATATGGTTAATTTCGGAAAAGTTATGCGAAAATAATAAGTGCTATTTCTGCCATAATTTATGTTAAATTTGACAATATTATTTGAGATTACAGAGCGAAATCAGGGCTATCGAACAATGCCAAGAATGCAGCAGCATTACTTGCTTGTAAGCATATTTTGCCATATTTTGTTGAAAAATAGCCAAAATGGTGGATTTACGAAAGGCCCCCAGCACTGAGCAGAGTTATTAGTTCATAATTGTACAAGGTAATTAAGTAGTTAATTCTAAATTAATAGGGTACGATTTTTGTGTAAATACCTCTTTCCCCTCAATTCTCCTTTCTCTGATTAGTAGAAAAATCAATTTTTATTTTGTATGTTTGCGAAGAAAAGTTGGGACTTTTATTTCTATATTTTTGCATTTATTCCGGATTAAATGTCCCCGCTAAAAACCGATTTTTTAAATAAAAAAAGATATATCAAAAATATTCTTAAAGCCCTAAATTTTTAAGCAAATTAGGCATTTTTGTGTAAAAACCCATAAGAAAAAGATTTTATACAATTTATTGTATAATATTTGAAGATTATCTCAAGACAACAAATGGGCGATTATTATTTTATCCAATTAATAAAGGAATGACAATTTTGAGACAAAATATAATTTTAGGAAAATAAATTAAGTTTCCACTTGGTTCCAAAACCGACGACAGAGAGACAAAATGGAACAAATAATAGCTGATTTGTCGCCGCATTGTCTGGGCACGAGCAGCAGCAGTGACGGATTGTCTCTGTCCGCCGGTGGTCATTTGGTAGTAAAAAATAAAAAATAATGAAAAATTTAAATTTAAATTTAAATTTTTCTTATATTTTCTTCATTAATATATGCTAATTTTCTCATTAGCAATTGCAAACAATGAATAATTAGTTTGCTGTTTTTTGCTTATTATTTTCAGTGTCTTTGCAATTAAAAGTGAAATGATAGCCCAGGAAAAGCAAAATTTTCTGATCCAATTATGGTCCATTTAGCCGTGCCATTTTTTGAAAACGGGTCATTAAATTTCGGGGTTAAAATTTAATTTATACCGGACTTGGCCATTTTTTGTTTAAAAATTGACCAGACCCTTGTAAAAATCTCAGTGGGATACCCATGTCATCTAGATTCATATTTAAAATGCTTTTTGGTTAAATAATAATTATTATTCGTCAAATTAAGCGCTCTTCCGCCAAAATGCTGTCGCAATTTGAGAAAGAGGACAAACTTTTGGAGCCGAAAGAAAAGAAACCGAAAAAAGGACGAATAAACTAAATGGAGCACAAAAATGATGGATTTTGTAAATAATTATCATTGCTTTTTTTAATGTATAAAATGTAGATTTTATTGGATTTATTCTCTTTTTTCTTTGTTGGCTTAATTAATTAATAAGTGAGAAATAATGAGCCCGGCGTGGGACGGGAACCCGAGCGGGATTTTGCGGGAGCCCAGTCCAAAATCCCGCATTTTTTTGGGAATTTATTCAAATTTGCTGTCAAATCTCATTTTCATTTAATTATGCCAAATTAGGCACCAAGCATTAATTCTTGCCTAAATTCGTGGTTTTGATATTTCCATTTACTCTAATTATGCATAATTAGTCCATATTTTACGACCATATTTTGCGGATATTCTATATCCATATAATTCCCAGCCCTATGTAGTGAGCGCAATGCCTTTTACTTCATTGATTTTGTATTAGTCCAATTGATTTCCACCGTCCGTTTGTTTCCTTTGCTCTCTTCCAATGAATGTGCTCTACAAATGTGTATGTCTTATATATAAACCTTCAAATGAAAATTTCCAACAAAAAGTGCCCACAACTTTTGTCAAAGTCAACCAAATTAAACAAGAGTGATATCATTCAATAGCACTAAGAGTTCTCTATTAGATCACCTAAATATCAAAAAATTTGGTACAGTTTGAACAAAGTTATGGCCAAAAGTACACAGACAACCAGGTTTTCAGAATTTTTGGTCATAACTTTTTTGAAACTTATTGTTAGCCAAATTTATTGAAATTTTACAGGCTAGTAGAAAATATTTAGAGCTATCAAATGTTTGTCACGAAAATAGAAAGTCTAAACAATTTATAACGTAAATTTTTTAATTAAAAATTTTGGCCATATATTTTGTTCAAACTTAGCGAAATTTTTAAAAATTCCCTTTTTCTTTTAATTATTTTTAATTGGTTTTAAGCCATGCGCTTTTCCCCCAAAATTCAAAAAAAAAATAAAAGATAAAATGGGGGTCCAGCGGTGCCGATAAACTCCGCCGGGATAATTTTGAATTTTAATGCATTTTGTTAAGAAAATTGATTAAAAAACTTTTTTACAAGATTACTCTAATTTAGAGATCGGTATTTTGAAAAAAGCCTGGACCTGGACCTGGATTCCATGTTGGACCTGGACCTGGATTTCCTGAACAAAAATCCAGGAAAATCCAGGTCCAGGAAAAATCCAGGCTCCTCGAGACCTGGATCCAGGCCTGGACCTGGATTTTTTTAAATTCATTTTAAAAATCAAAAAAATGTTTGAAAAAATCAATAAATTGCCTGGGAACATTTAAAAATATCTAATTAATAATAATAATAATGTGTTTTTAAATTTATTTAATCTTTTTTTGAAAACTTGAAAAAAAATCGGTCACTGAAAAAATAAATTCAAAAATTTTGTCCAGGAAAATCCAGGTTTTTTCCTGTTTTGCCTGGACCTGGACCTGGATTTTTTTTCACATTTGACCTGGACCTGGATTTCCTGGACAAAAATCCAGGAAAATCCAGGTCCAGGAAAAATCCAGGTTTCCGAAAAATGGCCTGGACCTGGACCTGGATCCAGGAAAAATCCAGGCCTGGATCCAGGTCCAGGCCGATCTCTACTTTAATTACTGGAAAATTTTCTCCCTTGCCCCCCCCTGGTTACGGGCCTGGCTTTCCCCCAAAAGTTCAACTGTCCCCTATTGGTTAATTAACTAATTAGTTAATTGCTTTTAAGCCATGGATTGTTCCTCAAAAATTAAACTCCCTAATGAGCTCAAAGCCGAGTTGGCCAATGCTTTTCGTTTCGATTTCCGTTGGTCCGTTCTCCGAGTTTCTTCCTCCGTTTTTGATCACTTTCTCGCCAAAAGACAGCATAAAATTCTTCAAAATGTTGATTTGAAATTTCGACAGGTCAGTTAAGAACGGCACATAAAATTTGGGGATTTTGCAATTTTGAATGCCAAACAGCTGACCGAATTTCTCTTATTTAAAGCATAGTGTTGCAATATTTTTCAGTTTTTAACGGAAAACAAAAAAAAAACACCAAAATTTAATGAGGAATTTGGAGAAAGGAAAACATAGTCATTTGCGGACATATTATTGCGGATTCTGGAAAAAATATTGAAATTAAAAAAAAAAATTAAAAATTGTCCATAAATGTCTCATGGTGGAAAAAACGGGCTAACTTTAAAATGTTCATTGATCATTGATCAATTATGAGTTAATGTACTTTCATTTTCAGTCATGTGAACAGCATGTGGAATTGGACAATGTTGGGCAAAAGTTGGCCAATTTTCGAAACGAAATCTCTCTGCCAATGTCCAATGTGCCAATACATGAAGCTGTGATCGCGGCACGCATTCTGATCAGCTTACATACGGTAGTGAGACAAGCGGGGGCATACGGTATCGAAGAAAGACATTAATGATTTTAACACATCCAATTAATGTATACCAATACAGTATACGCCTCAAAAGAGTTTGGCAATTCTAAGAAAACGACGACCTTGGCCTGGATTTACTCATCAAAAATCCAGGTCTAAGAAAAAGCAAGACTTAGATCCAAATCCAGGCTAGCTCTAGCCCCAATCAAAACGAATAATTTAATAATTTGAGATAAAAAACACAGAAATGAACAAATGAATGGAATTTTTGAGTGATATAATTAAGAGGTACTTAGACTTGATAATATAAAATGTATTTTATAAATAAAAGGGTAAATTAATTGGACGCCCAATTCCCCTAATTGCATGCATTAATTTGTAAGCGCAATTTCAATGAGTTGTACGCCTTCTTGGAAAGCCACAAATTCCCACGACAAATTCATCCGAAGCTGCAGAAAATTTGGTGGGACATTCATTTTTTGGAGGCCGAACAAACGCTGGGGAAAAGGTGAAAATTGGAAAAAAAAAGAAAATTAGCGTGATAAATTGGAATTTTTTAAGCCAACTTAGCCTATTGGAAAAGTACAAAGTGCGTGAGGAGCATCCGTTGCCGCCGACAATTTGGGACGGACAACGGAAAAATGGCTTATTAAACGAAAATACGGTGAGTAATTAACGGATGAAGCAAGAAGCATTTCGCATATTTGAAATTTTCGCAGCTGACACTGCTAAATGAGCAATACGCGGAGAGTCGTTACTTCTATGCCGGAAGGTGGGAAATAGCGGAAGCGACGGGCCTTTCGGAGACGCAGGGTAATTATTGAATTAATTAGTATTAAACGAAATTGGTGAAGAATAATTAGTTCATTAATAATACAGGGTAATTAGCAAAATTAATTGATTAACTTGACTGTCTCAGAGTCATTATGCCCAACAATCAACATTTTTATTAACAAATCACGGATTTGCATTTATATATAAAGGATGAAAATGACATCTGTTAGAGACAATAGACATATTTAAAATTAAAAGCTAATAAAATAAATAAATAAAATTTTTGTATATAATTTTAGTTGTCAAATGGTTCGGAAATCGTCGGCAAAAAGACAGAAGGGCATGGAAGAAAGCAGCACCAATGGGGCAGCTCAACAACTTCCAAGCCAAAACCATTTTTTACAAAAATATTCTCCATTTAAAATAGGTAAAAAAATTACAAAAACATTCACAAAAATCAACAATTTTAAGCATTATTTTACTCCATCTGCTGCTAATAAGAAAGAGGATGAAATTTTGGAACGGAAAGAAAAGGACAAATGAACAAAAAGAGCACAGAAACTGATGAGGGGCAAAAGAGAAGGGCACGGCACAATTTGACAAGAAATGCCATCAAATATTTTTTGAATAAATGCCGTCGCTAGGGCTGGGGTTTATAAAGTCCCCGGGTGCTAAATTTGATCAGTTCCGATCACACTGAGGGGTGATTGAACACTGTGGTGCAACTGACTTTCCAATCGGTGCCATTTGGCACTTCGTCCTGCAGGCGAAAAGTCGGTTCATCTCGGCACTTTTTACTTCAACATTTTTGGTTCGGTTTTAAGGGAGAACAATTTTTTGTTTGTAAATTTTGGTGGATTAACATTTTATTTTGTTAGGGTTGCATAATTTTTAAAGTAAAATTTTTCTTTTACGGTTTTGCCATTCCAACGCCTTTTTCCGTTCGTTTTGCTCATATGTATTAGTCTAATTGATTTTTATCGTCGTTTTGTGTTCCTTTTGCCCTCCCTCCTCCAGTGAATGACCACCAACTCATTAACTCACTAAACCAACGCCAAGCCTAATTGTTCTAAATTTTTAGTAATTAATTCCCCATTAATTTAACCAAAATCAAAATAAAAAATCCGTTTTTTTCCAACGAGCGCAAAACCGGCATTTTCGAAAATGAAATTTCGCTTTTCGCGAAAATATTGTTAAAATAATTTCTTTTAAGCCATGCAATTTCCCCCAAAAATTCAACTTCCCCCTGAGCTTCTCTCTGAGTTGGCCAATGCTTTTCGTTTCGATTTCCGTTGGTCCGTTCTCCGAGTTTCTTCCTCCATTTTTGATCACTTTCTAGCCAAAAGACATCAGAAAATCCTTAAAATTGTTTATTTGAAAGTTCAACAGGTAGGAAGTTAAGACGGCATATAAAAATTTTGGATTTTGAGAATTTCGTAATTTTGGGTGCCAAACAGCCGACCTTCTCTTAATACTTTTATAACATGGTGAGTCGAAGTGTAAAAAGTATGAGTGATGGGTGATCGGAAGGGGCGAGTCATTTCATTACGGAATAAATGATTTTAATTAATTAATAATATAATTGTTTTAATCAATTAATTAGTTTTGCTGACCATAATATAATTTAGATTTATTATTTAAATTTTCCCAAACTAATTACATTTTTATGAGAGAAATACAGTGCCCCAAAAAAGTATTGACTCATAGTTCATTTAAAAACTTGAAATAACTCATGCTTGTATAACTTTTGGTGCTGATCAAAAATTTCTCTTACACCAACTTGGTCAGATCACTCCTTCCTAGTGACCGGGACACCCCAAAATACACTGAAAATCGGGAAAACTTAAAATTCCTAGGGGGTTGGGAAACCTGCAAGCCCTTTTTCTAGAAGCATCCAAATTAAATAATCTGGTATCTTTTCATAGCCCTAAGTGTTCTCTATTTGCCTGCAAAATTTCAAAAAATTTCGTTGGGTTTTAAAAAAGTTATGACCAAAAATGTTTAGAAAAACATTTTTTTTAAAACAAACAAAAATTTTTGAAATTTTACAGGCAAATAGAGGACACTTAGGGCTATCAAATGATATCAAGAATATTTAATTTTGATGTTTCTTGAAGAAGTTATGGCGCATTAAATTTGTCAAATTATTATATGGTCGAGTCTTTTTTATGGTTGTGTAAACTGAAATAGAGCCAGATATATTTATTAATTATTAGATTATTATTTAATTCTTAATTAACTAATTAATTTAATCAATTAAAATAATTTATTCCGTACTGAATTGACCCGCCCCTTCTGATCACCCCTCACCCATACTTTTGACACATCGTCCTAGCACCATTTTATTCAGTAGATGTGCCTCAAGGAGAACCATACTGACATATCCACTCTTTCATTTATTTTTTTTAAATAATTTATTTTTTCCAGAAATTTTCCAAAAATATCCCACAAGGTAAAAAAATCCACACAGTTTTAAATATTCATTGATCAGTGATCAATTACGAGTTAATTGTTCTCTCATTTTCAGTCGCATGAACAACGCAAGAAACCGGAGAATATTAGGTTGTCTAATTTTTCAAACGAAATCTCTCTGACAATGTCAAATGTGCCAATACATGAAGCTGTGGTCGCGGCACACGCTCTAATCAGCGTACATACGGTAGTGAAACACGTGGGGGCGGCATACGGTACCGAAGAAAGAAATACAGTTCCAGACAATATATATAAATAAATCTTTATATTTCTGACCTTCAATACTGTAGTTTACGCGCTCAATATTTGCAAATTTTACCCAAAAATGCCAAGAATTGGTCATTTTTTGACAAAAAACGGCTACAAATTCCGGCCTTTTCTCGCTGGCGACGAAGTTTCAGAATAACACTGGAGAATTTTTTGTTTTTTTACAATTTTTAACCAAGAGTAAAAAAGGTCTCTTTCTCTGATACCCTCCTTCGAAAATTTTTCCTGCGCTATGTGCCTGGTAACATCTTGGGTTAGTGCCATGCCACGAATATAATGAAGATCATCATCATTTTTGTTGCACGCCAAATCGCCTCAAAGCCGTCGCTGCGTGTGAATTAGTGGAAAAATTTTAAAAATATAAAACATATTATTATTAATAATACAAGCTTTAAGAGCAATTTCAATGAGTTGTACGTCTTTTTGGAAAGTCACAAATTCGCACGACAAATCCATCCGAAACTGCAGAAAATTTGGTGGGACGTTCATTTTTTGGAGGCCAAACAAACGTTGGGGTGAGGTGAAAAATAGTGAAGAAAAATTAAAACTAAGAGATAAATTGGAAATTTAAAATGAATTTTTAAGCCATCTTAGCTATTTGGAAGAATACAAAGTGCGCGAGAAGCATCCGTTGCCGCCGACAATTTGGGAGAAAAATAGCGTATTTAAGGAAAATGAGGTGAAAATTAGCTGATGAAAAGCAAATTGATGTTTTTTTTTTTTTTGCTTTTCGAGAATTTTTAACTGTCTGTTTTGAAGGTCTTGGGGTTTGTCCAAAAAACGTGACCGGGCGGCCCTGTAAAAGCCCGCCGGGCTCCCGTTTAATTGATAATAGCGAGTAATTATGGCAATTATTTAATTAATTAATGGGGTGATAATTAATTAATTATCTTGTCTGTTGGAGTCGCATGTCCGAAAAAAGGCATTTATGGAACAATTCCGTATTGAAACATATTCGATAAAGGATGAAATGGCATTTTCGTGACAAAAAATTAAAATAAAAAAATAATTTTTTATGTATTATTTTCAGTTGCCAGTTGGTTCAAAAACCTTCGATCGAGGCATAAAAAGGCAGAGAGAGTAAAAATGGTTGGTTTTGATGAAATCACATAGCGAAATTTGGGCAAAATTGAAAGACCAGTTTTTATCCATCTATCGCGACATATCCGCATTTTGTTTTACGGATTTTATCAATCCTCGCTTTCCACGTTTTAAGCGGTCTGCCAGTTTTCTTTACAATAACAAGATTTTCAGAGTTTTGCACATTTAAATTTTAAGCAAAAACGAATTGAATAAGAGTAAATTAATATGCTAATGCCTAAACTTCCTGATGCGGTACTTTTCTGTTTTGAGACCCCCCTTGAAATTTTCAAACAAAAGTCATTTCCAGGATAATTTGTGAAGCTGATTAGAATATGACCTTTATTTTGCAATCCGAACCCGAATTCGATCAAAAATTCGGATTCATAAATTACAAGGAAAAAATCATTTCATAATATTATTAATTATTATATAAAATGGCGATAAAACTTTGGCAAAAAAAAAAACAATTTGCAGATCCGAACGCTGTAAAATTGGAATTTAAAAGATTCGCCGGATAAAGCCGGATTAATTTTGAAATTTTCAAAAAAAGTGGGTGGAAGCACATTCTGGACGCAACTCCCAAAAATAACTTTAATGTACAAAAATGCAACATTCATGATTTTGACATTGGATTCATAAAAAAACAGCAAATTTGACAGAAAATCACACATTTTTAAAATAACAATTTTATTATGTTATTTTAATTTAAAATTAACAATTAATTAATTCATTAATTATTATCAACAAAATTAAGCTCTCTCACGCCAAAATGCCACCTGCTGAATTGGAAGAGAAAGATGAGAACGAACTTTTTGATGAAATGCCTTCATTCACTAATTTGTTTTTGCTTAATTGAATCCATTATGGATTTATTGTTGCCCCATAAATGAAAATTTCCTAACGAGTTAATTAGAAAAATATGAGAATAATTCAAATTATACTAGCACATAATCCGAGAGTGGAGCATGGGAAAACTTTATTTTAGAAATTACAAATTAGATTACATTATAATAAAAACGAAAAAGTAAATAAATTCTGATATTGAAAATAAAGTAATAATTGTAATTATAATAAAAAATTATGAAATAATTTGCGATAATATTATTATGATCAATTTTAGAGAATAAATTCAAATTCAAATTCCTAATATAAATTTTCTCTCAAAAAAACTTTTTTTTCAATTAAACTTTAAAATTCTTTTCCAAATTTCCTTTTAATAGTTTTTTCAAATTTTATTTTAAAAAATATTAACTGGGCTCGGAATTTTGGGATTTTCACACTGTTTCGCTGCGCACTTTTAAGGCACGGCGGTGCCGTGCCGCTATTCGTTGGGAAATTAATAATTATGGCCATTTTGTAATTCGCCATTTTAGCAAATTCTTCGACAAAGACATTGCATAACATTACTTAAAGGCAATCAAATTTTACATTCTTGGTACCAATCGATAGGCAAGCTTTTTCTTTATTAGCCCGTAAAAATTAAAAAAATTTGGTCAACTTTAGAATAAGTTGTATGAAAATAATTAATATTAAATTTGATAATTTTATTTAAAGCCTCTTTTCAAACCTTTTTGGATGATTTTGGTGAAATTTTTCGCGCTTTAAACCGCTTTAAAAACCGTTTTTTTCGCACCTCGGACCTTTTTTATATAATGATTAGAGGTCATTAGAGATTGCTTGGAACTCGTTTTGGCCGCTTTTTTAGGCTGGGCCAAATTCTAAATTACAGCCAAAAAATGTGCCAAAATTCAACGGATTTTTTCTTTTACGCTTTGCCATTGACCTCCTGCTGCTGGTTGTGAGAAGATCCAACGCCTTTTTGCGTTCATTTTGCCCATATTAGTCCAATTGATTTTTGCCGTTTTTTGTGTTTCCTTTGCCCTTTTCCATTGAATGCCCACCAACTCATTAACTCATTAATTATTCATAATTATTCACATCTCAATCCAAAGCCTATATTTCAGTCAATTTCTATTTACCAAATTAATCAATTAATTCTCTTAATTTTTTAAGCCATGGATTGTCCCCCCAAAATTCCACTCCCTAATGAGCTTCTTGCCGAGTTGGCCAATGCTTTTTGTTTCGGTTTCCGCCGTTGGTCCATTCTCCGAGTTTCTTCATCCCTTTTTGATCACTTTCTCGCCAAAAGACAGCAGAAAATTCTTCAAACTATTAAATTGTATTTTCAACAGGTCAGCTAAGAACATCAAAAATGATGACTAAATTAAATGGATAATTAGTAAATAGGAGAAATTAAGGCTTACACAGTCATTTGCGGATAATTTCCGGAAAAACCAATTTAAAATGTGAAAACTAAGTAAAAAATTTTATTTTTATTATTTAGGCTTGTTGACGGTTGCCTCAAAAATCTTTTTATTTTTTTCCAAAAATCGTTCATTTTTAGTCGGATGAACAACCTGAGGAACCAGACAATGTTGGGGAACAATTGGCCAATTTTCGTAACAAAATCTTCCTGACAATATCCAATGTGCCAATACATGAATCGTTGCTCGCGGCACGCGTTCTGATCAACTTACATACGGTAGTGAGACAAGTGGGGGGCATACGGTACCGAAATAAGACATTAACAAAATGTATAGGGGAATTTCTGGATTCAGGCCGAGCTTTAGCCCAAAACAAAAGAAAATTATTTAATTATTGGGATAAATAACTGACAGAAATGAACAAATTTAATTGATTGGACGCCCAATTCCCTTAATTTTCCTTAATTAAGGGCAATTTCAATGAGTTGTACGCCTTTTTGGAAAGCAATAAATTCGCACGACAAATCCATCCGAAACTGCAGCAAATTTGGTGGGACGTTCATTTTATGGAGGCCGAAAAAACGCTGCGGAAAATGTGAAAATTGGCGAAAATTGGAGATGTATAATTGGAAATTTAAAATGAATTTTTAAGCTCACTTAACCCATTGGAAAAGTACAAAGTGCGCGAAAAGTATCCGTTGCCGCAGACAATTTGGGACGGACAACGGAAAAGAGGCTTCTTTAACGAAAACACGGTGAATAATTAACGAATGAAAAGCATTTGTATCAGGTATATGCCGGAAAATTTCCGATTGCCGAAGTTTTTTGATCCGTCGGAATCCAATAGCCGACATATGAAAAATTTCAGCAATTTGTTGGGGATTGGCATGCTTCCAAGTGGCTAAGAATTCACCCTAAATTAACAATTTTACAGTAATACGTACATTTAGGCTTTTTTAATCGCGTTTAAAAATTGTGCTTTTTTTGACCAACTATGTTCTTGGTAAATTTTTAATAGTAATTTTAGTTTAATGTTAAGTCGGCGGTGCCATTAAGCGCCGTCCAGGATGCCGAAAAATGGCCCGCTCGGGAATTTTTGAGGGCATTGGCACAAATCCCTGATTTAACACATATACTATTTGAGATATCCGCCTTCCCATTTTCACAGATTACACTGCTTAATGAGCAATTCATTAGAAAGAATTACTTGTCCCAGGCCGATAGGTGGGAGCTGGCGGAAGCGACGGGCCTTTCGACGGCACAAAGTAATTAATTCAAAAAATTAATTCAGAATAATTAGTGATTAATTAGCATAGTTTAATAATTTAATTTTGGTGCAAAGCAATTATGGTCATTAGTTACTGATTGATTATGCGGGGTAATTAATTAAAATCAATTAACCTGGCTATTTGATTTGCAATGCCCGAAATAGAAATTCTTATTCAAATATATTCGGTAAAAATAGCATTTTAGATACAAATATATCATTAGAGCGCGTCGGGAGCGGGAGTTTTCGGGATTCCCGCTTCCGTAAATTTTCAATACGGGAGTAAAAATACACGCGAAGAAGCCTATCGGCACCGCCGCCTTAAAGTTGATATTTTTTGATCGTATAAATTATAAAAATAATTAATTCGAAGCAATTTTGAAAATTCTCTGATTTTTGACCATTTCAAAGTTCTGCTTAATTTTTATGTATTTTTTTATTCTTTACTAAAAGATTACCCTCAAACTTGTGCATTAAATATATTTTTGTGAGTATTTAATTAAATTTACGAATTACTCCCGCTCCCGCCCGCGACTCCCGCTAAAAATGGACAGGATTTTCACGGGATTCCCGCCCCCGGAAGATTATTTTAACCGGGCTCTAATATTTAAAATGAAAATACTAACAAAATCAATATATATCATAAATCTTATATGCAAATTTTAGTTGGCAATTGGCTCAAGAATCAACGAATGAAAGAGAAAAAGGCAGAGAGAGCGCGAATGGTCGGTTTGATGAAATTTTAGGGGGAAATTTGGAGAAAATTAGAAAAACGAGTTTCTAAGCCGTGTATTCGTGCCAAAACCCGAATGGAAAATAAATGTTGAAGCAAATTGTCTGGGTGAAACTCCAAAAAAAAAAAAATTTAATTGTAAAAAATGATGAATTAATATAAACAATTAACAAATGTGTCACATTAATAGGGCTTCCATTTTTAGGCACAAAAAATCGCGAAATAGGCACCTAAAAAGGCATAAAAAATCGCAAAATAGGCATGAAATAGGCACAAAAATAGGCAAAAAAATTTTTTTATTAACGCTTTTTAGGTAGCAAATCACGTAAAAACTAAATCAAAAAACTTAATTTTGCTTATATTTCAACTGTTTTAAAGTTTTTTCGGATAAGGATATTTCTTAATCCAAAAATTTTTATTAAGAAAAAAATAATGAATTTTGCGGATCAATTTTTCTGAAAAATTTTTTCAATTCTTAGGGGGTGTATTTTTTGAAAAATTTTCGGGTCGATTCTTAGGAGTGTGAGTTTCATTTTTGTTAAAATTTTTAAAGAAAATCTTGAAAAAGGCGCCAAAAATGGCGAAATAGGCACAAAAATAGGCATTTAGGCATTAAGCACAAAAAGTCCAAAATAGGCAAAAATAGGCATTATAAAAGTCATCGTAGACACCCAAAACCAAGCGGAAAATGCTTTTTTCGTGCTTATCTATGCGTATTAAGTGCGCAAAAATTTTAGGCATTTGCCTAAAAATGGAAGCCCTACACATTAATCATAATCAACAAATTAAGCTCGCTTATTTCGCCAAAATGTCAGCTGATGAATTGGAAGATAAAAGGAACGAACTTTGGGGTTCGAATGAAAAGAAAAAACGAAAAGAAACGGAAGAATAAACGAAAACGGAGGAGCAAAGAAAAGGGAAGAGAAGAGAAGAGAAGGGCACGGCACAATTTGAGAAGAAATGCCATCCAAATTTTGAATAAATGCCATACTCACATATTTTGAATAAATGCCTTCATCCATAAAATAAAACAAATAAAAGAATTACAAAATGAATACCGTAATAAAAATAAATCAACTGTTAAAAATTCACAGACCCGGTTTTCGAAGCCAAGTTTCGCCCATCCCTGACGATGGGCTGCTGCTATGTTTGTGCCAAAATTAGAAGATTTTCTATTCCATTTTGCCATTGACCTCCTCCTGCTGCTGGTTGTATGAAGAACCAACCAACCAACGCCTTTTTCCGTTCATTTTGCCCAAATTAGTCCAATTGATTTTTGCCGTCCGTTTTTGTGTTGCATTTGCCCTCCTCCAATGAATGACCACCAACCAACTCACTCCACAATCCAAGCCTTTTTTAGTTAGTTCCCACTGCACATTAATTCTTTTTTAATTACTATTAGTCATGGATTGTCCCCCTCAAAATTCCACTGCCCCTTAATTAATTAATTGGTTTAATTGCTTTTAAGCCATGCACTTTCAATTGCCCCCTGAGCTTCTTTCCGAATTGGCCAATGCTTTTCGTTTCGATTTCCGTTGGTCCGTTCTCCGAGTTTCGTCCTCCATTTTTGATCACTTTCTCGCCAAAAGACAACCGAAAATTCTTCAAAATATTGAATTGTATTTTCAACAGGTCGGAAGTTAAGAATGAACGGCACATAAAATTTTGGATTTTAAGAATTTTGAAATTTTGGGTGCCAAATAGCCGACCTTCTCTTAATTGTGTTTCTATACATATAGCGGTCTACGTCAGTTCGGCCCCAGCGGGTTTTCGCTTATAAATTTTTACTTTGTCACCCAAATCCAACATTGTTGGTATCATTCGAGAGCGCTAAGTGTCCTCTATTAACCTGCAAAAATTGAAAAATTTTATAAAGGTTCAAAAAAATTATGGCCTGGAGAACTCAAAAAACCAGATTTTCCAACTTTTTTGGCCATAAATTTGTTCAAAATTGACGAAATTTTTTGGAAATTTGCAGGCTAATAGAGCATCTGAAGGGCTTTCGAATGATATCAACAATGTTGGATTTGGATGACAAAAAAAAGTTATAAGCGAAATCCCGCTGGGGCCGAACTGACGGGTTCCGACATATAGTGTTGCAATAATTTTCAGTTTTTAACGGAAAAAATGCAAAATTTAATAGGGAATTTGGAGAAATGAAAGTTTTACAGATTTTTACGGATAATTTCCGGAAGAAACAATTTAAAAATTTACAAACGAAGGTAAATTTTATTTTTTCCAAAAATCGTTCGCAAATATCCCACGGTGGAAAGGAATCGGCAAATTTTGAAATCTCACTCTGATCAATGATCAATACAAGTAATGAGTTAACCCTCATTAATTTTCAGGCTCTCAACTCGCGTAGGCAGTACGAGAAACCTAAAAATGTTGGCCAACATTTGGCCAATTTTCGAAACAAAATCTTTCTGACAATGTCCAATGTTTCAATACATGAAGCTGTGCTCACGGCACGCGTTCTGTTCAGCATACATACGGTAGTGAGACAAATGGGGGGGGGGCGTACGGTACCGAAATATAGTATTGAAGTTTAAAAAAAGTTGTTTAGAAGAACACTCGGTTTTTTCTGCTCTACAGCAGGGTTTCGATCGGAAATTTATAAGTGGGAGGGGTCATACGGTACCAAATTAAGATTTATTTTAGCATAGAGGAGTTTTCATGTTTTCTGTGCTACATTACTGTAGTTAATGTGTCCAAGTGTTTCGTCCAATTTTTGTATAAACAGTATACGCCCCAATTAGAGTTGGGCATTTCGAAGAAAACACCCTGACCTTGGCCTGGATTTCCTCAACAAAAATCAGGGTCTAGGAAAAAACAAGGCCTGGGTCCAGGTCCATTTTAACCCCAAACAAAAGAAAATTATTTAATTATTTGAGATAAATAACTGACAGAAATGAAGTAAATTAAATTAATTGGACGTCCAATTTCTCTATTTTCCTTAATTAAGGGCAATTTCAATGAATTGTACGCTTTTTTGGAAGGCCAAAAATTCGCACAACAAATTCATCCGAAGCTGCAGAAAATTTGGTGGGACGTTCATTTTTTGGAGACCGAAAAAACGCTGGGGAAAAGGTGAAAATGAGGAAAAAAATAAAAATTCGCGTGATAAATTGGAAATTTAAAATCTAAATTTAAATGAATTTTAAGCGAACTTAGCCCATTGGAAATGTACAAAGTGCGCGTGGAGCATCCGTTGCCATCGGCAATTTGGGACGGCAAGCAGAAAAAGGGCTTCTTTAACGAAAATACGGTAAAAATTAACGGATGAAAAGCATTAGATCAGGGATATGTCGGATGCTGCTATTTCCTAAAATCCGATGGCAGAAATTACTAAAATTTTCGGCATTTATAGTAATATGTAAATTGAGGCTTTTTTAATCGTGTTAAAACCTGGATCCGGATTTTATGGACAAAGACCCACGAAGATCCAAGACCCATGAAAAATCCAGGATGCCGAAAAATGCCTGCTCGGGAATTTTTTGAGGGCATCGGCACACATCCTAAATTTAACACATATCCCTGATTTATGTATATTTGAGATATCCGCCTTACTCCTTCCCATTTTCGCAGAAGACACTGCTTAATTGGCAATACATGAGAACCGAATACATAACCCGGTTTGAAAGGTGGGAGCTGGCGGAAGCGACGGGCCTTTCGACGGCACAGAGTAATTAATTAAAAAATTAATTAGTTGATTGATTATCGTATAGTAATGTAATTGTTAATGCAAATCCAATATGGAAATTAGTTAATTCATCAGTGTATTAATTATGCAGGGTAATTAATTAATTAACTTGGCTGTTTGAGTCACAATGCCCTAAAAATCGACATTCTTATTTAACAATTGCCAATTAAAATATATTCGTTGGCATTTTTGAAATAATATTTTTATAATTAAAAAACAAATTAAATAAATAATAAAATAATTTTATATAAAATTTCAGTTAAAAATTGGTTCACTAATCGACGATCGAAACAGAAAAAGACATCGAGAGTAAGTTTGACAAAATTTCAGAGGGAAATTTGGACAAATAGAAAGACGAGTTTCGGATTTCTCATGAGAAAAATGTTTGTCTTCGGGTGGGAATCGAACCCACGCCTAACCCCAATCCATGGGCATGTTTTACCAACTGAGCTAACGAAATATCCATTCTTCTTTTATTAATCCTTACTTTCCGCGCTTTAACCACCCCAATTTATGCTGCCAAACGCCGAATAAAGCCGGATTAATTCCGCAACTTTCAAAAAATTTTTGAACAATTGGTCTAGATGAAACTCGCAAAAAAAAATAAATTTTATTAGCCAAAAATGCATAAATTTTGACATTAGGGCCATAAAAAGTCATAATTTGACAGGAAAACTTTAATTTCTAAAATCACAATTATTGCATTATGATTAGGGATCATTTTTTTATGTAAATACATATTTTTTTCCTGGATTCTCCATAGCCTAATTAGTAGGAAAAACACTTTCTTTTTTGTGTTTGCGAACAAAAGTTGGGACTTTTATTTACATATTTTTAAATATTTTCGGATTTTTCTACATATTACATAAGTACATATTTTTATACATATTTCGGACTTTTTCGCATTTTTTCGTACATATTTTGCATTTTTTGAGAATTTTTAGGGAATTTTTTTATGAAATACCCTCAAAAATATCCAAAATTTCGCAATTTTTTCAAAAATTTTGAGAATTTATAGAAATTTTTTGCGAAAAGCAAAAAATTTTTTTGAATATGTGCCCCAAAAAATAGTTTTTTTGTTTCAAAAATGGAATACCAAAATTAATTTTTAAATTACTAAAAGATAATTTTAAGCCTATTTAGGTCATTTTTATGGCAATTTGTGCCTATTTCACCCTTTAGAAAGAATTTTTTTCCAAAAATCACCATTTAAAAAATTTTATTTACATATTTTAGTACATATTTTTGGATTTTTGTACATATGTCATACATATTTCAGTGTTTTTTTATACATATTTTATTTACATATTTCGCGATTTTTCTTACATAAATAAATGCTCCCTAATTATGATATTTTCATTTAAAATAAACAATTAACAAATTTGTTAATAGTCATAATCAACCAAATTAAGCTCGCTTATTTCGCCCAAATGCCATTACCCGCTGAATTGGAAGAGGAAGAGGAGAACAAACTTTTGGAGCCGAAAGAAAAGAAAAAACGAAAAGAAACGGAGGAATAAACGAACGGAGGAGCACAGAAAGGAAGGGAAGAGAAGGGCACGGCACAATTTGACATGAAATGTCATACTCACATGTTTTGAATAAATGCCTTCATCCCAATCACCAATTTGTTTAAAAGACGTATTAGTAAGGTCCATGCCAATTAGTTGATCATTATTAGCGAATAATTTGTTCGTCAGCTTGAGATGGCATAGGAATAAAAGGACGTGAAACCGATTTGACAATTCAAATATTAAATGTTTATACATATTTGAATGGCATTTTTTAAATAAAACATTTTATAAAACATTCTTCGGTTTTAAGTGAAACCACAAAATTTTTATATTTTCGTGAACTTAATAACATTTTGTCGGCACTTTATACATATATATATATATATATATTATTGTTATGTTGGCTAATTTTTAATGCAAAATTCTTCGAAATTTTACGATTTTCTATTACAGTTTGCCAATTTGCCATTGACCTCCTCCGGCTGAATTACTGTTGTGAGAACAATGAATGCCTTTTACTTCATTTGCCCATATTAGTCCAATTGATTTTTGCCGTCTGTTTTTTATGTTTCCAGTGCCCTCTTCTAATGACCCCAAAATTCACTCACTAAACCAACGCCAAGCCTATTCGATAGCCCAGGTGTTTTTCTATTATTCTGCTAAATTTCAAAAAAACCCATTAAGTTTCAAAAAAGTTATGACCCGAGAAACTCAAAAAAGCAAGTTTTCTTGAACATTTTTGGTCATATTTTTCTTTAAACTTAACGAAAATTTTTGAAGTTTTGTATGCTAATAGAAATCACTTCGAGCCACCGAATGATATCAAAATTAGAAAATTTTGTTGTTTTTGTGAAAAGTTATAGCAAAATTTTTATTTTATTTTAATGGTTTTTTGAGTAACGCCCATTTCACAACATTTTTATCAATTTTCTGATTTTTCCACTTATAATTATGTATAGATATGTTTTTCTCGGTCTACCTCAGTTCGGCCCCGGCACGATTCGGCCCCAGCGGCTTTTTGGCTATAACTTGTTTCTTTGTCAACAAAATTCAACATTGTTGGCATCATTCGAAAGCTCTAAGTGTCCTCTATTTGCCTGCAAAATTCTGAAAATTTCATTAAGGCTTAAAAAAGTTATGGTCAGAAGATTTCAAAAAACCAAATTTTCCACCTTTTTTGGCCATAAATTTGTTGAAAATTGACCAATTTTTTGAAATTTTGCAAGCTAATAGAGCATCTTATGAGCTTTCGAATAATACCAAGAATGTTGAATTTGGTTGACAGTGAAAAAAGTTATAGCCAAAAAGCCGCTGGGGCCGAATCGTGCAGGAGCCGAACTGGGTAAATATCGTTCATATAGTCCAGAGTCAAAACTGGACAAAATATATATCAATCGACGTCTCTCGGTCTGTAATGGAAGAATCCGAAAAAAATTTTGTTGGGCAACCAATCCCTGAAGAGTTACAGACCCGGGACTGAAATGGCCAAATGGCTTTGGGACTGAACCGTCCAACTGGTAAAAACGCATGTAATTGTGACAAAATAGATATCAATCGATTCCTCTCGGCATGTAACCCACGAATCAGAAAGGATTTTGGATAAAATGAAATTGAAAAAAGTTATGAGTCATCAAAAATCTCAAAAAATGACTTTGATTAAAAAATTAAATTAGGTGAGCCAAAAAAAACGTAAAAACTTCAGGTTTTTGAACTTCGCAAAAGGGAGCATGCGAAGACGGAGCAAGTAGTGGGGCGAGACGGAGGGCGGAGGAAAAAGTCTGACGAGCGCCACAGGCGGTTGACTGCGGGGGCCCGAAGGGCCCCCGCCAATCAGTCAACCGCCTGCGGATCACGCGCGGACTTCTTCCGTAGCCCGTAGTCTCGCCCCACCTACTGGCCGCCGTAGTCGAGTGTGCGGCGGTTTTTTAGCGCAATACGCTCAATTCAATCTTTTATTTTTGAAATTTTTACTCTTTTTCGGACAGAATCGGTTAAAACAGTTTTAACGATTTTGAGGACCCATAACTTTTTTCAATTTCTTTTTTATCCAAAAATTCTTTCAGATTCGTGGGTTACATGCCGAGAGGAATCGATTGATATCTATTTTGTCACAATTGCATGCGTTTTTACCAGTTGGACGGTTCAGTCCCAAAGCCATGTGGCCATTTCAGTCCCGGGTCTGTAACTCTTCAGGGATTGGTTTCCCAACAAAAAATTTTTTCGGATTCTTCCATTACAGACCGAGAGACGTCGATTGATATATATTTTGTCCAGTTCTGACTCTGGACTATATGAACGATATTTTCCCCGAACTGAGCCGGTCCGGTTTTTCTCTCGCATTTTGAACTTTTTGGTACATTTTTTATGAGGTCCGGACAATCCGTCAGTGGAAGACAATCCGTCAGTAATGGACAATCCGTCAGTGGATAATCCGTCAGTGGACAATTTCATCAGCAAATTTTTTTTTGAGCAATGCTCAAAAACCTTGCGAAAATGATTGTTAAATTAAATAAATATAATTTCTTATAGATTCTTAACATTTCTAGTTACTTTATATTTTAATTAATTGACTATCTTGAGAAATTATCATTTAAATCTTTTAAAAATGATTATTTCATATTAAATGACAAATTATTAACATTGGGTATTTTAAAAATAAATTTGCTTATGGATTAGTTACTGACGGATTGACCACTTACTGACGGATTGACCACTGACGGATTGACCTTTGTCAACTGATCAAGAAATTGAGACAAATGATCAAAAGTTAGGCCAGCTCAGTTCGGCCCCGCACGGTTCGGCTCCAGCCCAGTTTTTGATCTATAACTTTTTTTTTTGTCAACCAAATCAAACAATCTTGGTATCATTCGAAAGCTCATTACATACTCTATTAGCCTAACAAAAAGTAAAAAGATTTTCAAGCCCGGAAAAAATTTATGAAGAAAAACTTCAAAAAAATTTTGATTTTTTCAGTTTTCATGTTTTAACTTTTTTGATAATTGTTTAATTGCCAAGCAATAGCTTAGAAAAAGTTTCTAAACACATTAAGCTTTCGAATAATAACAAGATTATTGGATTTGGTTGACAAAGGAAAAAGTTCTGGTCAGAAATTGGCTGGGCCGAACCGTGCGGGGCCGAACTGAGGTAGACCGAGAGTTAGGCGTGAATGGCATTTGGACGCCAAAGCCAATTATGACGGCATAATTTTGTTCATTGTTAACCAAAATGTGCAAATTTGGCATCATTCGTTCAGTCATAAACCAAACTTTAAAAAATAAAACCATAAACAAAAAAATTAAGTTTCTTCTAAAAGATGCTATCGCTGGAGCTGGGAAACCTGTTTTCAAAATTGTCTACTAAATGCTTCTCTAATGACTATGGCGCCCAAAAGACTCATTCGCTTCAAAGGTTAGCAAATGGCGAGATTGAAAATTCGCGAAAGACCCAAAAGTAGTCAGATGTTTTTTCCATGAAATCAAAGGCCATTTCTGTTGTGCGTTGTCCCTCTTTTTCTTTCTTTTGCCATTCGTCGTATTCCGTCTTTATTTCTGATGCCATTTTGATGCAAATACTTGAATTTCAAATTGTTGTGTTCTTCCACTTAGAACACACAAAGAAAAAGAAATAAATAAATAATTTTATTGATTCGGTCGGAGGGCAATTGGAAATACAAAATAATGCATGAAGAAGGGAACAAAATGGGGGGAAGTTGTCCACTTTTATGGACGGGGAAGGGGCGGATGGTAGTGATGCTCGAGACCAAAAATTTCCCGAGACTCGGGACCGAGACCGAGACTTGACCCCGAGACTCGGTACCGAGACCGAGACCCAAAAAACCCGAGACTTTTCTCGAGTTGAGACTCGAGACCGAGACTTTTTCCAAAAAATTTTCTTACTCACTTAAAAATCGATAAAAAATCAATCTTTTGAGGTTTTTTCTCACAAATTTTTGCTTTTTTTCTAATTTAAGCTAACATCCTTTTTTCCTTTTCATATGATTGAGTTTTTACACCATTTTTTGTGGTGACCCTTTTTTCAAAAGACTTTCCGGGAACAGGGGTCCGGCGGTGCCGATAGGCGCCGCCGGGAAAATTTTTAAAATTTTAGTGCAATTTTTAACAGATAATGTCCAAAAATATCAAAAATTTTTCGGTTTTGAGCCAATTTTTAAGAAAAATAGGGATTTTGGGTGCCGGCTGTGCCGATAGGGGCCGCCGGGGAAATTTTTGAACTTTTTAGTGCAATTTGTAAAGAAAAAACTCCAAAAATGACATATTTTACGATTTTAATTGTTAAAATTGTGATTGAATTCCCATCGAATAAACATTAATTTTGAAAAATATGAAGAAAAAATAAATACTTGGAGGGGAACCGATCCAACGCAAAATAAGGAACAGAACCAAGAACACAACCCACTAGACCACGGATATGTCAACAGAAATTAACAAAAAAGGACCAAAAATTTATAAAAATATAAGTTTACCAAAAGCCAATCATTAGGGGTGTAAAAAAGTCTCGGTCTCGAGTCTCGAAAGTCTCGAAGACCGAGACCGAGACTGAAAACCCGAGACCGAGACCGAGACCAAAAAAAACCGAGACTTTTCGCGAGTCGAGACTCGAGACCGAGAGTCTCGAGCATCAATAGCGGATGGACAATGAAATAACAAATAAAATCAATGTCAGATCGCCATAAATTTTGAATTTAAATCACTATCCAACATCTCCCTCCTCAATTCGAGAACGGCATCAGCCTGGTGAGAAGCGGATCGGCGGCTTTGGGTTGCGAAGAGAGCGTCTCAATGCCATGGGTGGTGAATTGGCAGGTGAATGAATTTCGTCGGGCTCCTTTCTCTTTTGGCTTTTCGGAGTCGGATTTTGGCGTGCAGGTGAATGGTGGTTTTGGTGTGCCGGTGACTGATGATTTTGGTCATTTGCCGCCTGGGCAGAACCAACAAATCCTAAATTTTCATCGAAGACGTATCGACGACGCATTTGGTTTGCATGTCGATGGATGTTTCGTCCGAGTCTTGGCACATTTACCCGATAAGTTGGCGAATTGTTTAGGCGTTCGATGATTGTGCCTTGGAGCCAATATGACTTACCATGCTGGTAATTCAAAACAAGCACTGGGTCAGTCGGAAGAAATTCATTTGTCTTAACTCCATGCTTTTCGTTGAAATTTTGTGCCATTTTCGTGCGGTACTTTTCCTGTTTCTGATGGAAAATGGTCTTGTCAATTGTCTCATTTACTTTTCCTGTCGGATGTGTGAGAGACAATTGAGTGCGGAGTTTTCTACCAAAGAATAATTGGTCTGGTGAAGCCCATTAATCGCAGAATTCGGTGTTGTTCTGTAGGACAGGAGCATTTTCTCAGCCCAATTTTTGTCCTTTTTCGAACACTTCTGCATTGCCCTTTTAAAAGTGTCGACAAACCGTTCGACTTGACCATTTGACTGTGGATGAAATGGCGGTGTGAACGTATGTTGAATACCAAATTCTTTACAAAATTCGGAAAATTCTGATGATCGAAATTGTCGTCCATTATCCGAGACAATTTCTTCTGGGATGGCAAGCCGATAGATGATTAATCGGAGAACACTGATCGTTGCTTTCGCTGTCATGGTGTTCATCTGGTAAACTTCGGGCCATTTTGAAAATGAATCCACTAAAAGTAGATAAACATGGCCGTCTTGGCATGGGCCGGCAAAATCAATGTGCACACGTTGGAATGGCCGTTTGGTGGCATTCCAAGGAGAAAGAGGTGCTTTTGACGCAGCTTTTTGTGCGATTTGGCATTCTTCGCAGCTTTTTACCAATTTCTCGATGGCTGAGTCCATTCCAGGCCAGTAAACGTGCCGACGAGCGAGAGCCTTCATGCGCACAATTCCCGGGTGTGCCATGTGAAGCGCTTTTAACGTTCTGTCTCGTAATACTGCTGGAATTATGACAAGGTTTTGATAAAGCAGACAATTCTCAATTTGCCAAATTTCGTTCCGTTTTGGAAAGAATGGTGCGAGGTCGGGGGCATTACATTTTTGTGACCATCCTTCCTTGGAGAATTTGGCCACTTTTTGTAGAATTTCATCTTTTTGAGTCATTTCTGCTATTTCGGTGGCAGTGACGGGAAGATGATCAATTCGTGACTGCAAAATTGTGCCAATGAAACATTCAATTTCAGTGCAAATTTCTGCAATCAAAATATCTTCTTCTGGTCGCGGATAATTCGCGATAAGCCGTGAAAGCATATCGACCTGACCAAACGCAGTGGTATTGATGTAGCGAATGTCAAATTCATAATTTGACAAAATAAGTGCCCATCTTTGGAGTCGACTGGCGGCGTAGATTGGGATTCCTTTCTTGGACCCAAAAATGGAAATCAGCGGCTTGTGATCGGTCAGAAGTGTGAATTTTCTTCCAAAAATCATTCGGTGAAATTTTTGGACAGCGAAAATAAGAGCCAAAGCTTCTTTTTCGATTTGGCTGTAGTTCCGCTGTGCTTCTGAAAGAACACTTGACGCGTGCTCAATGACCTTCTCGGTTTTGTCTGGGAAAATGTGGCTTATGGTCGCTCCAATTCCATGTTTTGAAGCATCAGCTGCGACGATTATTGGAAGCGAGGGGTCGAAGTGGGTTAAAAGCAGATCAGACAACATGATCTCTTTTGCTTTTTCAAAAGCTTTTTGCTGGTCTTCACCCCAATTCCAAAGTTCGTCTTTCCGCAAAAGTTGGTCCAGTGGCTCCCTGAGTTCGCGCATCTTTTTGATGAACCGACTGTAGTAAGTGAGGGCTCCGAGAAATGAGCGAAGTGTCGATTTGTCGTGTGGCACTGGCAATTTCCGGATTGCGTCTGAACGGCCTGGGTCAGGTCTAATTCCATTAGCTGACACAATGTGCCCAAGAAAAAGCAATTCTGTCTGTAGGAATTTGCATTTGTCAAGTTGAATGCGCAATCCATATGCTTTGAATCGCGTGAACAATTGATGGATGGCTGAAAGGTGCTCTTCGAGGGTTTTGGACACGATTAGTCCATATCCAAATAAGCAAATGCTCCAGGGATTCCAGCACATATTTGATCCATCAAATGTTGAAAAATCGCCGGTGCTGATTTGACGCCAAATGGAAGCCGTTGGCACTGAAAAAGGCCACGATGCGTGTTCAAAACGCAGAGCTTCTTGGATTCGCCATCCAATTCCATTTGTAGATATGCGTCTTTAAATCCAAATTTGTGAAAAATGCAGCGCCGCTTATTGCTGCGTAAATGTCATCAGGCCGTGGAAGTGGGTGGCGGTTGAGTTCCAATGCATTGTTTAAGCCGGTTGAGAAATCAATGCAAACTCTGATTTTGCCATTTTTCTTTTTGACGGCCAAAATGGGTGCTGCCCAATGGCTGAATTCTATCGGATTGATGGCACCGATCTGTAAAAGTCGCTCCAACTCTGTGTTGACTGCTTCCAATGAGCCATGAGGAACGGGTCGGGCTTTACAGAAAACCGGTCGAGCGTCCGATTTAAGAATCAAGTGTGCCTTAATTTTGGTGCACTGTCCTAGCTCTTTGCCAAAAACATCCGGAAAATTTTCTTTGAGAGCCGTTGTGAGTGACTTAACATCGGTAATTTCTTGGAAAGGTGCGGCAGATGATGCGCGGATTCCAACCGATGTGTGTGTTTCCGGAAACATGATTTGTTTGGGAATCAGTTCCGTTGCCTTAATCCATGGAAAACCAAACAAATCGTAATTGAGGTCTTCAGTCACATAAGCTGTGAGCTTTTTGGCTGGTTTTCCCTGAATGCTGACAAGGCATACGAATTTTCCAATTGTTTTGAATGTGACGTCGTTGCAGTTGCGAGTCTCAATGTCGGTGGGCAACAATTTCGGTTGTCCTAATTTGGTCCATGTTTCAATGGTAAGGACTGTCGCCTGAGCTCCTGTGTCGACATTCATCTCGATTTTTGTGCCGTTAATTTCGACCCAAATTTTCCACCAGCGTCCTTGCGTCGTGCCAATTTGTTGGCATGTTGTTTTGATTTGGACCGTGTGGAATGAACGGCGTTGGTTCTTCGGCGTGAATGCTCTTTTTCGGCAAACATTATGTTGGAGTGATAAAGAATTTGAATTTGGCGCCCATCGATTATTGATTAATGTTGTGACGTGTCAATCCCTCCCCTTATTCATTTTGTTTATTTAAGCACTCCCTCCTTCCCCACTTGTGTTCCTTCTCCCATTCATTTTGCTATTTTACATTTTGTACTGCATTTGACCTCCGACATAAATTGTGTTTTATTATTTTATTGTGTGTCCGACATTGAGACACAACAATTGGCGCAGTCAGCAGCCGTTCTTCACCCATTTGAAGACATCGGACTGCCAGCAATTCAACCTCAACAAAACCAATAGACCCAATACGGGTGAGGTCCGCTAAATTTTAGCGGTTCAATTCAGCAAAAAAACCAAAAGTCCCTAGGCGGGTGAGGTTCCGCAAGACGCGGTTTTCTTCAATTTCGACATCCAATAGTCCCTAGGCGGGTGAGGAGCCACTCTGCGTGGTTAAGTGCGATCGTCGGACGAGTCAAAGCCAATGGACGCCACCCAACTGCAGCAAGTGCTTGATGCAGTTTTTGCACGATTTGCCGGAAATGCGGCACCTGCAAACGCGGCCTCATCCTCACTGGCACACGCGACTCTGGCCAGCTCCTTGGACAACCGGATCACCAAATTCCACTACGATTCGGAATGCGGCAACACATTTGACCGGTGGTTTAAGCGATTTGGAGTGCTCATCGAAGAGGACGGAAAGGAACTCCCCGAACAGACCAAAGTTCGGCTTCTTCTTGGCAAATTGGGGGACGACGAATACAACAAATACAGAGACAGCATTAGCCCGTCCCAACCGGACCAGGTTAAATGGGGCGAATCGCTGACAAAGCTCAAGGATTTGTTCGCCGAAACCCGCTCACTTTTCGTCCGCCGCTTCGAATGCTTTCAAATTCGACAAAAGCCGAGCCAAGACATCACATCCTTTGTGGCACACATCAACGCCGCTTGTGAAAATGCCGACCTCAGCTTGACGAAGGAGCAACTTAAGTGCATCATCCTCGTGATTGCACTTCGCGACGAGCACCACGATTTGCGCCAAAAGTGCCTAAAAATGCTCGAAGAAGCAAAGAAAAACGGCACGCAAGTCACGCTCAAGCAAATTGAAGAGGAATTAAGGACCATTCAGCTGGTGAAGGACAGCGCACTCACTTTGGCAAATCCTCCTGTTGCAACCCATGCCATTCACACCCGGCCACAACAGTGGAGGGACCCGAAAGGCAAAACACCGCAACAACCCAAGAGGGCCAACAATGCAAAGGAGCAACCCGCGCGTCCACCAAACACCAATTATGGCAAGGCAAGCCGCGGATCACCAACGCATCCGTGCGGCTCATGTGGAGAATCGGATCATTGGCGTACGGATTGCCGATTCAAGGACGCCACATGCCATAAGTGCCAAGGACAAGGGCACATTGCAAAGGCATGCCGACGCAGCTCCAACCAAGCGAAAAATCGCAGAGAGCGATCCGTCCACACTGTCGTTGTCAAATCCCACTGCATGGGAATTGGAACCGCAGCAGCCGCTGGTGGCGACTCACGTTCATCATCAATGGAATTAAGATTTTGATGAACATCGACACGGTGCTCAGGCCACCATTCTCACACTCAAAACGTGGAAAAAGCTGGGTTCTCCAAAACTCGACAAACCCGACATTGAAACGCGGAACTGTAATGAAGTTCCATTCAACGTCGAAGGAAAATTTGTCTGCACCGTTTGCCAACCCAATCAAGCACCCAAAAAGCTTGTGGCATACGTCAGTTCCGAAATCAATTACGATCTTTTCGGACTGCCCTGGATTGAGGCTTTGGAAGTCATCCCGCGTGAAATCATGCACCCCGACATCCACCCAAAAGCTCAACCAGCCCCAGCAGAAATCAACGCCATGGCCATTCCTCAGCCAACCCACAAAATTTTGGATTTGGAATCGCTCACAAAGGCACTCCAGGCTGATTTTTCGGATGTTTTTGGCCCCGGATTAGGCCATTGCACCAAAGCAAAGGCCCATTTGATACTCAAGTCCGATGCTCACCCAACATTCTGCAAAGCACGCCCCGTCCCACACGGCGCCCTCAATGCCGTCAACGAAGAATTGGACCGGCTTTTGCAGATTGGAGCCATCAAACCGATTGAGTTCAGCCATTGGGCAGCACCGATTTTGGCCGTAATGAAAAAGAATGGAAAGACCCGAGTTTGCATCGACTTTTCCACCGGCCTCAACAATTCGCTCGAGTTGAATAGACACCCTTTGCCCCGGCCTGAAGACATTTACACGGCCATCAGCGGCTCCGTCTATTTCTCCAATCTCGACCTCCGAGACGCGTATTTGCAGATGGAATTGGATGAGGAATCCAAACACCTTTGTGGAATAAACACCCACCGTGGCCTCTTCCAATGCCAGCGCCTCCCATTTGGCGTCAAATCTGCGCCGTCTATTTTCCAACATTTGATGGACCAAATCGTCTCAGGCATCCCAGGCGCATTTGCCTACCTCGATGACGGCATAATCGCCTCCAAAACGCTTGACGAGCACATTTCTTCGCTCTACAAGCTCTTCAAACGAATTCAGGAATTTGGCCTCAAAATCCAATGGGAAAAGTGCAAATTCCTCCAGCCCGAATTGCTATTTCTCGGCCACGTCATCTCAGCGAAAGGAATTCGCCCCGACCCCGGACGATCAGAAGCAATTCGCCAAATGCCGCCACCACATGATTTGAGCACCCTTCGCTCGTTCCTCGGCGCGTTGAATTATTATGGAAGATTTATTAAGTCCATGCGCGAAATCCGCGAACCACTGGACCAACTTCTCCGAAAAGACGTGAAATGGGAATGGACCGACGAACAGCAAACTGCCTTCCAAAAGGCCAAAGAAATCATGCTGTCGGACCTTTTGCTCACTCATTTCGACCCGTCTCTTCCAATCGTCGTGGCTGCAGACGCCTCAAAAGACGGAATTGGCACCACAATCAGCCACATTTTTCCGGACAAATCAGAAAAAGTCATTGAGCACGCGTCCTGCACCCTCAACGACGCGCAGAAAAACTACAGCCAAATTGAAAAGGAAGCATTGGCCCTCGTTTTTGCGGTCCAAAAATTCCACCGAATGCTATTTGGTCGGAAATTTACTCTTCTCACGGACCACAAGCCATTGTTGGCGATTTTTGGCTCCAAAAAGGGAATACCGATTTATGCGGCGAGTCGTCGATAGCAAATATCTGCACAGAGACAGATTGCTACATCAACACCATCCTCCAAACTGCAACTGATCAATTGCCGATCATGAAAGCAGAAATTTCAGAATGGACGCCAAAAGACAAAGTCCTCCGAAAAATTTCTGATCACACCAAAAACGGCTGGCCTCAAAAGTGCACCGACCCTGATATCTCACCTTATTTTCCTAAGCGAAAGGAAATTTTAGAGATTGATGGAGTTTTGCTCTACGGAAAGCGAGTGATCGTTCCGACCCAACTTCGTGAACGCATCATCAAGGCTCTACACATGGCACACCCCGGAATTGTGCGCATGAAAGCCCTCGCCCGTCAGCACGTGTACTGGCCAGGATTGGACTTGGAAATCGAGCGTATGGTCAGGCAATGCGAAGATTGCCAGAGCGCCCAAAAGAGTCCACCCAAAGCACCGCTCGCTCCATGGACGTCTTGGTCACGACCATTCCAACGCATTCACATTGATTTCGCCGGTCCCTGTTCAGATGGCCACTCCTATTTGATTTTGATCGACTCATTTTCAAAATGGCCGGAAGTATACAGAATGGACCGAATTTCGACACCAGCAACGCTCCAAGTCCTCCGATCAATTGTCTACCGACTCGGATTTCCAGAAGAAATCGTGTCAGACAATGGCACTCAATTCCATGCCGCAGAATTTGAGGAATTTTGCAGCGAGTTTGGCATCAAGCATACCTTCACCCCGCCGTATCACCCGCAATCCAATGGCCAAGCGGAGAGATTCGTTGATACGTTCAAAAGGGCCATGAAGAAATGCGCCAAAGATGGAAAATTTTTGGGCAGAAAAGATGCTTCTCGCCTACAGGACAACCCCGAATTCGGCATCAACGGACTTTCGCGATCAATTGTTCTTCGGTCGAAGGCTTCGAACTCAGCTGTCTCTCGTCCATCCGAAGGAAGAACAAGCCGAAGTCATCGACCCAGCCAAAATCCGCAAATCACAAGCTGATTATGCGCGAAAAATGGCCCGTCAATTTTGATCAACACAACGGATCAAAATCGGTTGAGTTTTGCCAAAGGATCCCGTTCTACTTTTGAATTTCAACCGTGGAAAGAGATTTTGGCTAAATGGAACGATCATCGAAAGATTGGAAAAGTCCCCGACGTATCGTGTCCACGTCACGGCTCTCGGAAGAAACGTCCACCGGCACGCAAACCAACTGCGACGCCGTTATCCTCTTGAGGAGGACGGTAATGATACGGTAAGGATCCCACCCCAGGCTCAAGAAGAGCAAGACCGGGACCCATCGCCGATCCGCGAGCCTCCTCCGCAACCGGCACGAATTCGACGGACTCAGGCAAAGTGGCCTTGTTTTTGGCACTTGTGGCATGTCGCTTCACGGAAACGACAATCTGATCTCCAGTGATCAGTACCACCACATGAGCCGCACGGCTGGGTCGGTTGTCCACGAATTGCTTTCCCTCCTGTGGCCTTTTTTTGCTGTGCCGAGTGATTTTGTTGCACGGCATTTGCTGATTTGGCCTTGGGTTTTGATTCTCTCCACTGTTGAGGGCGAGTTCGGATGGCATTTGTTGAAGCTGGCGTGGAAAGGAGTGACAAAGCACTGTCTTTGACAATTTGGATCGCTTTCAACTCCTCTTCCAACTTTTTGAGTGTGACTGTGGTGCCACTTTTCTCGGCTTCTTTCATCATTTTAAGACATTTCTGCCTCAAATCGTGGTGCTCATCCCTCAATGAAATCACCAAAATCATACATTTAAGCTGTTCCTTGGTGAGGCTTAAATTAGCATGCTCACATGATGCGTTGATTTGAGCAACCAAAGAGCTAATGTCTTGGTTTGGTTGCTGTCGGATTCGGAAGCATTCATATCGGCGGACGAAAAGAGAGCGCGTTTCAGCGAACAACTCCTTTAATCTGTTGGTTGATTCCGCCCAAGTCGCTTTGTCGGGCTGTTCCGGGCTGATTGTGTCCCTGTACTTGGTGTACTCGTCGTCTCCGAGCTTTCCCAACAATAGCCGGACTTTGGCTTGCTCGGTTAAGTCTTTGCCGTCCTCTTCAAACAATATGCAGAAACGTTTGTGCCACTGTTCAAATGTTTGACCATTCTCGGGGTCATAAACAAACTTTGAAATTCTGCTGTCGATTGAGCTGGCCAAATTGGCTTGGCTTATGCTTGAAGCGGCATTTCCTTGGAGCAAAGCGGTCAAAAGTTGCTGAATTTGTTCGGCGTTCATCGTCCGTCAGTTGAAATTGTTGAAAAAGTTGACAAAATCCACACCTGGTGGATGCTTACACCGTCTTGGTGATAAGCTGACGAATTTGTTGAAAAACCGCTTCTTGCGGAACCTCACCCTTCTTAGGTCTATTGGTTTTTTTTTGTTGAGTTAAACTGCTTCTTAGCAGACCTCACACCACCTGGGTGCTATTGGTTTTAGTTGAATTTGCAGCTGTCCTTGTCCTTCAGTGATGAAGAATGGCTGCTGACTGCGCCAATTTGTTGTGTTCTTCCACTTAGAACACACAAAGAAAAAGAAATAAATAAATAATTTTATTGATTCGGTCGGAGGGCAATTGGAAATACAAAATAATGCATGAAGAAGGGAACAAAATGGGGGGAAGTTGTCCACTTTTATGGACGGGGAAGGGGCGGATGGACAATGAAATAACAAATAAAATCAATAAGTCAGATCGCCATAAATTTTGAATTTAAATCACTATCCAACACAAATATTGCCAAAAAATCTTTTTTTTAATATTTTTCAATAAAAATCAGTGCTTAAAGTTATTTTTTTTTTTAATTTTTTATTTATAAGGCCAAAAATTTCCTTTTAGACTACATAATTGTGCGCAATTAATTGGCAAAATGTCCAGTTGTTGAAATGTCCGAATATCGCCCAAATTTCCTGTATCGGTAAGCCGGGACATGGATCAAAGAAATTATGCATGCAGCTCAAAAATAATTCTATAATTTTGTCCAAAAAAACGAAATTTTTGATTATACTTCTATCTCTACCTGTTATTTCGTAATTCAGGTCATTTTCATTCGTTAAGTCGATATTAGGAGATGATATCTCATCATCATTATCCATGCCAAAAAACGATTTGGAAAATTTGTTTAATAATCTAATAATACTTTTAAAATTCAACACAATGGACCTAAAATTACGAATTTATGTGCCAAAATTTGATACTGTACACATTACCGTATCTCCCCTACAGTTTGAAAGATTGGCTTCACAACGGGCAACCCAAAGCGCACTCTAAGCAAATATTCGTACAAAATGTCCAAATAATGACGAAATTTGGCGCATTCATTGGCACTTTTTGTTGCTTTGGCATTGGCACAATGCCAATTGCTTTTCATCAAATACAGAAGGCCAAGGAAAGATTTGTTAATGGTCGGCAGTTCCGCTGCAGAATTGTTAGTTTTTTTCATCTTCCAGAAAGGCGATAAACTGTCCATCATCCTCCTAAAAATATATTAGTCCAAAAAATTAAAAACTTTAAAAGTAAACATTATTTTTTAAAGCCAAAAGAAATATGATCGGATTTTTAGGTTTTTTAGCTATGTTTTAAGTTTTGTTATCTAAATAATTTGGCCAATTTTCAGGATTTTAACTTTTTTTATTAATAGGGATGGCATTTTTTGGCAAATGCGGAAAATTCGTTGCACTTCTTGCGCCTGTTTTGCCATTTTTAATTTATATATATTGTTTTAAATGAATAAATCAAATAAAAGTTAAAATATTTTTATAAATTCACCGCGTCTTTAATGCCAAATGCCGGAGAATTCAAAATGATGTCATAAAAACTCGCGGCATTTTTCCTGTTTTACTCCCCTTTTCCAATTTGACCCATTCTTTGGCTTTTTTGTACATTTTGGCCAACTTTTTGTCAAAATTTGCCGCCTCTTTTGCGCTTTCTGCGTTTGTTTCATATTTTACTTCATTTGTCAGATTAAATTCAACAAATTCGAATGTTTCTTTCAATTTTTGGGCATTTTCTTCGTTAATTAATTTGGAATCAATTAAAAAATTGTTGCAAATCCATGCCAAACGATCCAACACTTCAGCAAATGTTATTCCATATCGCTTGTTGAAAACTGGCCTCGTAATTTCATGTCCGGCATGAACATTGGCCAAATATTCGTATAAAACCGCCAAACATTTGCCAAAATATTTGCATTTCTCCTGGTCAAACCATTTGGGTGCCTTTTCATTGGCATTTTCACAATGCCAATCCCTTTTCAAGCGATATAAAACGCCAAGGCTTAGGCCATAAAATTGGGACAATGAATTTTTTATATGGACATCGTCGATGCCATTCTCCGTGCAGAAAGTGCGAAAATTGGCAGGCCCTTGCACAAATTCGATAATTCCATCAATTTCCTAATTAAGGGGTGATTAGGGAGCCACTTTTATGCAAATACTAGTATAAGTCTTTTCAAATTGGCAACCTGGGTTTTTCCTGCATTTCCTGGATCTTTGCCCAGGAAATCCAGGTCAATGTCCTGCTAAACACGCAAAAACCTGGATTTCCTGGAAATTTTTAGAATATATTATTTCAGATAACCAAATTTTATTAATTGCGTTATCAAAAATGATTAAAATAAATTTAAAAACACATTAATAGTCCAGGCTTTTTTCAAAATGTCAAGCTCTAATTTATTTTATAAAATTACCAATTGTGAAGAAACAGTTGAAAAATAAAGAAATAAGCAGAAAAATAAAATAATTTTCATTTTAAAATTATAAAATTATGAATTTGTGAATATGGAGATGGACGATTTCGACGATTTTTGTAAATTAACAGCCAATCAATTATTACTATTATAATGGGCAAATAATCATTGAAAATAATATTTAATAATATATACGTATGTATATGTTATAGAAAATATGTGGCAGTCACCGAGCGCATAACAAATGATGCCATCCATCATCCTTCGCATATGAATATTTGTAAATTGTTCATTAATAAAAATAATTTGTCACGCATTATTTCTTAGTGTAAATAATTATTTTAATTTAAAAAATATAATTTTTTTTTTAAATTTTATTAATGATTTTTTTTTTTCGTTAAATTTCGGGATTTTCAATCCCATAAATGCCCATAATTTCATTGTCATCAATATAAAATAGTTTTTTTTCGCTTTTGTTCAAAATAGCATTTTGAGAATGGCTTTGTTTTCAAATTTTTCATTTATGAGGCTTCGACAATATTCGACTTCTTCGACCATCGCCGAGCTGATTTACTAGTATTGTTGTGACGTGCTGAGCCGATCCACAAAAAAACTCAGTGATTGATTGGTCATTTTCCGGAAGCCTATCGCACCACTTTCGGGGCATCAAAAGTGCCTGATCCGGAATCCGGAATCCGGACCGGCCCGGTTAAGAATAATTTTTTGTTCACTTTTTCAAGGGCTATTTCTCAGGCCGGGTCCGGTCCTTGATCCATTCACTTGGAGCCCGTCATGGGTCGGGCACATCTGCCGGAGGGCCCTCAGCCTTTTCCCGACCTGGCGATGTCCAACCTAAACTAAGCGTGCCGGTACCAGCGGCTTTTTTGTACAGCTCGATGAGCTCTACAAAATGGTATCCAATCGATCACTGAGTTTTTTGTGGATCGACCTAGCACCTTGTTGTGAGAACAGCGTCTTTTACTTCATCTGTTTTCTATTCGTCTCCAATTGATTTTCACCGTCCGTTTTTTTGCGTTCCTTTGCCCTCTTCTAATGAATGACCGACCACCAACCATTTATTCACTAATTATTCACATCCCAAGCCTCTTTATTTAAAAATATTTCCACTTCCAATTAATAATTAATTAGTTTAATTTCTTTTAAGCCATGCGCTTTCTCCCCAAAATTCCACTCCCTAATGAGCTTCTTTCCGAGTTGGCCAATGCCTTTCGTTTCGATTTGCGTTGGTCCGTTCTCCGCGTTTCTTCCTCCATTTTTGATCACTTTCTCGCCAAAAGACAGCAGAAAATTCTTCAAAATGTTCATTTGTATTTTCAGCAGGTCAGCTAAGAGCACAAAGATAAAATGCGAGTTTTTCATACTTTTGATTTCCCTTAATTAACAGCACGGGGGATCGGACAATGTTGTAAAACATTTTGCCAATTTTCAAAACAAAATGTCTCTGCCAATGTCCAATGTGCCAATACATGAAGCTGTGCTCGCGGCACGCGTTCTGATCAGCGCAGATACGGTAGTGAGAGAAATGGGGGGGGGGGGAGGACGTACGGTACCGAAAAAATAAATTAAAATTACACTAAACGCTCCAATTACAACTCGCATTTTGGAAAAAGCCTGAATCACCTGACCTGGATTCCATGTTAGACTTGGACCTGGATTCCCTGCTGGACAAAATTCCAGCAGGGCTTATTGCTGTGACACTATGAAACGTCATATCATAGACCGCATATAATTCTGCACGTAACATGGTTTTCAATTACAGAAATCCTTAATCCGTAATACGGCGGTTTTCTCAATTACGGAAATTTGTTATTATGGGGGGTCCAAAAACGCCGTAATTTCCGTAATTGCGTGCAGCGCTGGTACTGACACATAGAGTACTGTAACTGTTTGGGTTAGTGCTGTGCCGTGAAGAAGTACTGTGAATCAAAATATAAAATGTAATATAATACAATAATAAACTAATTGAATGTCTTCCCCTAATTGCATTAATTTGTAAGGGCAATTTCAATGAGCTGTTCGCCTTTTTGGAAAGCCACAAATTTGCACTAAAAATTCATTCGAAGCTGCAGAAAATTTGGTGGGACGCACATTTTTTTGAGGCCAAAAAAACGCTGGAGAAGAGGTGAAAAATGTAGAAAAAAATAGATGAAAAATTAAAATTAGCGAGATAAATTTAAAAAATGAAACATGAAACATGAAAATTGCAAATTTAAGATTTAAAATGAAATTTTTTAAGCTCACTTAGCCCTTTGGAAAAGTACAAAGTGCGCGAGGAGCATCCGTTGCCGCCGACAATTTGGGACGGACAACGGAAGAGGGGCTTGTCAAACGAAAATACGGTGAATAATTAACGGATGAATGCATTTGTATCAAGCATATCCGGAATGCTGATTTCAGATTGCCGAAAATTTTGATAAATACGAAAATTTGAGCATTGGAATTGGCATGCTCCCAAGTGACAAAAATTTGACCCTAAATTAATTCAATTTTTATCAGTATTATGTAAACCTAAAATTTGCTTATTTTGACCGCAGCGAATTTTATTTTATTTGATTAAAAATTTAACTCATTTTTTAACAGTTTAATCCAAATGATTAAAAAAGAAAATCCTGATTTTTCATGGCCTGCTGGACACTTGGATTTCCAGATTGGACCTTGACACAGATTTTCTGGACAAAAACCACGAACGATCACAAGGTAAGGTCCATGAATCCAGGATGCCGAAAAATGGCCTGGTCCTGTACACAGGAAAATGCAAGCATGGCCCAGATCCCAGGCCGATCTCTAATTGAAAATTTAAAAAATTGTCGATTTCAGACCCTTTTTGTGTTCGAAATTCCAGTAAAAGAAAAAACAAAATTTTTTTGGCCATGTTTATTTTGGCCAAGTTTTCCAAATCTATTGCCAAACCGAAAGTCAAAAACAAAATCCAAAATAATATTCCATCGGGGTTTTGAGGCTTTTATGCCCTTAAATAATATAAAAAATTACAGAATCGCACAAGTTTCCAAAATTTGTTGTTATGGGCGATTATTCGAATTTCTGAAAACGAAGGCCAAGGAGAAAACACTTGTCTTTGGACAAAGGATTTTCTTATATTTTTTGAACACATGCAAAATTATTCCAGCATAGTTTATTCCGTAGGAAATCCTTGTTTTAAATCCTTTTTTAAAAATTTTTAAACAACTTCCCTAAAGCCTTTTTTGGCCATTTTTCAAAAAGTGGGAAAATTTGGGATTTTTTTGGCCATAACTTTTTTTAAAAATTGTTTGAGTGCATTAAAATTGACGCCATTCAATTTCATCTCGTTATTCTGCATTCAGATGATATTAAATTTATTAGAATTTGTTACACTTTTAATAAAGTTACACTCAATTTTCTGGTTATGGCCAAGTCCCTAATTTTGGCACCAAATTTCATTGGCCATGGCTGACAGGAAACAACTTATAGGACATGCTACGTCACCCGTCTTATTCCCTGGACCCTATAGACTTAATTTATGGCTAAATTATTTCTCTCAAAAATTCCTTATAGGGTAGGCTCTTTAAAGAATATGGCAAGGTCGTGGATCCAGTGAAAATTACCTAGGTTCAAAGAATGGCACAGAATTTTACAAAAAGGGCATTGTTAAACTCCCATCTCGGCGGCAAAAGGTTGTAGACAGTCAGGGCAATTACTTTGTTAAGTAGCTTTTTGATCGGCTTTGTTATGATTGTTTATTTTTCATTTTTTGTTCATAAATTTTTTTCCTTCAAAAAAGCCCTTTTTTATGCAACGACCTAGTATAATCCCCCCCCCTGACTCCCATTTTCGCAGATGGCACTGCTTAATGAGAAATTCGCTTACACCAAATATGTAGCAGTGACCGAAAGGTGGGAGATGGCGGAAGCGACGGGCCTTTCAATGACACAGAGTAATTAATTCAAAAAAAAAATTCCAGAATAATTAGTGATTAATTAGCACAGTTTAATAATTTAATTTTGATGCAAAGCAAATATGAATTATGCGGGGTAATTAATTAGATTTAATTCTGTTTTTTTTCTTTATTAAAAAGATTACCCTCAAATTTGTGCATTAAATATGTTTTTTGAATATTTAATTAAATTTACGAATTACTCCCGCCCGAGACTCCCGCTAAAAATGGACGGGAGTTTTACGGGATTCCCGCTCCCTCCTGGTCGATTTCAGACTCCCGCTCCCGTAAGTGTAATAAGGTTATTATAGTGCAAAGAAATTGTGGAAATTAATTAATTAATTAGTGTATTATCAATGCAATATAATTAATTAGTTAATTAGCTTTGCTGTTGGAGTCGCAATGCCCGAAAGTCGGCATTCTTATTTAACAATTCCAAATTGAAAATATATTTGTTAAAGGACAAAATGGTTTTTTTAAAATAAATATATTTATGATTAAAAAGCAAATTAAGTAAACGATTTTATGTAAAATTTCAGTTAAAAATTGGTTCGTAAATCGACGATTGAAATGGAGAAGGCAGGGAGAACGCGAATGGTCGGTTTTACAAAATTTTAGGGGGAAATTTGTACAAAATAGAAAGCGAGTTTCTAAGCCCCGGCATTCAGGTCTAAACCCGAGCGGTTTTTTGAAAATAGCTGAAAATATTTTCGAAAATTCTTCAAAATGACAAATGAGCACAAAAAAAGCAGTAATGTTATTAACAGTTTTTCTCGCTCCAATTCGCCATTCGGTTTTTTTAAAAAACCGACCGGTCCGATCTCTAGTTTTAAAGTTGGTTAATTCTGTAATTTTCAAAAAATTGTTGGAATCAGATGGTTTTGATGAAAGTCACAAAAAATAAATTTTAAGTCATAATTTGACAGGAAAAAGTTAATTTCTAAAATCACAATTAATTGCATTATGATATTTTCATTTAAAATAAAAAATTAAACTAAAATAGTGCATTTTAGGAAGGACGGCATTTTGGGACCGAAAGAAAAGAAAAAACGGAAATAAACGGAAGAATAAACGAACGGAGCACAGAAAGGAAGGGGAGGGGAAGAGAAGAGCACGGCACGGCTAAAATTTGAGAAATGCCATCACACATTTTAAAGAAATGCCGTGTAATCCATCCATCAATTTTTTTTTTTTGCTTACGAATTAAAAGCCATGAATTTATAACATGTTATGGGTAAATAGTTGCTAAAAACGTTCAAATTTAGGGGTGTAAAATGACAAAATTTATTCAAAAAAGTAAAAAAATTAGGCCAAATCAGTATTGAGCTAAATAATTTTAAAATCACAAATTTTCGTCAAGAAATAAATAAATAAATTTTGGAGATTGATTTTTGAGAAATTTCACTTAATAGGGGTGCATTTTTGGAAATTTTCCGACCGATTCGTATTGGTGTATTTTTCGTTTTTATTGCATTTTTCATAACAATTTTTTATTCACAAGCAAAAAAGCCAAGGGGAGCTCAGGAAAAAAATAGTGAAAAAAACTAAAAATTGGAGCCCTACCGATCAGGCAAAGAGCCCAAAACCCCCGGGGGCTTTTGATTGTGAGAAGAACCAAACCAATTCGCCTTTTTTCGTTCATAAAAATCGTAATTATTTGAAAGATCAAAAGAGCTAAACTTTTCAAGCAATTTGATGCGTCACAAAAAATTGGTGCCAAAATTCAAAAGATTTTTTTACGATTTGCCATTTGACCTCTTCTGCTGCTGATTTACTGTTGTGAGAACAATGAATGCCTTTTCCTTCATTTTGTATTAATTAGTCCAATTGATTTTTACCGTCCGTTTTTTGTGTTCCATTGCCCTCCTCTAATGACCACAAACTTATTCCTCACTAATTATTCACTTCCGAAGCCAAGCCCATCTTATAAATATAATCAAACTTCCCATTAATTATTTTAATTGCCCAACCCCCCAAATGCAAGTACCTAGTATAATTAATTATTTATTTTTAAAATTGTTTTTAAGCCATGCGCTTTCCCCCAAAAATTCAACTGCTCCCTAATTAATTAACTAATTAGTTTAATTCCCTTTAAGCCATGGATTGTTCCTCAAAAATTCCACTCCCTAATGAGCTTCTAGCCGAGTTGACCAATGCTTTTCATTTTGATTTTCGTTGGTCCGTTCTCCGCGTTTCTTCCTCCATTTTTGATCACTTTCTCGCCAAAAGACAGCAGAAAATTCTTCAAAATGCTTATTTTAAACTTCGAGAAGTAATTTAAAAACTAGAGATCGGAATTTTGAGAAAATACGGATCAGGATCGGGATTACGGACTAGGCACACATACGGATTACGGACTTACTGACTAAAAATCCGGAAAATCCGTAGTCCGTAAAAATCCGTATCCAGGAAAAATACGGATCCGTATACGGATACGGATTTTTTTTAATTTGTTTCGTACAAATTTTGAATATTTAAAGCTAAAAGATTTATAATAAATTTATTGTAAATTCTAGGCAATAAAATTCAAAAAATACTCAAATTTTTTCTTACACGACCATTTATTGCTTTTCACACCACTTTTTTGCGGTGCGCTTTTTCAAAAAACTTTTTAGGAACCGGCGGTGCCTATAGGCGCCGCCGGGAAAATTTTTAAAAATTTAATTTTAATTTGATAACAGACTTTCACCAAAAAAAGCAAACTTGCGATTTTTAACCATTTCATGAATTTCGTTGACAAATATTCATAAAAAATATCTATAATTTTGAAAAATTTACAAAACCAATTCGTAAAAAATTTAAGAAATAGAAAAACGAAATTCATTTCTTGAAAAAATTTACAAATTGGAAAAAAATGAAAATAGAATTTCGTAAAAGTTCAACTAATGCAATTCAATAACGTAAGGATTTTGAGTTTTTTGCACAAAATTTAAAAATATAATCCATTTCACTTTAAAAAAGCCAAAAAAAAATCCCTAATCCGTATCAAGAATTGTACGGATCAGGATCGGGATTACGGACTAGGCACCCATACGGATTACGGATTTACGGATTAAAAATCCGTAAAATCCGTACTCCGTAAAAAATCCGTATTGGCCGAAAAAAATACGGATTACGGACTACGGATCCGTAAAAATCCGTATACGGATCCCGTCCGTATCCGATCTCTATTAAAACAGTAATTCACATAAATGCGAGTTTTTCATGCTTTTTATTTCCCTTAATTAGCCCAGGAAAAATGAAATTTGATATAAGGATTAGTTCAAATCTTAATAAATACAAAAATTAAAATTTGGAAAATTTTGAAATTATAATAAAATATAAAAATAAATTCAACAAAAAAAATACAAAAAGATTTTGTGACCGACATTTGGGAAATTCAAACAATAAATACGAGCTTTTTTCATGTTTTAACGGAAAAGTGACTTTAAAAAGGAAACAAAAAACGACAAAATTAAATGGATAAATAGGAGAAAGGAATGTTTGCTGATATTTACGGATAATTTCCGCGGAAAAAAACCAATTTAAGATTTATCTACACTGATTAATGATCAATTACTAGTTAATGGTCTTTCATTTCCAGATTCTCAGTATGAACAGACAGCACGGGGAATTGGACTATGTTGGCCAACATTTAGCCAATTTTCAAAACAAAATCTCTCTGACAATGTCCAATGTGCCAATACATGAAGCTGTGCTCGCGGCACGCGTTCTGAGCAGCGTACAAACGGTACTGAAACGAATGGGGGGGGGGGGGGGCATACGGTACCGAAATAACGGTAATAAAAGTATAGGAGAATCCTCGTATTTTAACACGCTGAAAAGATTTTAACAAGGCCAGTTACCTGTATACAGTATACGTGGCCCCAATTAAGACAATTTAATTTCTTTGAGATAATAACTGACAGAAATCGGTAAACGAATGACATTTTTGAGTGATAAAATTAAGAAATGCGAAGAGGACAAAGAATTCTGAATTTGTGGAAATACTCAAAATATAAAACTTAGTAATATAAAGTTAAATTAAATTAAATGGACGCTTCGCGAAAAAGTTGTTGTGAGGTCGGGCGATAATTTGCATTTTGTCACCACTCCCCCCTCCCACCGAAAATCCCTTCATTCCACTAATTGCCTTAATTAAGGACAATTTCAATGAATTGTACGCCTTTTTGGGAACCCACAAATTCGCACGACAAACGCATCCAAAACTGCAGAAAATTTGGTGGGACGTTCATTTTTTTGAGGTCGAAAAAACGCAGGGGAACAGGTGAAAATGAGGAAAATTAGCGATGAAAACATGAAAATTCGAAATTTAAGCTGGATTTTAAGCCCACTTAGCGCATTGGAAAAGTACAAAGTGCGCGAGGAGCATCCGTTGCCGCCGACAATTTGGGACGGGCAACGGAAAAATGGCTTCTTTAATGAAAATACGGTGAAAATGAACCGATGAAAGCATTGGTATATTTGGGGCACAATATCCCATCCCCCCATTTCGCAGATGACACTGCTTAATGAGCAATTCGCGGAAAGTCAATACTTGCCCCCGCCCGATATATGGGCACTTGCGGAAGCCACAGGCCTTTCGGAGACGCAGGGTAATTACCAATTAATGAGTTGATCAATTAACACAGTAATTACTGAATTTATTAGTATAAGTAATGAATTAAAATAGTACTGGGTAACAGGGATGTTGCAAAGAGAAAAATGAAAAGCGAAACCAAAATAAAAAGCGAAAAGGCGAAAGCGAAATGCCCAAAAAAGCGAAAAGGCGAAATTTTTTTTCAAAAAGTTTTTAAATTTTTTTTTCTTATGCCATATAGTCAAAAAGCTTTCTATGTAGCATTTTTGCTTAAAAATATTAATTTTTCATAATAATGATTTTATTTGCTTTTTTTAATTCATTTTTTTGTATAGAATTAATTAGAGTTGTACGGGACAGGGAAATTTTGCCAAAACCGGGACCGGGACCTGAAAAGCCGGGACCTGGACCTCGGTTTTTGGCCGAACCGGGGAACAGGGAAATTTTAAAAATTCAAAAAATTTAATTCAACATTTAATTTATTTCAAATGAAAATAGTAAAATATTAAATTTTTACTTTTTATTTATTTTATAAAATACAAAAAAATTTTCAAACAAATTTTCTTCAATTATTTCAAATAATTAATCTTTTTGAACTAAACGAATTTAATTAGAAATTCAGATTTGCTTTTCATATTGCTTTTTTTCGGCGCGCTTTTTCCAAAAAAACTTTTGGGGAAGAAGGGGGTCCGGCGCGGGAAAAATTTTGAACTTTGATGGATCTGTTTACAGATTTTGTCTAAAAAATGATAGATTTTTGCGATTTTGAGAGATTTTTTTAATAAGATTTACGAATTTTTGGACCTGGTGATGCCGATAGGCATCGGCAGGCGAATTTTAAAATTTAAAAAAATAAATTATAAATAAAACAGTCAACCGGCATCAAACTCATGAGAGAAAGTAATTTCAATGTTGAAGCACTGACCACTACACTACGCTAACATGAATAGCTAATAGCAAATTTTATTTTATTTAATAAAAATTTGGTAAAATGGTTAAAAAATTCAAAATTTTGTTTAAATTTTTTGCTTTTTCTCCCACTAAATACCATTGTTTATTTTAAAAACCCAATCTTTAAGGGTGTACTTTTTTTTCGCTTTTTCATCCAAAAAGTGAAAAGCGAAAGCGAAACGCCCAAAAAAAGCGAAAAGGCGAAAAGCGAAACTTGCAACATCCCTGCTGGGTAAGTAGTCGAAATGGGTGCAGAATAATTATAATAGTTGATTCAATTCATTAATGCAGGAAAATTAGTTTATTACATAAATTAGATTGATTATGTAATAATTAGTGCATTAATTAATGCAGAATACTTAATTAATTAACTAATTAAAATTAAAAGCTAAAAAAGAAATTTAAAATTTTTTTATTTATAATTTCAGTTAAAAATTGGCTCAAAAATCGACGATCGAAGGAAAGAAAGACATGGAGAGCGCAAATGGTCGGTTCTACGAAATTGCAAGGGGAAGTTTGGCCAAAAATGGAATAGACGAGACTCGGTATTACCTTGACCATATAAGCCATGGAATTTAGATCTTAGCGTAAACTAATGGTTAGGGTTAGGCCTCTGGTGGGAATCGAACCGACGCCTAAAGCTGATCCATGGGCAGCTCTCTACCACTGAGCTAAAACCCATTTTTTAAGGAGCACGAAATTAGGGGTCCGAATGGAAAGAAAATACGGAAAGAAACGGAAGAATGAACGAACGGAGCACAGAAAAGGAGGGGAGAGAAGGGAACGGCACAATTTGACAAGAAATGCCTTCATTATTTTTTGAATAAATGTCTTCAGAGAGAGGGAGAAATAGAGGGAGAGAGAATAGAAGATAAAAGAGTGAGAGAGAGAGGGAGTAGGGAGAGATAAGAAAAAGAGAGATGAAGGGAGTCAGAATGGAAAAAAGAGCGAGTAAATTAAAAACATAAAATCATTCATTGAAATAAAATAAAAATTTATTATTTATTCATTATCATTTAATTTATTCCTGTCATTAAGAGTTATGGCCCATAGGGAAGTTTCTTATCAGCAAAAGGTCAAACCATATTTCAAATTAAATAAAATATGAATAAATCAACTAAAATATTTCATTTTCTGCGTTGCTAAAAAAATTGTTTTAAATAAGCACAAATATGTACATAATTATGTTGCAGATAAATCACAAAAAAGATTTATGTTTGCTTTTTAAAAAATAAAATATTATTAGTATTTTTACGAGAATTATCTTAAAAATATGAGTAAAAAATTGGTTTCTCTTTTATGAATTATGTTTAATGTATTTATTTAAAAAATATTTTGAGAAGAGAAAATAAAATTCGCTTTTGCAGCTATAATAAAAGCAATTGAAACATTCCAAAATTGGAAGACTTTATTATATTTTTTTGTTTTTAAAAATACCGGAACAAAAATCAAAAAAGTAACAAATTCGAAATTGAAGCAAATTCTTTTTTCATTCCATAAGTGTCCGTCTAGTAATTTTCCATTCTTTAGTAATTATTTTGGCGCCAATTTTTGGGATTTTTGCTTTATTTTTAAATATTGTTTCGTCTCTATTAATTTGTCATTATCAGATACTTAATAAATGCTAAAAGAAACAAAATATTAAAAAAAATTAGTGCGATAATTTTTATAATAATTTAGTAATAATTCATAAATCCGATCTCTATCCCGGCCTTATTAATTACACTTAAAAAATTGGAAAGGAATAGAGTACGACAACCAGAAGAGTAAAATTCTTTATAATTTTTTAAATTAACATTTTTTAGGAAAACTGAAGAAATATTGTGGCTAGATTAATTTAAAATTTAATTTTCTCGATCAGATCTGTTTAATTATAATTTTTTTTACATTTGATCAAATGGATTGATTCACATTTTTCACCAATTTTTGTCACTTTGAAAATGATTAATTTTTCTTTCATTTTTTCCCATTCGTTGCTCAAAACCCAAACAATTCGCTTAATTTCTTAAACATTTGTTTTATCAGACAATCAAAAGAACATAAAGAAAGTGTATAGAAGTGACAGAGATAGAGACAGACACATAAATTCATAGAAAGAAATTTGATCAGAAAACACGAAACAAACAAATCAACAGCAATGCGTTTTGCTCGGAATGCAATCATCGAGTGCAAATCGGGGCGATGGACAAAAAAGTGCAAAATCAATTATCTGACTTTTCCTATGAATTTTTATCAATTTTTTAAATTATAAATATGTTAATATTTAATTAAAGTGATGCTTAAACAAACATTCTTCTAAAAGTTTTGTTGGATCTCGAAAAAAATAGTTAAAATTTTCCTAATATTAAATAAAATGATTAGCTAGAATACTTTGAATTTTTTTAATTTTGAAGTTTCAATGGCACTTATTTATTTTATTAATAAAGCCTAAGCATAGGCTTAGACCAAATCTTTATATGAATTATATATATTTAAGATTAATTTAATTAAATTTATCAATAATTTAAAAAATCAAATTAAACTGACAATAATTTGTTGATAAAAAATCATAGGACAAGTCAGATAATTGACTTTGCACTTTCTGTCCCTTGACCTAAAACCGAAATCCCCACCAGAACTTATGGGAGTCATCATCCATTCCAGACTTTTGAAATCGTTGCCATGGCTGCGCTCTAAAGAGGAGACAATTCGTAATAAAAGTTTCGAAAAGAAACCAATGAATTATTATGAAAAAAAATAATATATTTTGCCTACAAAAAGCCATCACAAAGAAATTAATAATAAAATAAGCGAATAAAAGGGTGCATGTGGTGACCAAATCAAAGTTAAGCATAAGCCGATCAACAGCAGAAGAATCGGCGGCACGTTTTGATCGGTGAGAATGGTACGGTAGGCCATGGCCTATAAATAAGCGAATGTTTTTTTAAATTCATTATACGGGAACGGATTTATATGTTTTTTACATATTTTTTTGCGCATATGCTATCGCGTGAAAAGCTCAAAAATAGCATTTTTACCTGTTTTCCTTTCAATCAGGCCAAATGCCCAAAATTTGGCATATATTTATTTTGGGCTTTTTTGGAGTTTTTTGGCATTATATATATGTACATATTTTGTCATTTTTTAGCACATATAAATCCGTTCCCTGTTCATTTTATTACAAGTTTTAGATTGGAGAAAAATTATGATAATTAGAAATTAATTATTCATTAAATATAAACGATTTTAAACTTTTCATTTGGGTTGCCATTTCGCCAAACTTCAAAGAAACAATTTTTTCGAGTTGATCCTTTGTTAATTTCTTAAAATTTGAAGAATTTTTGCTTTTTTCAATAATTTCTTTTATTTTTGGATCATTTTTTGCATTTTCTATTAATTTTTGCATTTTTCGATCAGCTTCCATCTTCTTCATCAGTTCAATGGACTGTTTCTCCGCCATTTTAACTGCTTGTACAATTCCATGTCCGTTTTTAAAATTTTGACAGAATTCGTCCAACATTTTTTGTCCAAATTTTATTGTTTCTGTTTCATCATGTTTTGCATTTGTTTCGCTTTTTTCCAATTTTTTATAACACAAAATGCCAGCAGTGAATTTGTTAAGCCATTTTTCGAATTGAATGCCATCGAAAACATTTGCCGGTAGCGAATAGAGCAATTCATTTTCGATTGATGACAAATCTTAATAAAAAAATTTTAGAATTTAAGTTTAAAATAATTGTATAAAAACCGTTTTTCCATTCTGTTTCTCCGCTTCCTTTGTCTCCAAATGCGAATAATTTGATATTATAAATTTGAAAGAATAAAAATAAATGCTTAGATAAATTCTTTTGATCCATCAAAAAGATGAATTTATAATTTAGAAAATTTGGACCTTAAACTAAACTGTAATAAAATTGGATCAATAGCAGTTCGTACAATTGGAAGTTCGTACAATAGACAGTTCGTACAATATAAATTTTTACAAAATAATGCCTAAGCCTAAGCTTGGACCTAAGCACAAGCAAGCTTAAGCTTAGGCTTAAGACCCGGCTCAAACCAAAGCTTAACCCGAAAGCTTATGCTTATTTGAAGCTTTTATAAAAACTGTCTATTGTACGAAACTCCATTGTACGAACTGCCTTTGTACGAGCTATCAATTGTGCGAACTGCCATGATCCCAATAAATTTACAGCAAAATTAATTGCCTTCACCACTGCGCTCCCTAGGGCTCGGAAAATTGCATTTGAGGACCCAACTTAAGAATATTGACGAACATAAAAATTCATGATTCATTTTTAAACTGACAATGTTATTGAAAAAGTGTATTTTTAGACTTTTTAGAATTTTTCAGAATTTTTGAGACTATTGAAAAATTTTGAATTACATATTTATTTAAATTTATTAAAAATAATAATTTTGTGTGTAATAAAGCATTGAACAAAATGATAGCATATATCATTTACATTTGCTTTTTCTTATATTCTGTTTATTTTACTTCTATAAAAATCAATTTTTCACTCCATTTATGCATTAAACATTTTATTGCCTAACATTATAACACCCACAGATTCACCCCCCCCCCCCAAAAAAAATCTATGTTTAACTATTTGCATAATTATCATTATTTTATTATTTCATTATATAGAAAACTATTGCATCATTAATTACCATTGATCGTCTCTATATTTTTTTATTTGTAAATATGACCTAAACGCAAAAATGGCCTAATTAATAAGATAAAACTTCATTCAACTAATTTTCCAAATTTGTGTTTGAACATGCCTATAATTATGTGTTTTATTTTAAGGCGGCACCTTCAAAGGCTTACACCACCCAATAGGTTTGGGAAGCTTCTTGGAGCGGCAACTTCAAAGGAAAACAACCCTCCAATAGGTTAGGGATTTTGGAGGGGTCCTTCCGTTACACGGACGGTTTCAGGGTCATATACTATTGGCGCCTCAATCGTCACCTAAATCGTGCTAAAATTAAAATCTACTAAAATTCCTAATCCAAGTTTTGCACCTGTGATGACTTTTTTCAATCTGCATTAGCTCTGTTCGATCCGTGTATATGGCGAAAATACGAGGGAGAGAAAGTCTGGGAAATGGAAAAAAAGGCGAAGGGCAAAAAAGCAAAATAAAAATGTTATAAATGATAGAAAGTGATTGTATCCGTTAAACTGATAATTTTCGAAAAAATCATCAATTATCCAAACAACAGAATTACTGCTCCTACATAATAAACTAAAAGACTGTTTTTTTTTAAATTTCAATTCTGTTTCGGCTATCAGACAGGGTTTGAAAAAAGTTTTTTTGCCACATTTAAAAAATTGCAAGATGGACAAAATGCTGTTGCTCTTCCTATTTCTGATCATCGTCATCGGATTGATCGCTGCTGACAAATGCAACAACTTGTATGATGAATGAAATATTTGTAAACAATTTTAATCACTTGTTTTAGTCCAAGGCTGAATTTCCGGTCGCTTCAGCAGCAGCGGAAAACTCGAGAATCGCGTCGCTGCTCAATGCCAACGAGTCGCGTCATGTTTGGTTTGGAAACTGGCCCTTATGACAACGCGACGTACTTTGTTCATTTTCACATCAAAAATCGAGTGAGTCAATAAAAAAAAAATTCAGCATAAATTTAAAAAAAACAGAAGAAAACATTAAACCCGTTTAAAACTTTATCAAACAATTTTTTTTGGCATTTCGTGCCTTTTTTCTAAAAACTTAACTTTCGTGTTTTTGAGGTTATTTTTGAAATTCCAGATCATAGACCCTAGGGCTATATTTTTTTCCTTTTTTTGCATTTTTTATTGTTAATTTCCAAATATGGATTTATTGGCGGAAACCCCCAAAATATGGATTAACTGTTAAATTTATGTATCCATTAAGAATGGCCTAATGAGCAGATGCAGCGGAATGCTGTTCAACCCTTCTCTTGTCCTCACGTGTGCTCATTGCTGGGAAAAGCAGAGAAAGACGGTGACGGATCGATGGCTTATGCGGGAATCGAGGATGGACAAAGTGTAGAGGGCATTTCCAAAAAGGTGCAGTTTTGCAATAACA
>CP049713.1:3347905-3376524 GCA_004148225.2 Heterodera glycines
AACAACTTGTATGATGAATGAAATATTTGTAAACAATTTTAATCACTTGTTTTAGTCCAAGGCTGAATTTCCGGTCGCTTCAGCAGCAGCGGAAAGTTCGGGAATCTCGTCGATGCGCAATGCCAACGAGTCGCGTCATGTTCGGTTCGGAAACTGGCCCTTATGACAACGCGACGTACTTTGTTCATTTTCTCATCAAAAACCAAGTGAGTCAATAAAAAAAAATTCAGCATAAATTTAAAAAAACAGAAACATTAAACCCGTTTAAAACTTTATCAAACAATTTGCAATTTTTGTTTTTTTTTGACATTTCAGCCTTTTTTTTCTAAAAACTTAAACTTTCATAGATTTATTGGAAAAAACTCCCAGAATATGGATTAACTATTAATTTATGTATCCATTAAGAATGGCCTAATGAGCAGATGCAGCGGAGTGCTGTTCAACCCTTCTCTTGTCCTCACGTGTGCTCATTGCTGGGAAAAGGCAGAGAAAGACGGTGACGGATCGATGGCTTATGCGGGAATCGAGGACGGGCAAAGTGTGGAGGAGGGCGTTTCCAAGAAGGTGCAGTTTTACAATAACACATTTATTACCCAATTATAATTATGGCAAAATCCCCAAAAATTTGTCTTATTTACTGCTGAATGATTCATTGTACCCCTAACCTTTCTGCTAAGCCAGCTATTTAATTTGAAAAATCATTTATTCACATTCAAATCTATGATTTTTCGGTTTTTTGTTTTAAATTTAATTAGCCATTACTCTGTCTAAATCCGATAATAGGGGCGAAAAACTTAATTATAAAATTTTGAAAGCGTTAATCTTAATCTAGTTATTTTCAAAGGTGCTAGGCTTTGTGCTCCACCCCGCTTTCCGTTTACTAAATGGCGCCTCATTTGATTTGGCGGTCGTTGAAGTGCTCCCCTTTGAATTGGTGCCCGGAAAGTTAGGAACGATTGGGTTCCCACGCTTCGAGCCGGTTTACACATCACACCAATGGGTCGACTGTCAGATTGCTGGTAAGGAAGTAATTAATAATGAACTATCTTTGCCTACATTTTAAAAGTCAAATAGAAAAGAAAGGTCCAAATCAATCGATTTTGTTTAAAAAATTGGCTTTTGTTATAAGTATTAATATTGGCACCTTTCAACAAAAGTGTCTAAAAATTACACTAATTAAAAATGGGAAGGAATTTTGAATCGGAGACTAAATTTATTTATTTTTCTAAGGAAGCGGTCAATCGTTCACAAAAAGCGGGGACAGATGCGAAAACACGAAGCGCCGGCTTTACATGACGGGCATTTTGACGTCTTTGTCATGCTGCAACGATGCCGTAAGCCGATTGGTAATTTACCCATAATTTACACAAGATTTTTTAATGACAAAAAGATAAATTTATAGGGGAAGCCCTGGGCTACAAATTTCCGATGGGCACAATTTGCTTTCGAGGACACTCCGATGCCGCATGCGCCGGCGACAGTGGCTCTGGCGTTGTGTGCAAATAGTGGGTTTTTTTCAAAAATTGGTTACATTAACCGTAAATACCATAAATTAATTAATTTTATTTAGTGAGCCATCAGGGGACAGAGTTCTCGTCGGGGTTCTACGCGCAGGCTCGCATTGCTGCGACAAAAACGGACTCCGTTTAAATGAGCCGGGCGAGAGCAACATCGTCCCGTTGGACGTCGCTCGCAGAAGTTGGATCGGCCGTGTCGCCCTCCATCACTTCCGATGCGGATCTTTAACTCCGCCGTGCGCACCAGCTTTGGCTTATTCAGCGAGAGCATCAAAGGAATACGAAGACAAAGAACAAGGGTACTTGTGATGTGAAATGTTTTATGATGGAATAAAATTTGTTGTGGATTTGAAAAATGACAATTTTGCATGAAGGCCTTCCCCGGATCATTGGGACCCTACTCCTGTAACAATAGGATCAAATTTAAAAAACGTTTGGTAAAGCACCAGCTTTGCCATTTAGTCGTTCAAACCCAAAAAATCTTAATTATACTGTCGGAAAGACCATTCTCGAAATTAGTGAGATTCAACAGTATTTCTTTTTTACAGAAATAATTTTGTCGCTCGCCAAAATTGACAACAAAAAAATACAACACATAACAAAACAAAGGAACAAACAAAGCACAAAAATGAATGAGTTGACATAAAAAGTCTGAGAAAGGACAAGGGACAAAAACAAAACAAAAAAGTAAAAAAAATAATAAATAAACAAAAAACAAATGAAAACGGAAAGGACAAAAACAAAGTAAAAATGGCGAGCGACGGACAGAACGACAACGGATGCAAAAATGATCCAAGCTGATCAGCAACAACAACAACAAAATAACAGTAACACAAAATGTGATGGTATGTGTGTGGCTGGGGAGGGGAAGGGAGACGGACGAAATAATTAGGACCCATTCCAACAATTCACGAAATTTGAATTTGGGATACGTTTCTCGAATAATGTGCCAAAAGCAGTTTCGGCACTTTGTCGTCAACTTTCCTCATATTTTTTTGCCGTCAAATTGCGGCATCCCACTAATGATTTTGCATTTCCAAATTCCACTTTTAACATTCCGTTATCAAAATTGGTGTGTGCTTTTTGACTGACTCCGTTTTCAAGAAAGGTCGAAACCCCCTGTTTTCCGGATTTTAATTTCCGGTATGGCGGGGGATTGAATTCCGTCCGTCCCCTGGAAATTTGGAATGAATTTTGAGAATGGTTCTGTGTCTGTGAGTCGTGGGCAGCGGGGCTCGTCGACGATCACAATTGGTACTGTGTGCCCAGCCTTTGCTTCAACGGTTCCGGAATTTGAGCGACAAAATTGTTCCAATTCTCCTCCCCCACTTGTGACTTGAAGGCGTAAATAATCTGAAAAATTTAAAGTGTGGCAAATAAAAAAAAAATAAAAAATTTGGACGGGATAAATACGGAGACGAAATCGCCCCTCCGCTATAATTACCCAATTAGGAACCCTAATTTGGTGGGGGTGGGAGAAAGTGGGGCTCACCCTGCCGAACATGAAGCGCAGCTCTTCGCTGGGCGTCTGCCACGAGGCGATCGCGTCGCAGAGGAAAATGAACGCGGCGGCGACGCCCTGCGGGTTGCAATTGACCATCAGACAAATGCCACGGAATGCCGACTCCTTCTCCTCATTGTCGCGTACGTTGCGCAACGACATGCACCAGGGGCGGACAAAGTCGGCGAGAAAGGGCGACACCTCGGCAGAGCAGTGAATGCCGAATCGGCCCAGCGTAATGGCTGAACATTTTTTAATAGGTAGAAATTAGAGATCGACCTGGACCTGGATCCAGGCCTGGATTTTCCTGGAATCCAGGTCCATGTCCAGGCAAACCAGGAAAAACCCTGGATTTTCCTGGACAAAATTTTAGAATTTATTTTTTCAAGTGACCGATGTTTTTTTATATTTTCAAAAACAGATTAAATAAATTTAAAAACACATTATTATTATTAATTAGATATTTTTAGATGCTTCTAAGCAAATAATTAATTTTTTCAAACAGTTTTTTGATTTTTAAAATAAATTTCAAAAAATCCAGGTCCAGGCCTGGATCCAGGTCTCGAGGAGCCTGGATTTTTCCTGGACCTGGATTTTTGTCCAGGAAATCAAGGTCCAGGTCCAACATGGAATCCAGGTCCAGGCTTTTTTCAAAATGTCGATCTCTAGTAGAAATGAAAAACACATCCAAAGGAAGAATTCTTAAGGCTGTAAAAAATGTCACCAAAATTTGGGTGCATTTAATTCCCCCCCCCCATCATTTCCTACCTGCGTCGTTTTTCCCTCGGAAAATTAAAAAAACTACAAACTTATTGGGGTGGAATGACGGGGGAACGACTTGCTCCGCGAATGTTTTTTTAGTGGAATTTGTTTAAAAAAATAGGTTAAAATTTGAATTTCCAGCAATATTTTGAATTTTAAACAAGAAAATTGCTCAAAAACAATGGAATTCGTCCATTAAACCCGAATAATTCTGGATGATCTCCAAAACACTGACCAGTGTTCTCGAGCAGTGTCTTCGGCGGTTTATCCCTGTTCATCACGTGGATCAGCTGGGGCAACAGAATGGGCACGTACTGCCGCATTTGGTCCCCAATTTTCATGGAGATTTCGCCGAGGGCCCAAATGGCGTTGTTGCACACGGACCTAAATTTTAAAAAATACATTTAATTTAAAATATTAAATAATACTAATTTTATATTACACAAAATCCGGGTTCAAATTCTGCGCCAAAATTGGGATGAACTGATGGATGTTCTGCTGCAAATGTGCATAGCACGCCTTGACGAGGTCGCCGAGCAGTGCAAAGGTGCTCTGCCGCACTTCGTTGGTGGTGTCCTAAGGGGCAGAGAAAGTGAAGAAATTACCAAAAAATTGCATTAAAATTATAAAAACCAAGGAAAGCCAATGGAGAAAATTCCACTCCTCTCAAAAAATAAATTCAAAATGGGCATCCCGACTTTGCTTTTGCTTTCCATATAAAGCAAAAAATATTTTGATTTTTTTAAATTTTTTTGTTTTACAGAATCGGTCCATTCCCCACACTTTGTACACATATTTCTTATGAAGTCTATAATTCGTAACCAAAATAATTAACCTAACTAATTATTTTCACATTGTAATTGAAATCACGGAGTGGGGGAATTGCCGAAATATTTTCTTGAATTTTTCCCTAAATTTTGAAAATGTTATTTTTTTTGTCAATTTTTACAAAATCTTAAGCAGTTTAGTGAGCGTTTTGTCGTTGTTTGCCATTTGTATTTAGTCTTCCGGCCCCTTTCACCACCTGTGCACAAATGTACACCAGCTGGATGATGTTGCTTTGGGCCACCAACGGGTCAATGTAATCGCGCAACGCTTCGGCCAACTCCGAGAGCAGGTCGAGCGCAACGATCAGAAAGTCCTTCTCCGGCTGATCGTGTTGAGCTTCTCGGTCTTTTAAAAAGGAATAATTGGTCTCCGAGAATGGAAAGAAAATTTTTGTAAATTCGATTTACTAAATTCATGCGCCGCCTCACTGATTGCGAGTGTGTGGGAAATGAGACGCACACAGCGGTGGAAAACCTGTAGAAAAATAAAACTGATAAATTTAAAATTTTTCTTGGCTAATATCTGTTATTTGCTTAATTTTTTTTTTGTGTGTGTGATTGTATTTTAAGTAAATTAATTGTAGTGTGTTTCATAAATAGAGCCCGGACTTTTAGGCATGAAAATTTCTCAAATAGGCACTTATTTTCCATTTTTTTGCATAAAATACTAAAAAAGGCATGAAAAGGGCACCAAAATTACGTGCCCGCCATAAGGCACCAAAATTGCAAAAAAGGCACAAAAAAGTTTAAACTAGAAGCTTCTAACCAAGTTAAAAACTCGTTTTTCGTGCGTATTAGGCCATAGCAAGTTAGCAAAAAAGAAGGCATATGCCTCAAAATCCGGGCTCTATTCATAAATGTCGTATAAGTTCAATTTAAATTTGTTTTTGAACCGATTACTGTTCAAAGTTTCTAGAAAAACGCGATAAAAATAAAATTCATAACTTACACAAGATTTTCTAATTTTTTTTTCTTGAAAAATTGAATTTTTCGGGGCGGGGACGATACGGGGAGGACGAACTGCTCCCGATATTAGAACCAAATAAAATTATACTCTATCCCTGTTTTTTCCCAATTTATGCAATAAGGCTGTTCTGACCGGCTCGCAGTAGGGGTAGAAGGCGGTGTGCAGTGCGGTGGCCACCGACGAAATGCACTCCAACAGCGGGAACAGCTCCTTGTCGTCGTCGCGCAACTGGGCCCATTTGGACATCAACGGGTCCATGATCATTTCGGCATATGGTGGCTCTGCCAGGTTGCCGCCCACACTGTCCGCCAATGTGCCCACCGCGTCGTACAAAATCAGCAAATTTTTGGCCTAAAAAAGTGTGGGAAGGGACAATGAATATTGTATTTCAAAATAATTCCATTTTGAGAAATAAATATTTAAAACCGGAAATATTTACATTAAATTTAAGGGTCCGTCCCCTTTGTTTTCTAATTGAATTTAGATCGATACGAACTTGATAAACAATCACTTCTACAATAAATTCAAATAGCTTTCAAATAAATCAAGTTTGTTATATTTTGCCCTATTTAGAAACAAAAAGTTCTGGCCCGAAAATTTTGCCTCAAAATAAGATTGACAAAATTATTGTTGACCCCACCCCGTTTTTCATGCGTGACCCCTTTCCACAAAATGGTCACCTGATATCTTTTGAACGCCTCCACAAGAGTGCCGAGTATCTCGGGCATATAAGGCACTAATTCATGGCCTAAAAACACATATAATTTAAAAGGATTGAGAACATCAAAGAACTACAAGACGACTTACACGCCTCCTCTTCGAATGTAGCAAAGGCTGAACAAGCCGCTTCCTGAAAAAAGAGAAATTCCTCTCCAATAAATGAACAAACTTAAAATAAATTAAATAATTATGAAATTTAAATGTTTTTTTATATTTGTCTTTTTTGTGCTCGGGAGTTTTAAGCATCGTTTCTTGCTTTTTCTGCCTTTTTGCACCGGTTCCCCTGACTCATTTTAGCAATAGTTTGACTCGAGTCAAACAGTGAATTTTACACGAGCCATGCCAAAACACATCATTGAGTCAACCGCCATCATTTTAACCCAACTTTTGTACAATTTTACTGGCCATCAAAATTACTCATCACATGCCTGAACGCGTTTGTTCTTGTCCAACACACGAGCCAACAGCTGTGCAGAAAAGTAAGTGATTAATATCAAAAAAATTTAAGCATTTGTTGCCTCCCAATATTGGGGAATAGAAAGCGTGAAACTTTTTTAACTTTTCAAATTTCACTTTTGCCTTTTCCAATGGCCCAATAAATGTCAGGAATCAATCCCATCATTAACGTTAAGCTCCATGACATTAAATTTACGCTTGATTCACAAGTAAACCATTTTTCTTGAACAAATCATAATTTTTCGACAATTTATCCTTCAAAATTTCATATTTCTGCACTTTCTCTCGAGATATGCTCGGTGTGTCTCATTATTATCAGTTAGACCATTTTCAATTGGAAATGAATTGTGGTTGGAATGCTCATTGTCAGCCGGTTCGACCATATGCACATCCTCCCCTTTTTTTAGCTCACCTCCTTGACCAGTTTGGCGAACAGTTCGCTTTGCGGTTGTTGGACCACAAAGTGACAGTAGCGAGACAGTGTCCAGCAAGTGATGGAGCGGACCAGCGAACGCGGATGTTGGAGAGAGTCGATCAGAAAGGGGACGAGCCAGGGCAAATGCGGAGTCTGACGGGGGAAAGTCATTGTTTAGGGTGCAATTTTAAAAGATCCTAGGAATTTTTTCCTATAAAAAATTCAAGCAAAAAAAAAATGTGACTTTTTTTGAAAAGTTTTGAAAAAATCATCGTAAAATTATCGTTGAAGAAAAAATTCTTTTAATTGAAATCTTAGGAAAAACTCCCTAACAAATAAGATTCTTTCTGAAAAAAATCACCTGTCAAAATAAAAAAATTTGGGTCATATTTTTAAAAAAGTTCACCCACCATTCCACTGACACATCCCTCAGCAATAGCACCAAGCGTCAAAATTCCACTTTCCTTCACCTGAATGAAAGTTTGATTACAATTGGTAAATTAAAAATTCAATTATTATTTCAAGATTGGGGGGAATGGGACAACCTCCCATTGGTCCGAAGACAGCGACTGGTTGAGAATGGGCAGCAAATGGACGAGGAATTCGTCGGTGAAAATGCCGGACAAAACGTCCATCGAAGCGGCGGCACATTTGCCTGAATTACATTCCATTTTTTTAATTTTAAAAGGATAATTTAATTTTCCAAAGTTCTCAAAAAAAAAAAAGAAAATAAAAAATTGTTAGAATGTCCCGGACTTTCAACAATCAACAAATGCCAGACGTGGATAACAAAACTTACGTAAATTCCACTCGGTGGCGGATTCGTCGTCGGTGCCCTCCTCCTCGTCGTCCTCATCCCCCTCGCTGTTGTTCTGCTGTGGCGGTTGTTGCTCCGGCAGTCCCGTGGCCAAATCGACGGGCAGCGCGGGCGCGGACGAAGAAGAGCCGGCCAACCCTTGGGTTTTGGCCCGGTGGAAGCGCGGTTTGATGTCCTGCACTCGGTCCGGCACATTCGAATCGTCCTCAACGTCGCCCTGTGGAGGGGAAAATGGGAATATAAATTAAAAAACCATAAATTTTTTTCTAATTTAGCTCATTCTTGATTTAACCCGTGAATTTTTGTTTGTCCTCCTCTCACCGTTTTAATAAAATATGAAAACTTGTGAAAAAGTTATAAAAACAAGATATTCAGTCGAAATTTTTCAAAAAAAAAAAGATCTTACAAAGAAAAATTTTGAAAATAACCTATTGTTAGTAGTTCCATCATAAATTTTCATAAAATCATTGAAAACTTTTACTTGAATTTTCTTATGAAAAGATTCGTACGTTTTTTTTAATGGGAAGGAGAAATGTACGCGTTGGGAGGACGCGCGTTTTGCCGGCCATACCTTCAACAAAATGATGTCCGTCTCGGTGTACTTCATGCACCGGACCAGCACCGGCAACAGTTGGGCCAGAATGGGCCGCAACACTTGGCGGCACACGTCCGGATTTTCCGCAAATGCCAGCCAAAATTCGCACGCCTCCAGCGCCGTCTCCTCGTTGTTGTCCTGCGTGCGCAGCAGCATGAACTCGCTGATGTTGGACAGTTGGGGCGCAATTTTGTCCATGTAACTCTCCAGCAGAAGGGTCAACGAACGGCACAACTGTTTTTGCACTTCCTACAGGAGATGGAATGTTAATTGTGAGTGCGAATGTGTGACACGTGAAATGGGGTGCACTTCATTTCCCCCCCCCCCGAAAAAATTTAAAACAAAAAAGTTTTCAAACCTAGAAATTTTTCATAAAAAAACTCTTAGGAAAATTCTTAGTATGAAAATTTGTAAATAAAAATTCGTTCGAAGTGGCAAAAGATAAATAAAAATTCGGGCCTAAAAACGGGATAATGGGCCCCGGGCCATTTTTTTGGCGTACAATTCCTTTCAAAGTTTGTTTGAATACAAAAATTATTGTAAGCATAATTTGTTTGCCTGAAAATTTTTAAAAAGTTCAGTATTTTAAACGCTAGAAAAAATTTTCAATTTTTTTTCTTGAAATTTTCTTAGTATTTTTAAACCTGGTCTTGGTCGTTGGCCAGCCTGAACAGGCACTCCAGGAAGGGGTCAATGACGGCACTGATCGACTCGTTTTGGACCAGCAAAATGCAGTTGACCGTGCTGACGGAGAGGGCACGGAGCCGGGCGAGCTGCGAGTTGAAGAAGGGCAACACACGGGCAACCACTTGGTTGATCTCCTCGTGGGACAAACGGTCGGCCGAATCCTCGCAAATCTTTTGCAATGCGCCAAGCGTACCCTGAACAAACAGAAATAAATGATAGGCATACCAGAAAAAATTTTTGAAAAATTATGAGTTTTTGTGCCGACAGTAGCGATAGGTGTCGGGAAAATTTGGAAATTTTGGACAAATTGTCAACAGATTTCACCGAATGGATTTTCGGGAAAATTTTGGTCAGAGAGCTCTTGGAGAAGGTAACCAATAAGGAAAACCGTAAATTTGATAAAATAAAAATATTATTCTATTTTTTGAAACTTTTCCACAATTTCATATCATATTTTATTAAAACAACTTAAAAAAATTTCACTGGTGGCGCCTACCGGCACAGCCAAACCTCCATTTCCCATATTTTCTAGAAATTTGACTCCAAAATAACAAAATTTGTTATTTTTTGGCACAAAACCGTTATTAATTTCTGCTTTTTCGCTCCGGCGATAAAATTTTTGAAAAATAAACTATAAAAAATTTTTGACCCGAAGATGAAAAAAATTTTTCAGAGATTCTCCTTCCGAATTTTTTTCTTGCTATGGGCCTGAATTTAAAAAGCAAACTTTTATATGAAATAAATATCATAAACTTTGGTTGGATCAAAAATTTATTGAATTTTGAAAAAGTGGCCCCAAAAATGCACTCGTCCGTTAGTCCAACCTCAAAGACATTGGCATCGTGTTGCTGGTTCTGGTCCAGGAATTGGCACAGCGTTGGCAACAATTCGGGCCATTGTTGGGTGCCGTCGTACAGAAACATGGTCGTGATGATAATGCCGACCGTGGCACGGACCAACGACGACGGGTCGCCAATGGCGCGGAACGCATTCCGGCGTAGGTAGGCCTTAAAATATGCATTTACAGTTTTAATTTTTTAAAAATGAACCGAAATTTTTCGAGAAAATGTATTTGAATCTCCAAAAATAAAAATTTTTTTATTAGAAAAACAATTAAAAATTGCAAAAAAAAAATGGCGGAAACCTGAACAAATGGTAATTGTTTTGGAAGAATGCCTGGAATAGTTATGCCAGGACTCGAATTCTGGTCTTTTCTTTGGATTAATGACAACTTTCAGCCGGATTTTGGCAGAGAAAATTTGCCAGATCAAAAAATTTTGCAAGAATTGATAATAAATATCATACTTTGATATGCTGTGGGATGCTGGCCCAGTTCTGTTTGACTGTGTTCTTCAGCAGCAAACCGCTCAGCGAACGATGGGCCACCTGGAAAGTGAAAAATAAAATTTTGTACCCTAAAATTGAGCCCGTAATTTTGAAATACCGGAACCGATGTGTCGCCCGGTGAAAAATGTCATTTTACCGGGCGGTCGTTCCTGGTGGTTTGTCCAAAAAAATGGGACCGAGATCGTGGGGCCGGTAAAAGCCCGCCGGGCTCTACTCTACTTAAAACCTTTTATGTTTACAAAATTACGCATTTAGGTTGTCTGATTTTGGCACCCTCCCCCGTTTAAATTTAAAATTCATTAATTTCCTTCTCCGGATTTTGTTCCCCGGACTTTTAACCATAAATTTTTTTGTAAAGAAATTAAATCCAATGAATTACGTCTTGTTCGGTGAGTTCGCTGAGAATGTAGAGCAAATAGCAACAGAACTCGGGGTGCGCATTCATTTGGTCCAAATGCTAAAATTAAAAATGACAAAATCAAAGACCAAACGACACACAAAACCAGCAGAACCCACTTGTTGGACTCGTTGTTGCATTTGGTTGTCAGGAGACTGAGAATGTTGCAAAAGTGAGACAATCTGAAAAATGGGGAAAAATCGCGATAATGAGTATAAAATCACAATAATTAGGGGCCGAAAATTGAGTTTTTTTTGTTGCAAAACAAAAAGGGTGACCCTTTTGATTTGCAAAAAGAAAATTTTCCGCGAAAAAACAAAAAGAATCAAATAAATACCACCTTCATAATTAACAACTAAACCGTTTTTTTTGTATGGGTTTTGTATCCCCAAGTTAAAAAAAATAACCTGATTGAGCTCTTCCTGAGATGGCTGCCAATTTGTGGCGTCCATTTTCACTGATTTGATATGAAAATAAAATAATTTATTTCTTTTTCGCTGTTTTGATTTCAATAAAAGCTAAACATGGCACAAAATTACGACGAGGAACATAATGGGGAGGAAAAGCACAAAATTGTGCTAACTTAATTAAGTGAGAAAATTCTGCATGAAAATGGAACCAAAGAGAAGGAATGGAATGGGATGATCAATCATTGAAAAAACAAAAAAGGGGGAAAGTGAGTGAGTCTAGTTTCTTATAAATTTTTCTAAAATTTTTAAAAAATTTATTTTTGGGGTGGCAATTTTGCCCTCTCTCCTTCACCTAAAACACCATTCTAGCTAATTCCGTTTTTTTAAAGTTCTTAAGCCTTTTCCACTGATGAACACACAAGCAGTCAACCAAAGCGTGCATGGCAAACAACAAATAAGAAATGGCTTCGCTCAACAAATTTTTTGGCGTAAAAGAAACGCCAAAGTTTTAAAAAGCATACAGAATGCCTTCGTGGACGAACCGCTATTCGTTTTTGACATGATTCTTTTTTTGGGGCTGAAATGCGAAAATCGAGGCCGAATCAATTAAATTTTAATAAATTATATATGGATATAAAATCGCAAAATTTGGCCATATAATATGGACCAAAAAGCATGAAATATGCACATAAAATTGCAAAAATATGGACATAATTTTCTAAGTTTCTTATAATTAATTGAAATTTAGCGCGCCGAAAGAAAAGTGGTTGAAAAGCAAAACAAAAAAGGTCGTCAATTTACAGGGCCGGCGGACCCCTTCGCAAAATTTGCTTACCCCCCCCCACCCCTACAGACACCTTCGAAAAATTTTGGTTGACCCCCTGTATTAACCGACTAGAACCATTAAATGTGAGTTTTATTCGAATGAAAGAGTCAACAAAAGCATTTCTGAGAGCATCAAATCAAATTTCAATTGGTGTGATCGACCATTTCTCAGATATAATTCATTCACTTCCACGCCAGACGCCATTTCGTTGCTTTGACGCGCTTCTTTTTCTTCTTCCGCTGCTGGTGACAAGGCCTACAATTAAATACAGTTTGAATTGGGTGTGAATTATCTTTACACTTACGCAGCAGCAGTCCATTTTCTGCCACCCCACAAAGTAAATTGGACATTGTTCAAATTGTCGTCCCAATTTCCGTCGTCTTCCCATTGATCCGCCGCCGTCTCCCCAACAATTGGGCACCGTTTCAACAGACAACCAAATTCTCCTTCCAACGTCAATGTCACAGCTTCTCATTGGTTCGTTCGTTCACCAATTCAAATGGCACAATTTCTTCTCTTGGCAGCTCAAAATCAATTTTGTAACTGACTGAAGTGGTGGCACGGAGAAATGCCTAAACTAAAAGGAAGCGCAAATCAAGGAGCATCAATCATTCATTTGTTTAATGGATAGGCGGTTTTGAAATAGTTGACCCATTCGATTAAAAAATTGTAAATTTTTGTTTTCAAAAAGGGTTAATCTTTCGGAATTGGTCGGAAAGAGATAAAAAATTTTCATCAAGTACTTGATGAAAAATCATGGACAGAATCAATGATTTTGCAAAATCCGAGCTAATGCATTTTTTTACCCTAGAAAAAGTGATTTTGTAAGAAAATTTATATATATATTTTTTTGCGTCGGGACACCAATTCCGAAGGATTACCCAAAAAGGGTTACCATAGATAGATTAACCCAACTTTATGAGAATATGACCACACATGCCTTCTTGAAACTGTTGACCCAATCTAAGTTTACTTCATCGTCAAAATCTTTGCAAAACAGCCGTTTCGGTTGGCCATCTTTTCTCGTCGGAGTGTGTAACCACTTGGACAACGCCTGGCCAACAGTTTCATCCGGCCCATAATCATCAGCGGTCACAGCGGGGAACATATTGTCAGAATCGATTGAATTCAATTGGTCAAGATCAGTGAGAATTGTTCCCAAAGCTGTTGGTCATCCTTAGTTGTGCATGAAAACAGATTCAAATCCAATTTGGTGCCGCTTCTGTCAAAAATTTCCATGTTGGAACGCAGAAATGCGATCACGGAATGGTCAATGTAGCTGAAGAAACATAAAATAGGTATGCCTTAAAATATACAAGTCCAATCGCATTTTTTGAGTCCAATCAATTGATAAAACCTAAGTTTGTTCATGTTCGAACAAACCCTATCTTTTTGGTATCATTCGAACGCACAAAGTCTAAAGAGCTAAAATATATAATTTCAGCGTTTAGGCAATTGCCAAAAACGATTTGATTAATTAAGCAATAGTTGATTATTTTCGTTTGTAACTTTCTTTAAATGTTACCATTTTCTTGTTTTCCCGGATTATTATCTTATTCAGACTTTGTGCTTTCGATGATACCAAAAAGATAGGCTTTGTTCGAACATGAACAAATGTAAAAAACCAGGTATGTTAATTGATTGGACTCATAAAGTGCAATAGAGCCTAATTTTTTGCTTTTCTGAAATCATACTTCTCTGGCGGCTGCTCTAGCGTCGGCTAGGTCATCAGCATGGCCAGTGCTAACACCGACCAATTTGATTTCCACGGCCTTGCCGGCCATCGTTGCCATTAATGCTGCTCTCAATTGCGCTGGCGTGCAGTCTTCATTCGGCCTCCGTGTTGACAATGTTTGGCCATCAAGACCATTCTGGCCAATGATGGTGGTGCTGATGAAGCTCTCCGCAATGTCCTCATTCAATAGGACCACTATTGAATGTGCCGCTTCGTGCGCAGCGACCAATGCGGGTGTCGTTTCACCTGTTCTGCGGGCTTCTTCAATACCCTTTTTAAAATTGCTCCATTTCCTCCAACGCCTTTTCTGCGCTTTTCCTGCTTTGGATCGTTTCGGCATTTACTAAATTCTACCGTAGTTGGGGTTGTATGTGATCGATTTTCAGCCGAAAAGTGTCATTTTCCTTCAAAAATCCTAGAGAACGAAGTACGATAAGAATTCCCTCGATCACATACAACCCTGATTGCTGATCATTAGGTTTAGAAAACAGAAATGGGTAGGGATTAGTACAGAGTCAGACTATGGTGCTAATGCACTTTAAGGGGGATTAATGGAGACTGGGGGATTATTTTTCAAACTCCTCCTAGACTGGGGGATAATTGGAGATTGGGGGATAATTAGAGAAAATACGATAAATGTCAACTACAAAATTACAAAATTTGAATTGACCAATCACCAAAAACTGAAAGGGATTAATGCTCTGACTTCTCTGTCTGTCTCTCACTTTGCTTGCTCTCTTTTTATTCTTTTTTTGTGTCTTCCCCCTACACTCTTTTTCCCTTTCTTTCTCTTTTCAATGCTCTTTTCTGTTTTTTGCCTCTCAAATTCCTTTTGCCTTTCTCCTTTGCTTTTTGGTGGTCATTTTCTCATTTCTCTCGTTCCATGTGTAGTGATTGGCACTTCTTCGCATGCGCCTTATAAAAAAAAGTCTATAGGCAAAACGTCATTAATCATCTACAGTCATGGTCATAAGTGTTGTCCCATCATGCTTTGAAAAAAAGAATTGCGTATAAAATTGTCATTTTCCAATTTCAACAGATAAGTAGCATACCATTGGATAGCATTTTTTATGGGCTTTACAATGATACCATATTTGCATTTGTGACACAAACATTTATTTGATTTATTTTACCATATTCACAATTTGATCAAAATATAGGTGGTCAAAAGTGTTGTCCCATTTCATTTTTTGGCACAAATATCAATATTTTGCAGTCCAAAAATTCTGAAAAAATTCCTGCTAAGGTAACTTTGAGTGCTGATCAAAAAAGTCTTTTACAGCAACTTGGTCCGATCACTCCTTCCTGGTGATCTGAACACCCCAATATACAGTGAAAAACGGAAAATTTTTCGAAAAAAATTCCTAGGGGGTTGGGAAAATTTTTCTGGAAATTTTAAGTGGGCCCATTAGAAAGAGCGTAAAATTCTCTACCGATTTTCTTTTTGAATGATGGGTCTACGACTTAAACCCGCTGAGGTATGGGCACATTAATTTTGATGCTGATCATTTCTACTCTAAAATGCACTATTTCCTTAAGAAATACAGTACTTTTTGCTGATACCGAAATTGAAGTGCACATACCTCAGCGGGTATAAGTCGTAGAGAATTGTTGTTTTTTGCATTTTGTAGACCATTTTGTACTCTTTCTAATGGGCCCACTTAAAATTTCCAGAAAAATTTTCCCAACCCCCTAGGAATTTTTTTCGAAAAATTTTCCGTTTTTCACTGTATATTGGGGTGTTCAGATCACCAGGAAGGAGTGATCGGACCAAGTTGCTGTAAAAGACTTTTTTGATCAGCACTCAAAGTTACCTTAGCAGGAATTTTTTCAGAATTTTTGGACTGCAAAATATTGATATTTGTGCCAAAAAATGAAATGGGACAACACTTTTGACCACCTATATTTTGATCAAATTGTGAATATGGTAAAATAAATCAAATAAATGTTTATGTCACAAATGCAAATATGGTATCATTGTAAAGCCCATAAAAAATGCTATCCAATGGTATGCTACTTATCTGTTGAAATTGGAAAATGACAATTTTATACGCAATTCTTTTTTTCAAAGCATGATGGGACAACACTTATGACCATGACTGTATGTGAACAGTAAATCCATCCATTTTGTTTGTGATGACATTGATTTCTTTTCTGTTTAATCCATTGTCCCTCCTCCTCCTCTTCTCTGCCAACGAATGGAGAAGACTCATTCATTCATTCACTACGCTGTTTCAAAAAATACACTTTCCCCTAAACAAAAAATGAATTGTTCCCGACAAATTAAACTTCCTCCCGAACTTATTGCGGAATTGGTCCTTTCCCTTCCCTTTGACACTCGATGGATTACTGTACGAATTTCTACCGTTTTTGACCATTTTCTCGTCAAAAACCAATTAAGAATTCATCGAATTAGAATTAGAGTAATGCTTTTTGCAAAATTGAAATATAAATTGAAAATAACTAAAAAAGAATGTGCTTTTTTCACAGGCATTAGCCGCAGCCAAAAAACAAGTCAAAGAACTCAAGCAAGAGAGGGAGGAGCTTAAAAGGCAAATGAAGGACCAACAGAAGGAACAGAAGGACCTCAAACGGCAACAGAAGAACCAACAGAAGAGCATTTCACGCCAAATCAAACTCGCTGCTCGCCGTGTGAACCGGGTCTGTACAACTAATTGTCAAAAATTCTGATTCTACTAAGCGAACAAATATTTTTAAATTTGAATTAATTTTTTTTAAACACCATTCCAAAATTTTAGTTGGAAGCGGCTGAGAAGCGCAGGGCACAAAAAGCCATTGTGGAACCGTTGGCCAAAACGGTAAAACTCTTGAAAATTCATTCAACAAAAAAAATCAAACTAAGAATGCCACAAAAATTTATTATTTTATTTTTAGGTTGCATCGACCGGCACCGGGCAGAGCACTTCAAGTGCTGTTGCTGTTCCGCTGGAGAAGGTGCCGCAAATATCTTTAATTTAATATTTATGTGTACAGTTTGCGTTAACAAATTATCTAATTATGGTAATTAAAGGATAAAATTTCGTTGAAGTTTTGTACAATTGTCACAACCCTACAAAAGTTGAAACTTTTTCCGTTAAAACAGGGACCTGGGTTTTATCACTTCCCTTTCATTGTCGAATATTGGAAGGATCAATAAATATTTGCATTTTATTCTCTAAATTTCAGGAATTTTTTTTAGATGGCACCGACTGGCACTGGGCAGAGCACTTCAAGTGATCTCGCCGTTCCACTAAAAAAGGTGCCGCAGTTACCTTTCGTTTAATATTTATGTGTACATATAGCTTGCCTTAACAAATTATTTAATTTTTCAAAATTTTCCCATTATATTGACCCATGGATTCTCGCTTGATTCTATTACAAATAGGGAAACGGAGTTCAGCAGTTCTGTTCCTCTCTCATTGCCAAATTCGAATTGTTTTAGCAAAAGTCGGCGGAGGATGACACGCCTAAAGAAGGAACCAAACAGCAAGTGAAGAAGTTACTGTCCATCGAAAATATTCTTCTTAACAAAGGAAGCTGTGAACTGTGAGTAAGGGAGTTCTCGATCCTCTGTTGTTGCTTCTTTCGTTGTTCGTAACAATAAATATCGTTCCAAAACTCTTCAGTCTATTGCTTTTGGCACGATAGGATTTTCAATTTAATTTAATTTTAACTTATTTTTTGCATTTTATACACATTTTTGTTTTTATAATCTTGTGGATCGTCCACATGTTTTGTCACTTGTTCGAAGATAAATCAACTCGTGATTCTCGGTCTCCATGTTTTTTTGCTCGGGTTTTTCGCGTTCGCGATTTTCAATTCTCGGGATAGAACTTTTTGTGCACCTTTAATGATTGCTTTTTGGGAAAGTTAAAATAATTTGTAGTCAAAGTCATCCCCATTTATTTCACGTCTATCTAAGTAATTCTGTTATTATCGGTACTTCTGTCGACCTGCAATTGAATTAATAAAATTTTCCAATTTTTTTAAATTTGAAAGATTCTTCACATTGTTCTCATGAGCAGCAAAATATGTAGTGGGGAGGAGGAGGAGGAGGAGGAAAAAATCAAAAATCGGAATGGACAAAGTTTAATTTAAACCAAAAATGAGGCCCAAAAAGCAACAAATTTTTGGGACACAAAATTCACACAAAAAATGGGGAAAAAATAAAAAAACGAATACAGGAAAACAGATAAATGATGAGAGAGAAAGGTAATGAATGAATGGAGAGAAAGAGGAGGGCATAAAATATGTGATGAACGCTGATTGTGCGAATGAACAACACACAAATGAAAATTTGTGACAAATGAAAAGTCCGAATGAATATTAAAAAAGTGGCGCCGATTGAATTTGGGGAGAGCGAAAAAAGGGACAAAAAGTAATAATGAAAATGATAAAAAATAAATGGTGAGGAAAGAGAAGAATGGAATAACAACAAGAAGAATGAAAATATTCTATTATATTATTGTGTAATAATTTTGTAACAGTCAGAAAAAGAGCGGGGGTGTACGGTAGAGAGAGGGGGTGAACACAAATGAATGTACGGTAGGTAGGTAGATAGTTGGTACTGCTGTTGCTGTTGCAGGTGGCCAGCGCTGTGTTTCTCCACAAAAATGAAACAAAACAAAACAAAAAACGGGGAGAACAGAAGAGACACACATATCAGTGGGTAATTAATAATTAATTCATTATCTCTCCCGTCCATCCAAAATCCGCGCGCGTTCGCCGCCGCCGTCGTCGTGGCCCGCGTTCACGGGAAATCGAACTGTCCGTCCGGCGCAATTTCGTAGTCGTTCAGGTCCAACAGGCTCTGGTCAAACGGCATCGCGTTCACATTCTCCAGGTCCTGGGGCAACGAAGTGGCGCCAACCATCCCCGGGTTGGCGGCGATGAATTGGTGGTACTGCTGTTGCTGTTGCAGGTGGCCAATGCCGACCACAGTGCCGTTCCCGTTGACCACGATGCCGTTCTGTTGTTGTTGATGCATCATCATCATTGATATCGTCTGCTGCTGCTGCTGCTGTGGTGGTCCACCACAGCCAACGGTGGCGCCCGGGGGAAGCCAACCGGCGGATGCCATCGACGACTGTTGGAAGGGCGCGCCGAACGGGGCGGAAGAGGACGACTGCTGCTGGACGACGGAAGCGGAGGTGCTGAACATGTTGCCGTTGGGGGAAGAGGAGGACGAACAGCAGGGGACAGCGGTCAGCATGGACGATGTGCTACAACACAACCCTTTTTTGCTTCAAATTTGGCCCAACAATTGCTTGGCAAAACTCACTTCGGCCCCATTTTCATGTTCGGCGGTGACGGAGTGCCGCCGCCGCCGGCAGTGCGCATGCCACCGCCGGCGCCGAGCTGACGCAGCAACGGATTTGTCTGCAACTGGGCAGGACGACGCACCGCGTTCAGCTCCTGGTAGGAGGGGGGCGGCGTTTGCATGGCGCCGGAAAGGGAGCAGTTGTTGTTGCCGATGGAGGAGGTCGGCGAGTGTTCCTGCTGGAAAACGGCTTTTGTATTTTACTTCTTTGGCGGCACATTTTTTAAAAAATTTTTAGGGAAATGTGGGTCCGGCACGGATATAAATTAATTTGAACTTTTATTCAATTTGCTATGAAAAGCGACCAAAATTTTCAAGCAAAAATTTTTTATATGGAATTTCACAAGGCATCGATCCCATCCTTGATTATGTGTCCACCTTGACAATGGACAACGACGGGTCGCCTCCGGCGCCAATTTCACACTTTGGCATCAGCAGAACCGACGACGTTGTGGAGGAGCACGAGGCGGTGGAGGACGACGCGGTGGAGCAGCCCATCTCCATTTTGAGCAGTCCGCCTGGAAGTGGGACAAAACCATACATTTTGTAAAACATTCCATTTTCCAGTAAATATATAATTAAATGCCAAATTTTTGGAGTTGAAGGAAAAACGTCGATTACTCAAACCCATATAAAAAAAGGGCGTTACTCAAAATCCATTCAAATGGAAACTTTTTGACAAAATTTTTTCATAAGTTTAGTTAAAAATAATCAAATTTTTATTTCTTGATATCATTCGATAGCTCTAAGTGTTCTCTATTAGTCTGGAAAATTTCAAAAAATTTCGCAAACTTTAAAAAAAAATTACGGTCAGATGAACTCATATCATAAAACCATGTTTTCGAAGTGCTTTTTAGCAAAGTTATAAGCCAACAAAATTTATTTTAATGGTTTTTGTTTGTGACGTCATAACTCCCACACAACCGACCGTTGCAACTGCTCATCATCCTTCCGTTGCTGCTGCACTGCTCCACCGTCGTCGTCGTCGCCTCCAGTCGCATTTGGTCCGTCCGGTCGAGCAGTTCGCTGACCTGCGGGTTCATCACCGGCGGCGGTGCCGTGGCCGCTCCTGTCGTCGTCGTCGCCGTCGTTGTTGGAAGCACAACAGCTGAACAGCTCGGCACCGTTGCCGCCGTGTCGGCACCGTTTTGTTGCTGTTGCTGCAGTTGGTCCATCCACAGAGGAAATTCCATGGACGACTCGTTGGGGGGCGACAGGCGCGAGCAGGACGCCGGCCCACCGACCACGGACAGTGTCGACTCAGCACGGGGCCTATATTCACAATAGCATGCCTTATTATCAAAACGTTTTTAAAAACGGGCATTTTTTATTGAAAAATTTTATATGACGAAAAATGCAATTTGGAAATGTAGTTTTAGCAATGAAAAAAAGAAAATGTGGAGCAGGGAATCCGTTGATTCTCAGCAGGCGCCGTACGGCGCAGCACTTTCCCCCTTCCCCAACCAAAAATTTTTTTGACTATTTTTTTAGTTTTCACAAATTCCACTTACAATCAAAACAAACATTTTTTAGGTTAGGAAACTAAAAGGAATAAAAAAAAGTCTCTTTTTGCTGACCAAGGTTCTCAGTTCGGAATTTCGTCTCGAGAAAAGTCTCGGATTTTTCTGGTGTTTGGCTTAGAGTCTCGAGAAATTTTCGGTCTCGAAAATATCATAATTTTTAATTTGATTATTTTAATCTTTGAAAATTTAGCAATGTTTTCGTGGCCACCAGCCAGCCAGCCAGCCAAACCACACCTGAACGTGTCGAAGTTGGGCCCCCCGGTCGGTGCAGCAGCATTCAGCACCATGTGCTGCTGTTGTTGTTGCTGCTGTTGCGGTTGCTCGTTGAGCTCGTCGTTGCCCGAGGGGAACATGGCGGCCGACTGAGCGCTGAGAATGGAGGCCATGGAGGCGGAACAGCCGCCGTTGCTGCCCTTCTGTTGGACGAGGGTTTCGACACGTTTGCGCGCACCACGCCGCTTCTTGTCAATGACAGCCTGCGGAGGAGGAGAGGAGGAGGTGTAAATGGCAAATCAAATTATGGGTAATTAAAACCAATTAACAAGTGTGGAAGGAAGTCAATTAAGCGACCGGACGGGGGTAATTAGTGAATGCTTATTTAAATGTTGCGAATTCGAAAGAACTCCTTCACAATGGCGAGACGAACCGACGACCCTTTTTTATTCGAGAAACCCAAAACTAACGATTTCAAATTTAAAAAAAAGAAAATTGGCTTATTGGGACCACCGCCCGACTCTTATTAAATATTTTCAGTAGCTCTGATGTCCACCTTCGTGGCCGCCTCCATTGTGTTGGCCCTTCGGCGCGGGTTTCGGCCCGGCTTTGCGTCCGGGTTGATCACCCACCACGAGCTCTTCCCAGCCCCCTCGTTCTGAATGCGCATGAAGCGACTGTGCAGCGAAAGGTTGTGCCGAATGGAGTTCTGAAAGCAGTGAAATTTTTTTAAATTTTTTATAAACCGAACTCTCATTCCATTCCCGAGAAAATAAGGACACCCCATTGAGTGAGACCTCATTTAAACAATAGTGTTAAAAAATTCCTCAATTTCTTTAAATACAAAGAAATTAATTGAAAACCATCCAACTAAATCTTTTAAGTGGAAGTAACGAAATCCTATACTTAATGACCATGGGTGAGTGGATAGAGAGCTTAAAGGGTTGTAAAGGATTTGGTTCTGAGATAAGCAACCAATCACTGTTTGGCAACTGCAAATCGACGGAAAATAAATGCAAGACAGGGAAGCAGGAGTCAATGGCAACTCGTACCAAAAGGCAATTCGTACAATAACAACATTTTTATAAAATAAATCTTAAGCCTAGCCTAAAGCTTAAGCCAAAGCCTAAAGCTTAGGCTTAAATCTAAACCATTGTAGGCGTTGTTTTTGTACGAGTTGTCATGACACCGCAGTAGGGAGGGAGAGAGGGAGCGCAATTGGCATGAGATTAAGGGGTCGAACGCGCCGCGCTTAGCTGCTTCGCCTTTACCTTCCACCCCTGCGCGTCTTCCTGGCTGGACCGGTGCGCAAAGTACGGGATGTTGTCCGAGAACCACTGGTAAATCTCGCTGAGCTTCAGCCGTCCGTCAATGGCACAGCCGAGCGCGCGCGCGATCAAGTCCGAGTAGGACTCCTCGCCCCAGGGATTCGGCTTTTTGTGTGAATGCTGCTGCGCTGCTTGACCACCAATACCAACAGCACCATCATCTGTGACACCGGTGGGCGCCGTTCCGCCGTCAGCGGTACGTCGACGGACTCGCTTCGGCTTCGGCCTGATTAGTGCCATAGAGGATGTGCCGAGTTGAGCGGTGGAGAATGACGATGACGCGGTGACACCGCAAGGACCACCGGAGGAGGACAGCAACAACGACTGTTGTACTGCTTGAGAATGATGCTGATGCCGTTGTTGTTGACCGTCGATGGACAGAGCGGAAAATGGTGAGTGATGTGATGAGGAAGTGCATGGTTGTTGTTGTTCGACACCGGTCAGCAAAGAACAGGAGGAGGAAGAGCAAGCAGTACCCGCACCTCCACAGCCAATGATGCTGCTCAATGACGGAAATTTGGACGAAGTGGCGGATGTTGTTGCAGAATTAGGAGCACCCGAAAACAAATGGTGGTGGTGGAGGTGATGATGATTCGGTGGCGGAGGATGCAGAGAGGAAAGCGGCGATTGTTGTGCTGTTGATACGGCTCCAAACTGTGGGACTGGCCATGTGTAGCAGCGCCCGCGGGGCTCCAACTCGCCCGGAAATGAGTCGGCATCATCCTCATCTTCATCCTGCTCCTCATCCTCTTCAGCATCATCTTCCGCCATGTGTGCCGTTGTAGCGGCCGAGTCGGCACCGTTGTTGTGGCGGTGTGCCAATGCCGTCGCCGCTCTGTTGCCACAAATGCGGGAGTCTTTTTCCTCATCGCCGACGACCATGCTCATGTTCGGGGGTTCCATGTGCTTTTCAGTGACGGAAAAAAGGTGTTGGTAAATGGGAGGACGATGATGCGATGATGAAATTGAAGATGATGATACAGCAGCAACAGCAGTAGTTGTTGAGTGATGGAGGATGAAGCAACGGAATCTCGAGGGAAACTGTGGTGTGCCTCGGGGCTTTTTTGCTCGCTCTGTTTGGGTCCGACTTTGAATTTGTTTTTGTGCGTGGGTGGGGGAGCTCAATTCAAATCCAGATCAGCTGCAATTTTATATGTATGCATTGAAACGGTACAAAATACGCAAAAAAAAAATAAAATAAAACAGAGAAATGGACGAAAACAACACCATCACCAAAGACGGCGGCTGCTGGTGACAAAATTGGAGTAAAAAAGGAGGGGGTGGAGCACACACACACACACAACACACATACAGCACATCGACTTTCTTTTTGCTCATTGTTGCTGCTGATGATGTGATATGATGGACCCCGAATTTTATGGAATTGGAAAGGGGGGGGGAAGAAAAGGTAAGTGGGGGGAAGAAGGGGGTTGTTGCTCAATAATATGAAAATGAATGAAAATGGACTGTTGGAGAGAGAGAGAGGGAGCGGAGGGGGGACCAATGGCGAATTGAAGAAAAACGGGGGGTGTATGAAATAGGGGGGGGGGGGCACTGCGGGGGCGAGGTAAAGTGAATAGGGGGGGGGGGGGAGGGGCATTCCCCCCCCCCCCCCCCATCGGTGAGAGTACAATTTTTGTTTCATTTTGTGTGTGCATTTGAGGGAATGAATTTGGGGAGAGGATGAAGTAAACAAGTGCAAAGAGTGAAAGCTGAAGAGGAGAGGAAACAGTTGAACAAATTGAGCATGATGAATGATGAAGGTTTTTTAAATGATTTTTGGGTGTAAAATTGCAAATATTTCAGCGGCGATGTTTTTGAGAAATTTCAAACATGGAAATTTAAATAATAATTTGGTCGAGATCGGTTCTTGTTCACGGTCTTTCTTGACATAACGTACTTCGTACATTGAAACATCGTTAAAAGACAGTGTGATCACTGATCATTTCGAAAAGAGTTCATATTTTTGTTTGTTTGTCTTGGGCATCGATCAAAAACTTCGGTCTCGAGCAAATGCTCGCAGATTAAACTTTTGTTGCCAACGCTCCATTAGCCATGATTGGGCCTTATTTGTTAGGGGTGAAGCGATGGGGGGGGGGGGCGTTAATTTGTAAGCGGTAAATTAAAAATTGAAAAATGAGGACGGATCTTGTCACCAATTTTTTTTGTTATTATTAATGGTAATGAGTGGAATCATCATCAAAAATCCCGTGATTCAAATCCACATATATATTTGGGGATTTATGACAGATAGAATGGAGGGATGGATGAAACCGAACGGAAAATAGAGGTAAAGCGGGGGGGGGGGGAGGGGATGACCAACAAAATTCATTGGAATGGAAGAACGAACGCATGGAAAGAAACTTGGGAGGAAGCGAGCGATGATCGAAACGAGGCGACGAGGATTTCAGCAGATAATAATGGAACGGAAGAGGACGACGACGAATGACCGCCCCGGTGGGGAGGGAGGAGGGGAAGGTCATCGACGGGGCGATGAACGGGCGGACGCCGACTGACGAGAACGAAAGGTGGAGGGAGGGGAAGGGAGCGGAGGGAGTGCGGAATGCTGCTGCTTCACATTTTGGGGGGGGGAGGGGTGGACGTCGAATGGATGTGAAGGACACACACAAAAGGGGGAGGGATGAAAGCGGAGAAGGGAAGGGAAGGGAAAGGTGAGTGAATGGGAGGGAGGGATTTGACGGACGAAGAGGACGGGAGACGGAGGAGGACGGCAAGGCAATTTGGTGGTGGTGGTGCTACTGAATGGGGAGGGGAGGGGGGAGGGAGTAAAAAGTGGGGATGGTGAGAGGAAGAAAAGGGTTGGACGAAAGGGAATGGCATTTGGCGGACGACGAGCCGAGCGACAGAATGGGGGGGGGGGGGAGGGAGGGAAAGTCCGCCACGGCGGGGAGCAATGTGAAAGGATTGGGGGAGCGGAGGAGGAAGAGGGAGGATGAGGACACATAGGCAAAGGATGTTGGGGACACCAACGGACGGAAGAGAAGAAAAAAGAGAGAGAGAAGAGAGGGGAATCGATTGAAAAGTGTCGAATGGGACAGAAGAGAGAAAAAAGAGTGGGAGAGGGACAGATGGGGCACAGTGGGAAATGGGGGGGGGAAATTATGGGGACACAAAACGGTTGGGAAGGGGGGGGAAGAGATAGTAAGAGGACAAATGGAGAAAAGAGAAAGAAAGACAGGGATGGAAAGCATATGAAAGGAAGGGAGGAAAGTGGGAGAAGAGAGAGAGTGAGAAGAGAAGTTTGTGTTGGAAAGAGAGAAACAAAGAAACGAAGAGAAGGCGTAGTGAACGGAAGGAAAAAAAGAAGAGTGAATGGAAGGGAAAAAAGAAAGTGTATAAAGTTGCGGAGAAGGGAAAATGAAAAATTGAAGATATAAAAAAAGGAAGGGAAAGGGTGGGACAAAAAAAAAGAGAAAAAGCCGAGTTTAAAAAATTATAGGGGGAGGGAAGGGAAGCGAAGTCCGAAGTGTAAGAGCAGCAGCAGCAGCAGAAGTGGTAGAAGAGCAGAGGCAAAATGGTGAATAAATCCAATCCATTCGTCCAAAAACCAATCCCAATTCCCCCCCCCCCCCTCCATTTTGATGATGATAATCCGCCGTTGGTTGCCAACCCGCCTCCCTCGCGTTCCAATCCAACCAATTTCACACATTGTGTGAGCCTCGTTAATCATAGGGGCGCTTTGATGCTTTGTGGAAGGGCCCGGAGGGAAAAGTGGGCGAGGCGCAAAATGTGGAGGAGCATTTATTTGGAGGACAAATGGACGGAGGGGGGGGGGAGGAGGGGAAGCGCGAGAACAAATGCCAAATTGAGTCAAAGAGAGGGGGGAGGGGAGGAAAAATTTCACTGACAGTGCCAAAGTTTATTTGTGCCGAAGTTAACGGGAGGTCGCAGCACAAAACGTCTGTTTTACATTAGAGGCCAGTAATTAGAAAAGTTTTCGGATGCGAGAACCGAAGCTTTTGGCTTTTTCTTGCTCTTCGAGTCCAAAAATTTTTCCGGTATATTTTACAAAATTATAGACGCCATGGTATATATACCTCTAGCCAGTTGTTGTCCAAGGGACTTTAAATTTTGCAAACTTAACAGAATGTTGAGTTAAAATTTTCAAAAAATGTAGAGTATTCTTGGCATTCTGGTCAACATGAAATTCAAAAATTCGGTGAATGTTACAATTTTTTTGATCCCAATTCTCTTTTTGGGGGTGTACAAGGTGGTCAATTGCAAATTCTTGGTTAATTATTACAAATTCTCAAATAACAACAACCGAATGGCATGCATTTTGCCACCCCCCCCCCCATTCATTCGTTTGTCCCCCGCCCATTTCACTCACTTTCCATCCGGCACTGCTGTTCGAGTCGCCCTTGTCCCTGAAGTAGGGCACATTCTGCACCATCCATTCGTACACTTAAAAAATAAACATTTTGAAATTAATTCATTAAAAAATAATTAAATTCAGAAATTTTGCCCCTATTTTTGAAAATTTTAATTTATTTAAAAATACTTTTTAAACAAATTCGTTAAAATTCAATTTTCACCCGGCTAAAAACTGAAATTTTTGGCACAAAATTTGTTCGTATATAAATGGCATATTAAAAGCGAAAAATACAATTATGATAGATAATTTATGTGCTTTTTATACGATTTCAGTTCAAAAAATCTGCCCCTTTTTTGTGCCCCTATTTTTAAGCTCATCAGCTAATTTTGACAGCGCATCCCCCTGAAAGGATTTACGAAATGCCATTTCAATACTAATTAATTTGTGTTTAAAAAGTGAACCCCTCCCTCGAGGCACCCCTTTTCTTTGTGCTCCTCCCGTGCCGTCCCTGCCCGCTCCCCCTCTCTCACCCTGGGAAAGGGTTAGCCGCTTCTCCGGCGAGTTGAGAATGGCCTGGGTGATCAGGTCCGCGTAGGACATGTTGCCCCACGCGTTGCGCCGCGTGGTCGCCTTTTTTGCCGCCGACGGGGGCGAGTCGTTGCGCGAGCAAGAGTCGCCGATGGCCGAGTCAGGACGATGGGGGGACATTCTGAAGAATGAATGGGATTAAGCGAGTCTCGAGACCGAAAAAAGCAATTGAAAACAAAAAATAATTTTTTTTTAATTTTAAGGAGTGCCGCGTGAATGGATTGGGCTAAGCTTTAGTGAATGGAAAATTATGTTTTTCTCGAGACCGAAAAGCCATTAAAGAGGGGATAAAAAATCAAAGACAAAGGCTGAAACACTTTGTCCAAATTAATGTTGCAATTCACAACCAGCATGGATGTCTGGCACCAGGGACGGTCCCCCAGGATTTCGGCTGGCGGTGCGAAACGAATTTTGTCCAAAAAATGTTTGAGCCATTTTTAGCAGATTTCAAAAAATTGTGCATTTTTTGAAAAATTTAGCGAATTTCTTTGGAAAATTTGGGTGAGGCTAAGTCTGGGGGGGGGGTACCAGCAAGGAAAATCTAAAAAAATTTTCAGCAAAAATACTAATGTTTCCTTAAAAATTTCGGGTGCGGAGGGGCCTTGGGGGGGGGGGTACGTACCCGCGTACCCCCCCCCCGCTGGGACCGTCCCTGGATGGCACTAAATGCATCATTTAATTTTGAAAAATTCTCTTATAAAAATCTTTCTAATATTTTTTTCGGGCATTACCCTCCCTAAAAAAGCAATTGAAAACAAAAAATATTTTTATTTCCACTTTTTTTTAATTTTAAGGAGTGCCGCGTGAATGGATTGCGCTAAGCTTTAGTGAATGGAAAATTATGTTTTGTGTCATATTATGAGTGAAATAAAGAAAAGTGTATTTGAAATTGGAATCACTCAAATAAATTTTAAGCTCTCCAGATTAGCTACCATCCTTTTTCCCCTTTGATCAATTGCTAATCTCTCCTCCTCCTCCTTAAGCCGCCTTCTAAAAGCTTTCCCATTTACGTATTGTGTCACAGTTTTTAACACAAACCGATTGGTTGGGAATTGCAACATAATTTGGACAAAATGTTTAGCCTTTGTCTTTGACTGATTGTGCCGTTTTTTATCCCCTCGTTTAATGGATTTTCGGTCTCGAGAAAAACATAATTTTCCATTCACTAAAGCTTAGCGCAATCCATTCACGCGGCACTCCTTAAAATTAAAAAAAAGTGGAAATAAAAATATTTTTTGTTTTCAATTGCTTTTTTAGGGAGGGTAATGCCCGAAAAAAATATTAGAAAGATTTTTATAAGAGAATTTTTCAAAATTAAATGATGCATTTTTA